>JAWNLW010000591.1:2822500-3422500 GCA_035042075.1 Drosophila macrospina
AAAACAACAAAAAAGCAAACAAAAAAAGCAGCCACGCATCGTTGGCAGAATAATTAGAATGAGAATGTGTGTGCGTGTGTGTGTGCGTGTGTGTGTGTGTGTGTGTTGAATAGGCCGCAAAAGAGTCACGTTAAGTCATTGTATGGCTGTGTTAGTAGGTCACAGGTGTGTGTTATAAGTGTGTGCGTGCGTGTGTGTGTTTGTGCATATTATTATGCCTCTAATTAACTAAAGGCATATATTTCCTTAGCCACATTCTTTAGCCAAGTTTTACAGTCTCGCCATCTCATCAGCATAAAAGTTTTTAATGAGCCATTTTGTTGCCTTTATCGTCAGCTTCTCTTCTCTGTAACTCTGCATCCTCTAACCCGCGCACTTCTCTACTTATGTACTATATGTGTACATATATATTTTCATATAATTATTATATATATATAAGTACTTTTATATACAGCCATAGAAATGCCGCATTCCACATTCTACTTGCCAGGTTGTTCCGCTTTTTCAGCTTGTTGAATGTGTAACGAATTTGTTTTGACAAGCTCCGTTGACACGTTTTAATTAAATTTAATTAGTCTGCGTTCATTAAAACAACAACAAATTGGCCAACATGACAGCTGGATTAGGTGGGCAGGTAAGACTTGCAAAATACACTGAATGGCAAAGCACTTGCCTTCTAAGCTGCCTGATATCTGTCGACATACAGATGAGCTCGACTATAAATAAGTGCAACATGAGTAGAGTTTGCAACATCAACATTTTCACTGTTAAAGTGAAGCAATGGCAGAATTATATATAAAGAAAGATAGATATCATATCATAGTATCTTTCAATATAATGAATTGATTGACAGATCTAATAAATATTTAGTTTATATTGTTCAATGAAGAGAATAGTTTGATTGTTGAAAGACAATGCTTTATATGAAAAGGACAAAAAATTTAAATAACACTTATATAAATAATTTATTATATTAATCTATATATATATTCGATATAATGAATCGATTGACAGATCTAATAAATATTTAGTTTATATTGTTCAAAGAATAGAATAGTTTGATTACTTAAAAACAATGCTTTATATGAAAAGGGAAAAGTATTTAAATAACAATTTTATAAATAATTTATTATATTAATCTATATAAATTAGTTAGTTTGAAGAGCGAAAATATAGCTTAAGCTAATAAAAAAAGAAAGTTATTCTATCTCTGCAATGAAATGAAATAATTGTATAGTTAATTAAATAATACGCATAATATATTTATTATATATTATTATTTATATTATATATATTAATACTTAATAAATAATATTTTTATAGATTATTTTTGTCAATTTAACAATTCATTAACATAATTTTAAGTCGAAAATTGACGTATTTAATATAATAATATGTTTAATTCTCTTTACATAAAAAGCAGCGTAGAAAAATAATAATAATAATATAATATAAAAGTAAATTAATGAATATAAATTAAATTAAATAAATAAAAATAAATATTTATTAAAATAATATAAATAATATAAATGAAAATAAAATCAAATAAATTAAAAAAATAAAACAAATGAAAATAAAATAATATAAAATGTCAATTTAACTTATACATCATTTACTCTAATCATTCTACTCTATTTGAAGAAGAAGCTAACTTATAGTAGGAATATAAAATAAATGAAAATAAAATCAAATAAATTAAAAAAATAAAACAAATGAAAATAAAATAATATAAAATGTCAATTTAACTTATACATCATTTACTCTATTTGAAGAAGACGATTAATTCTCTTTATAGCTAACTTATAGTACAGTAGTTATCTAGTTAGTAGTTATCTAAGCGAGCTTAGCTATCTCTTTAGTTATATTTGATATCAAAATCAGATCTAGAGAGGCAAATAAAATATTAGAAAGCTATAAAAAGATTAATTCGTATACGTAGAAGTTAAAGAAGTAAACATAAACCTTATGAAATCATTTTATTATATTAAAACAAACTAATTAATCAATCCGGAAAAATTGTGCTGAAAGAGAAAAGTAAAGTAAAGTCAAGTTTTAAAGAAATTATTAAGAAGTACTTTCTTTCAATGCTTTACACTTCCCAATAACTTAAAAGACTTCTTCTATGTACTTTTTATCATATCTAAGCACACAAATTGACCAATTGACCAATAGCAAACTAATTATCTTGGTTGTCAACATTATAAACGTTGGCAATAGCCCTGTCATCGCAAAGATTTCCATTTCAATTATATGTAACTGGAAAAGCCGCGAGGGCAATCAATTTGAGAATTATAAATGCAAATTGATGGAGTAACAACAATCAGGACAGCTCATTGATTAACCACATGCCAAGGCATAAACAGTGGCGATAAAGATGAGGAAAATGTGGAAAATTTCAGTCACACAACAATTAGAAGTTTCCTGCCCAACAAGAAAATGCAGGGACACAGGTAAACTGGGAACTGAGAAGTGGGAACTGGCAACTGGCAACTGAGAATTGAGAACTGGGAACTGAGAACTGGAACTCTGTGCACTCGTAGGTAGAGACGCTGGCAACGGCAACTTGTCAGCTCGAATGACGTTTTAATAAGTCACATAATTCATGGAGTCGATGTGCATGTGGATGTGGATGTGAGGAGGTAGCTTTGCCCGTGCTTGACAATGTTGCCGCGTGCCCCAAAATGGCAGATTATGTGTCGTAGACAAGATTGCTTGGATGCCGCTGCTGCAGGCCAATGTTTTTGGGGTCGCATTGACACAATGCGATGCTCCCTCACTCTCTTACTCTTCTGACTCCCTGCCTGTCTGTCTGTCTATATATTCTATACCTCAACCCCATTGCAGGCAACTGCGTGTCTTGTCAGCTGCTCATTTGTCAATGTAATTGATTTTATGCCTGAGCTTTTGGCTAAGGTTGTCGTGGCGTTTGCTTTGCTTGGCTGTCTGGCTACCTGGCTACCTGGCTAGCTGGTCTAGCCTTTTGCCTGATATATTAGTCGATTACAGTTAGACGTAAATCAAGTGGAAGCGCATGATGTAGCCATCAGACATGGGTATGAGTACGACTACAAGCTACTCATACAACTTACTGCAGCGAGTTCATCTATATATATATTTATATATTTATATACAGTTTGCGTGTGTGCCACGGGGAATTCGCTAAAGAAGGTCAAAAGAGTGGCAAATGCGTGAGGCATAAAGGTCAAATGTGCGTTTACCAACGCAATTGCCTGTGAGATGCAGCAGCTGCTAAAGAGGTTCAAGTTGAGGGCGTCTATAGTAAGTGCAATGTCCAGCTAAAATTGCGAATTTATGATTTATCATTCATTGCTAATTGAATTTTAACATGCTTTACTCTGTTAGCCAGGCCCAAGCACCACCCAATTCAACAGCACAACTTAATTTTCAATCAATTGTGGAAAGAGAGGGGAGGAGAGGAGGGGAGAGGAGTGGAGCGGAGCGGCAAGTTCGCTGGCAACCGGTAGTCAGAGCGCAGTCAGTAGCTTCTGGGTGCTGCTTGCTCTGAGTCGAACTGTTTTATGGTGAGTTGCGTTGTAGCTTATAGTTACTTCTTCTTCTTCTTTTTTTATGATTCTTCTTGTTGTTGTTGTTGTTGTTGTTGTTGTTGTTGCTGTTGTTTTCTTTGGGACTCATAAATTTTTATAGCTTGTAATTTGGAACGTCTCTGCACATGCGCGCCAGGCGGTCGTCTTCTCTTTCGCTGCGACTTCGGCAATTGCGATTGCGATTTGCGATTGGAATTGCAATTGACCGCAGTGAAGATGGTGTTTTACGGCTTTCATTGGTTTTTGGCGATGGCCATTGCTAGATTTATGCTTTTGCTGTAATTAATAGCATTGTTTGTGGCTCCTTCTGATTGGCTGAGATGCTGCACACGTACTGCAAACAAATATCAAAGAGAAAGAAGAAAAGCAACAAATTTAATAGACTTCTGTACATTTGAAGTACAGCGTCTAAAAACACAATCGTGTCTAGCTCACACTCAATTAACGACAATGCTACAGCTATCTTTATGGCACTTCGCCATGTCTCTCGGCCTAATAGGGATGTTCGCTAATTAAATTGCAACTCAGCAGATTTAATGATACTTAAAAAAAAAAGAAGAGTCTCTCTAACGGTATTTAAAATATTGCTTTATAAGCACACAGTTTGAGCTGATTATGTATGGTTTTATAGCTGACCATTAATATTTATATTCGATTTGTGTATTTAGCTCTTCCAAATTACTGCAAATACTCAATCGACTGATTGTACTTTCCATTTATATTAGCGCTTTAACTGCAAGAAAACTGTGTGTGCACATCAACGTTATTAAATAGTATTTTCATTATTTCCTTATAGACAGTTTTCATCTCGAGTTTATTGTGTTGTAATGAAGTGAAGTCTGCCACCCATTGCGTTGGCATTTCCAGAAGGCCAAACTCTTTAATATTCCACTAAAAAATATGCATTTTTCCTTAATATAAAATTGTTCTTTTTAATGCGAGTCTTTAAAATCGTATTTAAATAATAATAATAACTATTTAGTCATTCATTTTGCCAGCTAGTTGTCTAATTTCTTGCTGAACTTCTTATATAATTTATTTAACATTTATTTATCAGTTTCTCAGCAGAAAAACTTACTCAATTTCTGCCTAAATCTGTAAAAATATAAGCAAACTTAAGTAAATGAAGAATAAAATATAAACAAATTGTGCAACTGTTTTCATTGCAATTAGCTAAGTTTTTCATCTATGTTAACTTAAGAATGCATATTTAAGCTAAATAGTTGGGAAAACTGTGTGAATTAAATTTTTTATAATAGAGTTTAAAGCTTAAATTTATTAAATTAAATTTATAACACATTTTGAATCCTTTAAGTGTTTCTATGGAATATTTCTATCTTTTCTGAATGAGTTTAGCCTTAATTCATTTTATAGAATTCGACTTCTTGATAAGATTTTCTGCCTAGCATTATGTTTGGGCATAACGAAGCCTTATCATTTGACTTTCTCCACGCTTTCTCCTCTCTCCAACTTTAATTTGTTGGTAGAGTTCAACTCGATTTTGGGCAAAGCCCCTGAAGTACTCTTAAGTTATGCCACCAGTATTTGCAGCTACTCAAAGTGCACAAACATTGTGGCAGCATCTTGCGGCTGCTGGCATGTTGCCTCCATCTCTTCCCCTCCTCCCCGCGATTTTCTCCATTACCTGTTGGCTGCTACTTTGCCTTTTTGATGATTACAAATTAATCACACTTTAAACATGGCAATTACACTTCTCGCACCGCGACAGCCTCTTCAGCCTGGCTACAACTGCAGACCTGCGATACGGGCATGGGTATCTGAGCGTATGGGAATTGCGTATGCAGTTGCATAAGAGGAGGCTGCATTGGGCCAGAACCCAAGCGAATCTTAGCCATAACATGGGAGCCACAACAGCAACAGCAGCCAATGCACTGAGCACAAAATACTACTTACTTTAAGCTAGTTGAAAGCTTCAAGAATGAAACTGCTCTTAAAATTGAAGCTGAAACAATGATAATTTTTAATGTAAAATTCATTTATGAATGTTTAAATAAATTTTACATAAATTTAAAGGTAAATTTTAAGTAAATGTGTCAACTATTTGCCAAGTTTATTTATTAAAATGCACTCTTAAATTAAAGAATATTTAAATAGCTTTACATAAATTGCTAATTTTAGCTTACATTTGTTGTGAATTTTAATATTAATATTTATGTTGTCTGCGAAATTTCTTTATTAAAATTGAAGTATATTAAAGGTAGTAAATTATAAATTGTTTCTTAATTAAATGACAAGTTTTTACCATTAAAATTTATTATTATCTTTGTTTAAATTGTATTCATATATTTAGCTAAAGAATATTCATTATAAATAGTATAATAATATTAATAACACTTAATTTAATAAAATTAAATTAAATAAAACTACAGAAATTTAAATAAACTGGTGAGTTTCTTGATTAACATTAAATTAAGCTAGAGAACGTTGTAATTACATTTAATAAATAAAGAAATATATTTATAAATTATTTATAATTCAATAATAAAAGTAATTAAAATATAAATGCAATAAAAATGTTACAACTTCGATTTGGAAGTCGAACTTCAACTCAGCTAAAGTAATGTTTACTCAATTTGAAGAAACTTGTTGCTTATTTCATTAATTGTATATCTACAAAGAATGCTTGCCTATTTCTCTCTGTGTATATTTTTTCTTTGTCTTTTTCTTTAGAGAAAAACTGCTAAACCTAATTCAGTTCTGAAGTTCTATATTTCTTTATTTCTATATTTCTATATTTCTATATTTCTATATTTCTATATTTCTATATATCTATATTTCTACATTTCTATATTTCTATATTTCTATATTTCTATATTTCTATATTTCTATATTTCTATATTTCTATATTTCTATATTTCTATATTTCTATATTTCTATATTTCTACATTTCTATATTTCTATATTTCTATATTTTTATATTTCTATATTTCTACATTTCTATATTTCTATATTTCTATATTTCTATATTTCTATATTTCTATATTTCTATATTTCTATATTTCTATATTTCTATATTTCTATATTTCTATATTTCTATATTTCTATATTTCTATATTTCTATATTTCTATATTTCTATATTTCTATATTCTATATTTTAAAAACTAAATTCAAACTCTTACAGCTCAGGCCATAGAACAGCCTAGATTGTTTTGCACAGTGTATGTTATTTCTATGGTTTTAATATGGAAAAATTGCTTCCTTTCGCTGTTTAACTTTCGTTTTAATAAATAATCAAGTAGAGTGACTATCGCTTTGAAGCTGAAGCTGTAGCTGTAGCTGAGGCTGAGGCTGAAGCTGGACCCTGGACTTGGTCATCAACTTGGTCTTGCTGTTGCTCTTGCTGTTGCTCTTGCTCTTTGCTCTTGTTCTTTGTCCTCGTCCTCGTCTTCGCCTTCGTCTGGGTCTTTGTTTCGACTTCAGCCTGTTTGGCTGCGGTTCGTCAAGTCCCTCATGTAATTTCCAGGCAATTTCTCATACCCATAATTGCATAATTTCAAAGTTGTTGGCAACTTAATTGCGCGCAACGCGACCAAACGCTGCCAGCTGCCATTTGGATCTGATCTGACTACGAGTAGGAGCAGTAGGAGCGAATGTATATGGCCTCCAATCCGGATGGGTAGCATTTTCTGCCCTGTCTTCGGTGTAAATAAAACCTTTTTAAACGGTTGTCATGTGGCAGCCACATCACAAAGTGCCCCCACAACTACTGGGCACACTCTGCGAGCTCTGGAAGCTGGCTAACTGCGCCTTCACAATGAATTCGCCTTCTGTCTTTTGCAGTCTCTGAGATTCTGACTTCAAAGCGCGCACATCATCAAACATGTGTTGCAGCTACATGCTTTAGACTCCCCTCTCCCTCTCTCTCGGTCCCACTTCCCTTATTCCGCACACTGCTTGTGTAACGCCAACGCCTGACAGATGACTACAAAATCCATGACTCCATCTTCAGCTCCATCTCCATCTCCAACTCCATCTCCATTTTCATCGTCATCTCCAACTCCATTGGACTTCGGCATGCGCCTTTGCCCCGCGGCCATTTGCCATCAAAGTTAATATGCTTTATATTAAATTTGTTGCTGTTGTTGTGATTGTGATGGCTTTTGTTGTTCTTCTTGTTGTAGTTGTTGTTGTTGTTGTTGTCTGGCCTCGTTTTGTTGCTTTTAGCCATACAATCTGCATCTGCCACAATTTCCACGCTCATATCATTCGCTCGCCCCTCGCCTCATTTGTGGAATTGTTTTGCCTGCATTTTCGTTGCGTTTTCTCATCAAATTACTCAATTAATTTCAGTTGAATTAAAAACACTGTCCAGCCAGACATTGCAATTGTGACATGCATTACCAGAGGAGTGAGAGAGAGACAGAGAGAGAGAGAGAGAGCGAGTGAGTGAGGTGGGAAATCCGTAGCTGGTTAGCCAGCCTCGTTGGACAAATGGTCGTTAATTTGGCATCTGCATTTAAATGTTGGACAATAGCAATTTATGCCCCAATTGAGATTAGTCGCGTGTGTGAGTGTATTTATTAGTCAGCTTAGTGTGTGCTCCTAATTTTTATATTTATTTATTTTATTTTATTATTAGTGAATTAAGTCTGTTAACAGAATGTTTTAATATTGTATTTTAATTTAGTTTTTATTATTATTATTAAATTAAGTCTGTTTAGAATATGGGTCGCTTTTGTAAATTTATTTATTTTCTCTTAAATAATAAATTTAATTCATTTCTCTTATTATTATTAAATTAAAAGAATAGTTTCGTTTAATATTTGTATTTGTATTAGTATTTTAATAAGTATTATCAAATTATTATAATTTTAAGCACAATTATATTGTTTTAAAACGAATTGAAAATTAAATATCAAATTCCATTTATCAGTTTAATTTAATATTATATAAAATTTAAAATATATTAAAAATGTATACTAAAAAAATAATAAATTGAAATATTTATATATTTATATTTTCAAAATATATTTATTGTTTTATTAACGCATAATTTAGATAGTTATTATTTATAATATTTCAGTATTCTTTATAATTATAATTAGCAATTGATTTAGCCTTTAAATTAAATAAAAACTATTGTATTTTAGTCACAAACTTTTTATTCACAAATCTGGCATAATTTTCTTTTATTATAATTATTTAATATATTATATTAAGTATATTCTGATTGTAATTAATATTATATTATTTATATTATAGTTATTATTGCTGAAAAGAAATCAAATTTGACTTTTCTACACAGTTTCTCAGCTATCTATAAATTTTACACAAATTAGTTTAATAAAATGTTCATAAAATAATTAAACACTAAATATTTCAGCTTAATATTAAGTTATTAAACGTATTGTAGTAATGTATTCTCTTAGTGCCAAACTGCAAAAGTTTCTTTAATTTAATTAAATTAAATATACTTTATAATTAGAATAAAATAAAGATTCAGTTGATGTTCCAATTGTCAACAGTTTATAATGAATTTTGCAAGGTGAGAGTATCTGGCAGTCTGATCAGATTATAAGCCATTTCCCCGGGCATATCTGCTGCAATTGGATGGAGGCATTGCCAAAACTGATTAATGGCCACGTTGCTTGCAAATGAGTCGAGCAAATCAAAACAAGCGCAATGCAACAGCAGTCGCTGCGTGCCTGAAGGCAGAGGAGCGTAGAAGGGAGAGGGGGTAGTGTGCAGTGGGGAATGTGTAGAGGAGAGTGTGTAGAGGGGAGTGTCTAGAGGAAAGTGGCCAGAACCCGTTCGAGCCAAGCCAAATGCATTTGGCACGCAATTATGGCCCAAAGTGTTAATTGCATTTCCGCAGCGGCAGAGAGTCAACTTGCAACAACGTGCTGCAACTGCGGCACGGCCCACAACTCACGCATTTGGCATTAAACCAAGCTGCAGCACAAGAAGAAGAAGAAGAAGTAGAAGACGACGAAGTCGAAGCATACAAAGTAGAAGAAGCTGCTACCAAAGTAAAAGGAGCCAAAGCATAGGCTAAAAACACATTCAGAGATAAGAAACGTGCAGCAGTTAACGGTGCTTTTTTGGTGCTTCGCCCCCCGTTTGGGAGGAGATGATGTTATAGATGGCGCATGCGTGGCAGACACGCAGCGGGTAGCCAGTAGTAGAGATGGCCAACAGCCAGCCAGCCAGCCAGCCTGGCCAACAGCTCCAACAGCTCCAGTTCACTCTCGAAACTAAGTCAAATATTTGTAGAACAGAGCAGCAAACAGGCGAACGGACAGTGGAGCCAAGCCAGCTCCCCAGGCTAACTGCAAATGCGAAATTTATGGCCCCCAAAAGGCGCGTAGACGTTGCAGTTCCAACACGAGACTCAAATGCAAACAAACAGTATTCAAATGACGACTATTTGAATACCCTAGCAAAGTATTTAGATGGCATAAGCATGTAAAGAACACAGGGAGAGCATAAGCTTATGTCTCTTCTTCTTCTTTGCATATTAACAATATAGTAAATTTGTGCTTTTAGCATTGCAGGGTTGCCACCTTTTAATAGAATAATATATACTGTTAATATCTAGAGTTAAAAGAATTAAAACATAACTACAAATTAAAACTAAATGTTAAATATTTAGAAAAAACATTACAGGGTTGCCACCTTGCAATTTATGTGCATGTTTTTAATTAATACATATCACTTAGCATATAATAGCTTGCAAAGATTTACAATTTAGCTAGTATATATTTCTGATTAGTATTTCAGGGTTGTCACCTGATCTGTTTAAATTCCCTCTCTCTCTATATATATATACTACATATGTAAGCATTTTTGTTGGCATATTAATGGAAAAGTATGCCTTGCACGCTAAATATTTGTAGAGTTGTCACCGTAACTAAATTTATTTTTTGCAGAGTTGCCATCATATACTGAAATACAATATGTTTGCTTAGCAGGGAATATATTTAAACAATTTAATAAATAACTGTTAAATATTTTCAATTAGTGGTATAGAGTTGCCAACATGTTTTAAAGTATTATAGACTACATTTTATAATAATTATAAATAAATAAAATAATTATAAATAAATAAAATTATAAATAATATTAGAATTTTTCAAGTAAATGGCAAGTATTTGTAAAGTTGTTACTTTGTTAGCTAATTTACATAATTATAGCAATGTGGCAGCTCTGCAACGCAATTCCACGCTCTGCAATAAGTTCCACATTCCTTATTCAATTTGCAGTCACTAAGTAAATGTTACAAACTAGCCATCAGCGCTGAACTACCCTCACTCAACTTATGCAAATTCGCAACTGACAAAACGAAAAGAAATGATTTCTTTTTGGCTCGCCGCATATTCATAAAGTGCTTTTTAATGGGAGCAAGAGGTCTCTGTCTCTGTCTCAGAGTCAGTCTCAGTCACAGTCACAGTCACAGTCGCAGTCTGTAGTCCCAGTCCCCAACTCAATCGCAGCTTAGACTGAGGCCAAGTCCAAGATGCATGTGGTTCCAGCGACTGTGGCATGGAGAATGAGTGCTGACAAGGCGGCCAACCAGGAGGCGTCTGTCACTTATCGAACGCTTTGCATGTCTTTGCATGCGGCAACATTTGATAAGCGAGCGGCACAAGGCAAAAAAAAAAAGAGCGATGAAATATACATATGTGATGAAGCCAGCTTCGATTGGAGCAGCTGGGACTGGTCCACTGCTCCATGGCTCCATTGCTCGATTGCTCATTCCTTGGCCTTGTGTTTCCCATTGGTATTGGCATTTACTTGGCTTTTGCGTTTGGCGTTCTGGGCTTTGGCCAAATCCGTTAATAAGCCATTTTGACAAATTGGATGATTGCCGTCTGAAGGGGATTGCGAGTAATGCGTGTGTATGTCTGTGTGTGTGTGTGTGGCAAGCGTTTGTGGCAAGTAATGATAAAGTAGACGATTGTCAATCGATCTGTAGAGTAACGAGCAGCATTTGGGCATTTGATTGTTGCCAAAGAAGCAAAACCACATTTGTTTAACGCCAAAGCACCGCTAAGATGCAAAGAAAACTCCAGGAAAAACCAAGTGGCAACATGACAAAGCTGTTAAGCAAATAAAACTCCAACTTTTCTTCTAAGCTGTGTAAATATCAACAAATCACATAAATAATAAATAAAGCAAGAGTGCAGTAGTATAAAGTTGTAGATAATGTTTTATTTGAGATTTCAAAACTGAGGAGAAGTATTTAATAAGTTTTTCTTAACAATTTCAGCAAACAAGAAGCAACTTGAACTTCTATTATATTAATAAAACTCTAAACTTGTTTAAAGCAAATTGAATTTAATGCTTAAACTTCGATTTAGTTTATTTTATCATACAATTAATTCATTAGTTATTATTATTCATCATTATACAATTAAATCATTATCATATACAATTAAATCATTAGTTATTATTATTCATTATCATTCCCTTTATTTCTGCCTCTATTATATATAAATAAAAAAGCTTTTTCATACATTTGTATACAGAAAAATATCTTTATTTTGTAAATAGAAAATTATGTCTGTTGTAAAAATATAACATAACTTTTTTAAAATTCAAAAATCTCTAACTTATTACACAATTAATTATAAATTCGTAAATGCATATCTCTGTCTCTCACTCTGCTTCTCTTTCCCTCTCTGCTGTGCGCTTCTTCTTACTCCATATCACGATCGTAACACTTGATCGTATTCCTGCAGTCGTCATCGTGAACTTGATGGAACACTGCATAAAGTGTAAATTATAGATGTATCAATCAATCAATCAATCATTTCAAACTCACCATTTTTGGTATTGAAGCAATTCCATTTGCTCAGCTCGCATTGACCGGGAAATTCGACAATGCATTTTCCATTGCTGGCACAAACGGGCAGCGACTTCTGCGGACACTCGAAGCTGCATTTGCCAAGTTTTTGAAGGTCACGTTGCTTTTCCAGCAGCTCGGGCACTTGAACTTCATTCGACAGCAAGCGAAGTCTTTGATGGCCAGGTGCTGTAGTTGAGCTGGTGTCTTGGTGCTTCTCCTCCTGCTTCTGCTTCTGCTTTTCCTTCTCCTTCTGCAGCTTCTCGCGCTCGCCGATCGCCTGATTGATGGCCAGCGGAATGTGCAACTCGGCCTGCTGCATTATATTGTTGACATGCTGCTGCAACTTGTTGACCTTGTCGCTAACGTTCACCGGCGGCTGGCCGGGCAGCGAGACCACAATCTGTGGAACCGGCGGCATCACCACTTTGTTATGGCCAGCAACGGGAGCTGCATGTTGCCATGTGCCAGTTGCCTGATGATTTATTACTTGCGGCACTACCTTTGGCTGCTCAACATGTGGTGGCAGCAAATCCAAGTGCGGCTTTGCCACTGCTGCTTTTCCTTTTCCATTTCCGTCGCCAACCTGTGGCACGTGGCCAGTCAATACTGTTGTCTGTCCATGCGGTTTCTGTGTCGTCTCCAGCACATGATTGATGTGGTTCGTTATCAGCGTTTGAATATGCGCGGGCAACTCGATCTTCTCCGGCAGCTGTTGCTCCGGTTTGTCCAGTTCCACGGCCTGTGATGCTGTCAGCAGAGCTGCAATGAATAAATTAAGTTATATCCTTGACTATGCAATCGCCACGCCCACTTGCTACTCACCAAATATTATGATAGCTCTCATTTTTTTTACTTGCAATCCACAAATGTCGCTTACGTTCCACACTCTTACTATACGACGCTCGGCAGCGTTCTGTGACGCTCTCGTTGTTGCCCTCCAGTTTATATACGATGTTCAAACTGATCAAATAACATTCGTGTGCTTGAATCGATCCAACGATTCGTCATAAGCATCTTTATAATTTAATGCACTTTTTATGCTAATTATAATTATAAAACAATGCAAAGTTCTGTACGCTCCCTGAAGGAACTGGTTTCGTTTTGCCTCAACGATCGACTTACTGGGCAGAAATTGACGGAAATTTATTAAATTCGCAATTATTGCTTCCTTATAGAATATTATTTTAAAAATTCTTGAGATATATTTCGTTTTAAATTCATTTTGCTGGGGCGTGGCATCTGTTCCCATACACAATTTTAAACATCACAATAAACTAAATTAACTTTATTTTTATTATTATACTATTATTTATTACTCTATTAAAGTATTTACGATATCAACAATTTTGTTTATTCATTTTTACAGTTTTAGAGGCATAGGCAGAGTATCTCAAACAATTTACAAGCTCAGCCTAAAAGTATGCTTTAGATATTCAAACAAAAGAATAATGCTTTTAATTTGTGCATAATTTCAAGTTGCGTCGCCGCAACTTATTATTTAAACAAAAGAAAGTAAATATGCAAATTTCCCAAGGGATAAGCAACAACAAAAGCTTTTATTTTGGTTTTGGTAAATGACAGGCCCAACAGATGATGACAATGATAATATTTCAGTTTTGCATATTTTTGTCAGGTGTTAAAATAAAGGATTATGCGAAAGCAGCGACTGAAAAGCTGCAAATTTGTGTGACAAAACTTTGTTATAAAAACAATTTGGGCGGCCAACAAAATCAACAGTTCAACAGTTGCTGCACACACAGCAAGGTTAAACGACAACAACAACAATAAGCTTGAAAACATGAAACAATTTTCGTTACTTTGCCTATGTAAGTTTTACTGCTTAAGTGTTACTGCTGTAGCTGTCACTCTCTTCCTTTCTGTTCTCTTATAGTTCTCGTTGCTCTTACCGCTGCAAGCGCCAGTGTGCTGCCTGGATTTCGTAGTCATCTGCCAGCAGCAAATCAGCATGGACAATTGGTCTGGCTGGATAAGATGATCAATCCTGTGCCGGACAAATGCGATTTCAGCTGTACGAATCAAGATGTTAGCGTCTGCGCCCACAATGGACAGTGTTTGCAGCTATTTACCAGCCGGTGCACCATGGCCGCTTACAATTGCCGTAATCCTCAGAAGCGGTTCAACATTGTAGAGAATTATCAATGTACACAGGGCCATGTGCCACTCTGCAGCCAGGGAGAGCGCAAGGAGCTGGGCATAACAGTTTAAGAGCACAAAACAAGTTGAAAGTAAATTCTGAAGTTGGCAATTGTACAGTAATACAAATAAATTACGCACATTTTATCAAATATTATTCTCTTTAAAATGAAACAAATGTAAAGATATTTTCCCAGCAGGTCTGCAAAAGAAATTCTGAAATGTGATGCTCATTAAGCAATTGTAGCACTACAGCTATTAAATTCTCTGGCACGTTTGTAATTAGTGTGCACACTGCATACTCGTTTATACATAATTAAATTGCTGATTATATTACGCATAATTACATAACGAATGCCACGTTTAAAGTTTAAACTATAACTTATCACTGACTCTTCCATCCCATTAATGGCTGTGTGGATGTAGCAGCATAGACAGCAAGAGCAAAGGTAATGGTGAAGTTACTATCTTCAACTAATGAGAATACTTTCGAAGAGTAAACGCACCGTCAAATGTTGTTATTGCATTATTAACAGAGCAGCAAAAGCTTCTCTTAATGATCCACTCTCCTATTCTTTGTTATTGAATTTACTTAAGTGCCTGCAAGGAGAGCGCTCCACTCACAAAAAAAGCAAAGGCAAGAAATGGGAAGAGCCAAAAGATGTACTCAATATCCCGCTCTCTTACGACAATCCGCACGGCCATTCGCAGCTGCGTGTGATTTGTTATTGCATTTAAGAACTTGTGTGTAAATAAATAAAGCAAACGATGAAAAACAATGTTATGAAGAGCAAAATCTGCCCTCAACTCCCCTCATCTCTTGCTAATCCGAATGCATATATTTAACGTACAACAAAAGTAAACTGTGAGATCCTAAGTTGCTCTTAATGATGGCCTCTCTCGAGCTAAGCTTTACAGCAGCTAGTTGATAGCAGAGAGAGCGCAATAAAGAGACAATATTATGTTATTTATTCAATTACTCGAACTGTTTATTATTTCTGTTATTTTGATATTAATATATGTAGCTTAATATTATTAATATATGTATATCATATTAATATATGTATATGTAGTTTAAGCTACATTTTGAGATCCTCTGCTTTGCATCTGCGAGCGCACAAACCCAATCGACAGACATCCTCATCCACGGCACGGAACGCCAAATCACGATGTTTGCAGTTGAACGTGTCCATAACACACTGATTGGGGAACTCATGAAGGCACACGCCATTGTGGGCACAGATGGGAATCAGCTCAAATTTGGTGCACAGCTGATCACAGCTCTCAGTTGGAGTGGGCGGCACTGGCATCGGTGTGGATGTCATGTCAGCCAACAACAGCTGATGACAGGTTCTTGAGGGCACGGATTTGGGCATCTCAGCTGGGGATCCGGTTGTGCTGGGTGGCAGCACGACGACGGGTTGAACTTCTGAGGCTGCTACGTGCGGAACTCCAGGGTTAGGCATGCCAGGGTTGGGTACTCCAGGATTGGGCAGACCACGATTTGGGATGCCAGGATTGGGCAGACCACGATTTGGCATGCCAGGGTTGGGCATGCCAGGATTGGGTGCTCCAGGATTGGGCAGACCACGATTTGGGATGCCAGGATTGGGCAGACCACGATTTGGGATGCCAGGATTGGGCATGCCAGGGTTGGGTACTCCAGGATTGGGCATACCACGTTTGGGATGCCAGGATTGGGCATGCCAGGATTGG
This sequence comes from Drosophila macrospina, assembly GCA_035042075.1. Classification (NCBI taxonomy): domain Eukaryota; kingdom Metazoa; phylum Arthropoda; class Insecta; order Diptera; family Drosophilidae; genus Drosophila; species Drosophila macrospina. Next base: position 2,838,747 of record JAWNLW010000591.1, read on the forward strand.
GTACGCCAGGATTGGGCAGACCACGATTTGGGATGCCAGGATTAGGCATGCCAGGGTTGGGTACTCCACGATTCACCGTTTCCACAATAGCTCTCATGTTTCGCACCTTGGGCATCGGCATCATGACAACGGGCGGCACCACCACCTCCTCGGTAGTCACCTTGCCGGGCTTAATCTCAACGACGCGTGCCACTTCCACCTGATCCACTTTATCCTTGGTCACCACGGGCTTTCCATTGGACAGCAACGGCACTTGGACTGTAACCCGGCCGATCTCTGCATTTGGCATCACCTGCGCTGTGCCGAAGACGAAACACAGCAGCACTACGAAGAAACAAAAGAGAGATCAGTTAAGATCAAAGATCTACAGCTGCATATCTCACCTGTGGCCAAAACTAAACTGAGCTTGAACATCTTGTCCGTACACCTTCAATGTCTTCTGTATCCTGAACTGGGTCTTGGCACCGGCTTATATACGATAGCAGACAATCCCTGATGTAATCCACGAACCGGTTGCAAGTTCAAGGCAACAGCTGGACTCAGAACCGGTTCGAGCATTACTTTCCTCAATAAATCCGCCAATTATGGTTATTGGTTTTGGGTGAGTTTTGAACGCTTCATTAGCATTCATTTATTTTCGGAATTCGCCAAAGAATCAAACTCTCTTTCCTTTTTTTGTTGTTTTTGTTTTTATAAAATTGTTTTTATTATAATTGTTATTTTTAGTATTCTATCGTACACTTGCTTGGTGTAAACTAAATAATTAAACGCTATGTTAATAGGCATAGAGACATGTACATATTATTAATATATATATATATTTATATATAAAGAAAGATGTACATTTATCGTAATGGACTTTGTTTTAGTGTTATCTACAAGCTTAGTACTTTTATTTTATTGCCTTTTACAACACATTGCTATTATACAAACGAATTACTTAATTGGTATAAATCATTTAAGGCATCAAATATTTTGATTAGCAAAGTTCTATATTGAATTGCGATATAGTTATTGGTAAATATAACATATATGTATATATATATATTGTTTATTTTATGTAGAAGAGTTGACCACTTGAGTTATGCATTAAGTTTTCGTTGAGTTGAAGTCTAAGCTATTAGGGATCGTCTGAACGCAATCGAATCTCGACAATGACGATCCCTAAACCTTTGCACATTACGTCCACATTACGTTTACACATAATATATTAATAATATATTGTGTATTTATAAGTAGTACGTAGTTTAGTTTTGTTTATGATTAGTTTTACATACTTTTCCATTTTAGTATTATCATTTTATGCTCCTAAATAATTGCTTTTCATTCTAAACTAAAGCTCCGACTACATATCCTGGGGATTGTCCATACCATAAACGCAAATTTTTTGATAGGTTCTTCTTGGATCTGGATATAGTATATATAGTTGGCAGCCCAAGGCTCATGGGAGAAGTATGCAAAGAAGTAAAAGAGAAACGGAGAAAACATTGAGAAACCTCCAGAGATATGCCTTAGGCTGCCGATTAGTAACATATATATTTCTAAATAGATTTCAAATGATATTTTATTCAAAACTTTTTAAAATGTACTCAAACTATGAAGCCGTTTCACAACATCTATACATTTCGTTTCTAGTTAAAATTGTTAATAAATATTGTTTCATTTAAAAAGTGTTTCATCTTAATATTTTAAGTTTTCTCCTCTCTTTATCGATAATATGTTCAGGGCTCAACAACACTACGAAAACTATAAACAAAATATTGAATTGCAGACATTTTTCGTCTCTTTAGACAATTGAGTTTTCTTTTATATTTTACAAACATGAAAATTTTATACATAACAATAAAAGTAATTTAAAAGTTAGACGAAAAATTTAATTAGATTAACAATTTTAACTAATTTCACATAAATCATTTGCTTTGCTTTGCTTTGTTCTGTTTCTCGTTTGTTTAGTTTTGTTTTGTTTAGTTTTCCTCTCATTTGTTACTCATTTGTGTTGTTCGGTTTAAAAACTACAATAAATTGTTATAAAATAAATTATGACTTAAGTTAAGTATACATAAATATGTGGGATTGCTTAGGTTAACATTTAAAGTAGTTAATTAGTTGGTTGTTTCATTTATCTTTTTAATTTTATTTATTTTTAGTTTTATTTTTATTTTTTTGAGTTAATGTTAGGTGGTACAGAAACTGTAAAGTGTCTGGGCTGTTTCTTCTTCTTCTTCTCGTTCCCTTTATTCTTCTTCTTCGTCGTGCTGCTGTACTTGCTGTACCTACTTCCGCTCCATGGGCTTTACTTCCAGCAGCTGGGGATAATTCTCCACAATGTTGAGTAGGATCGTATCGATGTAATGCTTTAGCCGAACATTCTCATCTTCCTTCTCCTGGAACGCCTGTTGCAGCTGTAAGGGCATTGAAATGAATTAGTGTTGCACAACGCTTAACAGTTAAGGTACAGTTAACACAAAGACAGGCATGTTTTGAAACCCTTCCAGCTTGTTACACTTAGCAAACTAAATGAACCCAACACATAATTTGAAATTTTGCATAAACAATTGTAACATAAATTAAATAAGAATAAATGATAAAATAATAATAATAATAATAATAAAATGTGCCGAAAGAATTGTTAAAGATCGTGAACCAAAGAACCATAACCCTGTCGCTGTCAAACTGCAGCGCATGCACAGTGGCTCCAAAACCGTGTGATTGTGAGTTGAACTTGATTTTTATATTTTTTTAGTGGTTGTTGTTGTTGTTGTTGTTGTTGGTGGATAAGCATTACCTGACTTAAGGATGCTAATGTGGCTGAATCCACAGAATCCTGTAATACAATAAATATATTATAATATATAGAGTATGATAACAATTGTGACGATAACAAATGCGGTAAGGACACACTGTGCGGCATTAACAAGCTGTGACTGTGCAGGGGCGTTTCACTTATGTGGGCGTGGCATTACAAAAAGCATACAAAGCACGGAACGGGAGAGAGTTGGGCAATGCCCCTGCAATGATCTACACACCTGAGCTTGTGACATTTCCTCCAGCTCCTGGGCCAGATTATTGAGGGTGCCATTCAGTAGATGACGTCCCTGTTCCACGCCATTGGTCAGCATGGTGGCCTGGTTCGTTAACATGGTGGCCTGCAGCTCCTCGTTCTGTTCCTCGAGTGCTACAATTGAGATATCGAATGGGATTAGTGTTTGCGAATGGAGAAATAAGAAATAAGAGAGATTTCCGAACTTACAGCGATTCTTTTGACGCATCTCCTCGAGCTCCTGATGCAGCTCCTCCAGTCTTATGCTCTCCGGCGATGTGGTGGGCATGGCACGTGCGCCATTCTCCTCGCGTGCCCGCTGCAATTCGCGACTCAGTTCAAGCATTAGCTCCTCGGTGGACTTCTTCTCCTGCTCGTGGCGTCGCAGCGTTTGCATTTGCTCATCATACTCCTGCTGCAGTGTGGCAATCTGATCGCGTGCCAGCTCCAGCTGCTCCTCGGTGCGATGCAAATCGTTGGCCTGCTTATCGCACAGCACACGCAATCGTTGCGCCTCATCGCGCAGTGCATTCGCCTCGATCTCAGTGGCTTTGATCTTCATCTGGCAGTTCTCATTCTGCAGCGATGCTTCGCGCTCCACACGAACCAAGATCTCACGATGACACTTTTGTTCCTCGGCCAAACGCTCCTCGGCTCGCAGCTCCGACTGCAGTAAATGAAGTTGAAGTAGTTAAACAAATATATATCTGTTTATCTGTTTGTTTAACCCACCTCTCTGAACTGCTCCTCGAGCATGTGATAACGCGCCTGGAGCACCGCATATTCTGTCTTCGTGCGCGTCGTCCGATCCTCGGCTATATTCTGTGTATCTGTCAGATCGTCCACCTTGCGCTGCAACAGTTCCAGCTGTAAGATAGAGTACAAACGGATTGTTAGTTTGTTGTTTATGGCCATGCAAAGGAATTCAATTGGGAGAGTTTAGCAGGCTACTAACACAATCGCTCTTCATGTGCCGCAAATCGTGGAGCAGCTCAGTCACCAACTGCACATCAGCCATGTGATTTTTCAAATACATTTGCATATATCTTCTGCTATATACATTATCTGGGTCTCTCTCTCTCGCTATCTATCTCTCTCTCTCTCTGTATAATACTCTGTCTCTCTCTCTCTCTCTCTGTTCGAAAAAAACACAATTTCTATTTGGTTTCGCGTCGTCTTTGCTCATTTGCTTGCCACAACAGACTGCAACTTGTATCCGACGGCTGTTATTTTGTTTATATGTGTTTAACAGCAGCAAAGACGACGCTGCATACTCTTAATTACACTGCACAACAAGTTTATAGAACGCACAGATAACTACTCCCTAAAAGTACACAAATAACTGCAACACTTTGTTGCTGCCACACAGAAATGAACACTTTGTTGATATTAAGCTTCAATTTCGTATAAACTTTTGCACTTCTCAGCACATGTTGTACAGTGTTAATAGGCATGCCTATCCCATATAAATTTCATAAATATTAAGCATACGCCCAGTGAGTCTAAGGCATCCACAGTTGTTGGCGTTGCATTCATTAACTATTTTTGGGCAGACATGTGAAATCAAATATTTGAATTCAGCGCTCAAACGGCTGCTCAGTGTAAGTATCGGTGTATATATTTATATATAACTGTATATATATCTGTATATACATATATATATATACATGTGCAGTGTCTATATATACGATGCATATTTGAAATCAGTCGTCATTTGTGTGACCAGCTGCCGATAAGAAATGTGTGTGAAGCGGATGCGTCTTTGTTTTGCAACTGGAATACAGGGTAACTGATAGCTGATAAAGCTACTGCCAGTGTTGGTCAGTGTATTTTATAAATGCAACTAGAATACAGGGTAACTGATAGCTGATGAAGCTACTGCCAGTGTTGGTCAGTGTATTTTATAAATGCAACTGGAATACAGGGTAACTGATAGCTGATGGAGCTACTGCCAGTGTTGGTCAATGTATTTTAAAAATGCACTAATTATAATGAAATGTTAAAGGCAACTACAACAGCTTTTTTTAAATAAATACAAGCATTGCTTCTCGTCTCACTCATTAGAAGATAAATCATATGGCCAACACTGCCTAGTGTTGTAAAACACAGCAAAATTAATAATTATAGCTTATCAAGGACACGATTCATTCATTTGAGAAACAGCATGGGTCTCTTTTTCACTTGCCAGCTTGCGAAAATAAACAGCAAAATAGCCAGTGTTGAAAAACGTTTCGAAAATAACTGTATTTACAGAAATTATGGTTTTCTACACATAAGAATCTGTCGCTTGCTGGGTTTATCAATCACTTAAGTAAAATACACATAAAACAAATGTTTAGTGTTGTAAAACGAGCCAAATATTATAGCTATAGGATTTAGTAGATTAACTATGACATTTATAATAGATCAGTGCAAGAATTACACTCACGCTTAGAAAACACAAATCAACACAGCTTGACAGTGTTGTAAGACGTTTGAAAAGAATGTTTCTCAGCTAAGCAATTACTCTCTCACTCGTCTTCACATTTATGGCTTACAAAAAGTCAATTGAAAAGTTCAATTGAATAAAATGCGAGGCATTTGCGATACAAAATGTGGGTGGATTTTGGGGCTGCACAGTGGCTCTCAAACTGTGGGCAAATGCAAAGGCAAAGGCTTCAATTAAGCTTAATTAAATGCAATTTGCGGCAAACCAAGAGGGAGAGAGGGCAAGTGACTAATGTAAACAGTAAATAAATATACAAATCAGCGGCACACACTACAAAACAATTTGACGTCAACGAAAGAGAGGAAGAGAGAGCGAGCGAATATATGGCGACTATATAGTATATCGTTCAGAATGAGAGACGCAAAAAAAATATAGAACTAACGATGCGACGCACGACACGGCAACAACTGAATAGAAGCCTAGGAATGAGGCACCGAATTTGACATGTAAACTCTATGTTAGTTGAGAGACTGAGAGAGCGAGGTCTATAGGGCCACAGTACTCAACATATGTGTACAATGAACCATGCCAAAAACAAAAATTATACTATATTTTATACATATATATATATATATATATATATATATATATACACACTTACAAATGTATGTATGAACGGATGAAAAAACTAGAAATTTTATTTCAAATTCTACAGAAAAGAACAACAAAAACAGCGGCCAAGAATCGTTTTGACCAAAATAAACAAAAAGTCAAACAAGCCATAAAAGCAACTACACACACACATATAAAGAAAAGGCGAGAAATAAAGTAATAATAATAATAAAACTTTAGGCAGACAAATTGAGTAACAAGTGCCGTTTCTTTTCTTTTTTCAAAACAGGAAGAGAGAGGACTGTGGAAAGCAACGGAAGGGGGGATGGGGGGGCAATCTTTAATGCTTCACTTTTTCTTGTCACTTTTGTTGAAGCCCATCAACATGTCAGCAGGGTTAGTTCCAGGGTCATTTGCGGTCTGCTCCCCATAACATTAAGATGTGTGTGTATAAATCGGAAACGCACTGTGAACATTTCGTAGTTTTTTTTTTGGGCTGGGAAATGGAGGGGGGAAACCGAAAAGCTTTGACAGGTGACATTATTAAGAGGAAATGTATGCGTAACTAATAATGGAAAAGCGACTGCAGAATGATGAAAACAACTAGCAAATGCATTAACAAAAGATCAAATGAGTTAAAGAAGTTTGGATATGAAAAGGAAATACATATATATAGATAAAATTGTACACTTAACCAACACTGATTGTTAGTTATATGTAGAGATCACATAATTAAACATATGAGAATCAAAAGGATCAGACAACTTATTATGAAAAGTTCAATGAAATTGAAGGAGACAAAAACAGATAAAACAGACAAATGCCGGTCTTAGCCAACACTGAAAGATGACTTAAATACGTTATATGATAAGTAAACAGCGTGAGATTGCAAGGGTAACAAAATAGACTTAGAGACAATCTAGTTTTCGAATGTTGTTCACCAATTTGCAGATTAAAGATTAATGGAATGCGAATATGATACGCTTAATCAACACTGATCAATAATATGCGTTAAGTAAATACATTTGTATTGCTTATTTTTCTTCAATCTATCACTTAAATATGCTTTGTTAACACGTTTCCCTCAATTTGTTGCCATTCTCCAGACATTAACAGCTCATAAATATCAATAGCAATTGAAAAATGCTCAGAGCATCGTCATTATAATCAGCATTAGCTTTGACCTCAAAAGATTTGAGGCAGCAACAACACAACGAACAAACACTTGCAACACTTTCCGCTTTCCGCGGGCAACAACAATGCCCCAACAATTTGTTACATTTATCAAATGGGAGTGCGTTCCCATTAGCATAAACAAACTGGAGAATTGAACAAGTGGAATTGTAGGGCTGGCATCCGTCTTACGGCCTTATCGGGCTTCCATTGACCTCCAGGCTGGATTGTGGGGTGTTGAAAGAGTGTTGTTGTAGCGCCAAGATTTCCAAGAGTTTCATTTGATTAATCGCATTCACAACTGCGATGGCCAATTAGCTCAGCATACATATATACATACATATATATACATTTATATATATATATATATATATATAGGAGAATTGCATCATGCAATTAGTTGCATGTCGAATTCGGCTTGCTGTTTGTGCCCCATGGTGCATGGCATACACGTTGCACATACACGTATGCATTAGTTGAAAGTCTGAGAAAGAGATCATATCTCATATCTCCCATAGCACAAAGTATTTCCTTTTCTTTCAACTTGCTGCAATCGCCTTAGACATTTCATTATTTAGAAACTTAAGACCGAAGACCCCAAATAGTCGCTGCTGTTCTGTTTTTCCTGTTTTTGTCAATGCTTCCATCATCTTTAGTTACTTTCGTTGACACATTTTAAAACACTAATCATCATCCACTTGCTTCGGTTTCAGTTCATTCATCTGCTTCGTTCATTCATCAGCGTTTTTTTAGTTTTCTTTTTTCTTTTTCTTTCTCTTTTTCTCGTTTTCCGAGCGCTGATCTCATTTCACGCATTTTTCGGACGCTTCCAAAAAGATAATTGATGTACATTTTTGTTGTTTATTTATAACACATATGTTTGCAATTTAAAACAAAACAAAACACAATTTTTTGTTATTCTTTAAGATAGTTTTTTTCGCTTTGCTGTTAACTAAATATGTCAAGGGAATGTGTAAACAGTTTGAGTAACATTAAAGTTAATTGAACATTAACGGAAATTCGCAATAGATTAAATGACAGACAGTCAGCAACTTTAAGCGTTAAGCAACACTGTACACAATTAATATGTATTATTTAACACTCAAAGCTTAACTAATTTTCCTAATGATTGTGTTTCTCATTAAAGTGTGACCTTAAAATTATTTAATTTATTATGAATTTTATATTACATTGTAGTTAACCAACACTGTTATGCTTTTACGACTTTGTAGCATTGTAGTGTTATTAAAAACACAGGTTTCTTAGCAAATTTAAATGTTTTTATTGTAGTTTTTAAGTTCTTTTGCACTCACATCATTTGATTCCAACATTTTTTTGTTGTTCAACTTTACATAACCTCAAATGAATCAATCAATATATAGTATATATAAATACAGTTATTCTCATGTATATAGTATAGTTTCTGGCCCCGAACAATGCTAGAAACAATCCGACAGTAGACTAAATCACCTGACTGGGAAGCAAGGCTTATTTATAGTAAATTGTCATTATTGGATCATTAGAGGGTTAACTAACTAACTAACTAGCATGCAAGCTGGGCAGAGTGGCGGGGGAGGGGGGATCGGTTGACCACGCAAATAGTAAACCCTGAACTTTTGCTATACATATATATATATATATATGTATGAAATGCACAACAAAATTGACCCACGGAAGGTCGAGGGTCATTGGATGGGTCATTAGGATTGTCAGATGAGTGGAACAATTAGCTTACTTGCTCATTGAGATTATCGCATATCTCGGCACTGAGGGCTCCATTCATTTTGTTGTTTGTACCGTTCGCTGAGCCCGCGTTGCCGTTGCCGTTGCCGTTTCCCCCGTTCTCCTCGAAATCACAGAGCAATTTGTTCTTAAAATTCTTAAGATTTTCCAATTTGAAACCGTTTGTATTTGTATTATTTGTTTTATTATTGAATTTACTTGTCAACGTTTCCAAATTGTATATTTTATTATTATTATTATTATTGTTATTATTCGATTCGAGACTATTGTTGTTGTTGTTGTTGTTGTTATGCTCAAGATTATTGTCGATAAAGACGAGAGAATTCGGTTCCGAATCAGATGGCACAATATCCTCAAAATCCGCAGGATTGAGACTCAAAAACGTCTCGTGATCGATCAGTATTGGCTGCTTATCGAATGCCGAATATTGACCAGTGACACCCAAACTGTAAGCGTTACACAGTGGATTCTGTGTGGAACTTGTGTTGAAATTCAAATTCAAATCCTCCAAACTATCCGCCGATGATAAGTTCTGACTAGCGTTCCGCTCACTTCCAAATTTCACACAATTGTTATTGTTATTATTACTGTTGTTGTTATTGTTATTATTATTGTTGCTATTGCTGGTGTTGTGGTTGTTGTTGTTGTTGTTCAGTGTGTGCTTTTGATTAATGGCTGTTGCATTCGCTGTGGGTCCGACAAATTCGAATTGACCCGCCCACATATCATAGGCTAAGTCAATGCTATCGGGCTGGCTGGCAGGTTGACTACTCATGATTTGATTTTGTTAGACGTGTTCTGCAACAGTTTTATTTTTGGCTTTTGGGGGGGCGTGGCACTGGGGCGTTGGATATTCACACTTGTTGTGCTGTTGTTTATGTTGTTACTTTTCTTTTTTTGTTGTTGCGGAAGACAAGCTGCTGTGTTCTTTACTTCTTTTTATTATTTTGTTTAGTTTTCAAGGCACATAGTTTAGATTATTCAGATGCTTTAGTTTCTTTTTACATGTTTAATCATTTCCAGGGCACTTTTCTATGCATTTTCCATCTTTTATTGGGCTATAAAATTCACATTTAAATTTAGAATATATAATATATAATATATATAAAATATATATTAATTTTGAATATTTAAAATCACATGTTTGTATGTTTTTGTATGTTTTTCTATGTTTTAAATAGTTTAAATCAAATTAATTTGACAATTATTATACAATTATATATTCAATATTATTTTAATTAATAAATATATAAAATTATTTACGTAATATTTAAAATATTCATTAATTAATTATTTTCGTTGCATAATATTTAATAATTATATTATTTAGAATATATAAAATTGTATTACAACAAATTATTTCATTATGTTTTTATTACTTTTTTTAAATTTATAAATTTTCTACAGAATATTTTGGCATTAATTAATTTGTTTAAATGTTGAATATTCTTGTATATAAATTAATCATTTCATCTGTATAATTTAGCAGCTGTATTAATGCATTTATTTGTTTATATTTGTATTCTTTTATGCCATAGTTATGCGTTATTTAAGAATATAATAAGATACAATTCTCATTTCTAATATTTATATGCATTATTAATTTATTATATTAGCTATATTAAGTGCACTTTATAAACAATAATTCAAACTGTTTATACTTCTTTACATTATTGATTTATTTAATTATATATTTATGTTAAAAACTCTTGGAATTTCCCCAATGAGTTCATTGAACTCTATGAAAAAGAAGCTAATTTTTGCTGCAATTCTTGTTGAATCGAAATGATATTCAAGGTTTTGGCTGAACCAAAAGAATGCTGCTGAGATGGTAATCAGAGTCGAGGCTAAACAAATTGAAAGGTAATACAGTTCCGGATTGCATGCAGTAGCCTCAGGAGGGAGGCCACCCAGTGAACAATGAGAAAGAAAGCAAAATGCAGATCAGACAAAGGAAAATGGTAAATGGTAAATGGCAAATGGTAAATGGCATTAAAGAATTTTTTCCATCAATCTTTCAATATTTCATTGCAGGAAATGCGCGTTCACAGACAAAACAAAAAACCAAAGCGCATAAGCTGCAAGTTCTTTGCCTCTCTCAGCGCTGTCACGCCTCTTTCTACACGACTGAGTTCGCAGAGTCTTCTGTGTTTAATTTCCGACTTGAATTGATGAACTTCGTGCAGAGATAAAGAAGCAAAGTCTTTGCAGAGTCTCTCGCTGCACTGCTTAGTGGAGCATAGAATGTTGCAATTCTTTGCGCTGCATTGCATAACAACTCGTCTGTCTGTCCCCCCTTTATAGCCGCGTCTGCAGCTGTTTTCCCAACATCCACAAACCCATCAAATGTTGTTGATGATTCAATTCAAGAAATGGGAAAATGTGTCATGCATATGAGTCTCAAGATTTTCTGATGCCGCCGCTGCTTAAATTGTTTATAATAAATTCGCATGATTCACATTCAAATACTCTATTTGCCGAGAGAATCGCACAATTGTGTATGTCAAATGGTCTTAAGTGGCGGCCATAATAAATTTCAATTTATTCTCTTAGCTCATGAGGAAAACAAAATTGAGGAGGCATTTCTGCCTAAGCAAAAACATAGCGTATTTAATTATAGATTGCACTATAGCAAAAAGGCAGTGTTGTAAAACGAATGAAATAGCTTAAAAGCAGACAATCATTTTGTTTTATGACTTGCAACTGTTTTTTTTTTATTTTCAGTTAAGTTGTGCTCAAATACAGCTCAGCTGCCAGTTGAGTCTTCCCACTAACTCTTCAGGTATTTTTTTTGACCACAAATCGATAATAACTTGACCACAAATTTCATTGATTTATGGTACTTTTTATGTTGTTTGTCAATGAACCATTACAGTAGCAACAACATAAATAACAACAACAACTTTCACCACTCTGATGACCAGTCAACAGCAACAACTATTTTCAAGTCTGTCGCATATTTCGTAGTCAACTTGTTTACTAGTTTGCTGCTGTTGCATTTGTTTTTGTATTTTTAAACATTTCTCGAGAAAAGCGCATCAAATTAACTTAAGACCAAAACGAGATTTGGCCTTCGCTTCTCATCGGCCGATGTCTTTATGACCTGACAATTTATAAACAATACTTGCAGCGCTGCTGAATGCGTGTTATTTCTATCAATCAATGCGTTCAACTGCCGACACTTTTATGATGCTCTCGCATGCATATTGATTTGTGATTTGCTGCAGTTCCCTTTGCATTTCTTGCGGCCGTTGCCAGATGGAAATTAAGTTAATGACGCACCAAGTTGAATGCGATCGTGCTGCTCTTGTCGTGAAAATGCATTTGTGTGACTTAACAAAATCATAATACAAAACTCTGAGCATAATAATGATGGGATGTTTCTTTTCAATTTTTATTTGGTTTTTATTGCTCTTGCGTGTTGCAAGTGGCGCCTTAACATAGACAAATTTGTGGGCGGCATTTGAATGTGAAAAACAGTTTAAGTTGAAACTGTGGTATATGTTGAGAGCAGCGATGTTAAATATATTGAAGGAAGCTTTTAAAGAATGCAGTTATGGTGAGTATCTAACTGAGTAACTGTAGAGCAATGGAGAGTAACCGTTGAGTAGCAAAAACGATAAGAGACGCTTGGAGAGTATATATACAGAGAGTGTCTTTGGAGAGAATCAATTAAGAGCATCTATGGCAAGTACTTAAGGAGAGTATATATGGAAATTAAGAACGGAGATTACGAAGAGTATTTGTAGATAGTACAGACTACAATAAGCTGTATAGCATCTGTGGAAAGTATTTGTATCGAGTATCACTGGAAATTATCAATGGCGAGTACTAATGAAGAGTATGATTGGAGAGTAATAAAGGAGCTTTACTTTGAAGAGAATCAATTGAGAGCATCTATCAGAAACACTTATGCATAGGGAGTATTTTCTACACAGTTACTCTGCAGAGTAAGAAATACTAATAATAAAGTCCTCACGTTTCCTACATTAATCACCGATTTGCAACAGCTTGAGTGCAAATAATTAAGCGATTACAACTACAAATATACATACGTACATAGGTACAATTGAAACGCCCCCTTCACAATCTGAAAAGACTTCACACTGTCATAATCTAGTTGTTCTACTTTCAAGCCGCCACCAAAGTGTTCCAGGAAAGCAATTTAACCGCATTAAAGCCCTAACAAGTTCATCCATTTTACACAAGCCACATTTGAGCCAGTTTCCAAGCGCATTGTCTGGCTGTAGAATACATTTTAGCCATGTCCATTTCGCAAAACGCCCACTCACTGGGCCCTTTCAGAACATGGCCAACACAGACAGCAGGCAACAACTAACCTCGTTTCTCAACATGTTGCCTGTCAGTGAGACAAACTGACAAACAGCTGTTTGCTGTCACACTGATCTCTCACCTTGCCTCTTTGCATAATTTCTCAATGCAATTGCAGTGGAGAATAGCAAAAGAAGGAGTAGGAATACATAGTGGCGTCAGGCAGCTACAGTCGTACAACGTCTGTGGTAGACTATGAACTAATCGGGGAAAGCAAAAAAATAAAGCAAATATAAAACTAATTTAAAGCCAAATAAGCTTAAGCAATGTTCAACTCATTATCGTTCGTTCTTGGAAGAGAGCAGCAATAGTGAGTGAGCGCGCAAGAGCGAAAGGGAAAACAAACAACCGTTCCTTTTTTTGCGCGTTGCTGTGTATACACGTATAACTGTAACTGTACAGCGCGCGTCTGTTTTTACTGAGATGCTTATGAAAACTATGCTGACAAATCAATTGGTGGTTAAAAACGCGTCTTGTGCATATATATTGCTTTTATAAAATTTTAAAAACATAAAAATTTTGTTTGGGTTGCACCGAGATTCGAACCGCAGACCTCTCACACGCAAATCGTACGTCCTATAGCTTGAGCCACCGCCTTACATACTGCGCAGTCAGCAACGTCAATACATATACAGCACGAGTTTTTGCATTTGTCTATATATACATATGTATATGTATACGAATTTCTAACGAAATTTGGTTTCTCAACAAATTTGCTATTGCTCTTTTAAATTCTTAACATTTTCTGACAAATAAGGCAAAATTAATAATATATGTATATATAAAATGAAAGTAATTAATTTAAAATTATTAAAAAATGTAATTTGGAATTGTCAGCAGTGGGATTCGAACCCGCGCCTGTGCGGCAATTTTGGCCGCAGAGGTGCCATGAAAATGGTGATCATTAATTCTAATATCTTCTATGTTTATGATCCGATCGTGCTAAAATTTTCAGAAAACGTCCGCTACGGGACATTCTCCATATGTGCCAAATCTGAATTAAATCTAAAGTCGGCAGCTTCAGTTATACGTTTTTTTTCGATTTGTCGGGGGCGGAAGGGGGCGTGGCAAAAATCTAAAACAAACTTGATCTGCCTGCAAACAATACACGTGTTGTCACCAAATTTGGTTACTCTAGCTCTTATAGTCTCTGAGATCTAGGTGTTCATACAGACGGACAGACGGACAGACGGACAGACGGACATGGCTATATCGTCTCGGCTGTTGATGCTGATCAAGAATATATATACTTTATAGGTCTGCCACGCCGTCTGCCACGCCTCCTTGCCTGTTACGCACATTTCGCCTTCGTCAAACCTAATAGACTTTGAACTTTTAGTTCATAGTCTAAAAAGAGAAGTGGAAGGGAAACGAGTAACAGAATAGCTAACTGAAATGTTTAGTAATCTAAAGAAGAGGCAGCATATGCTAAAGTTTACTTCAAGTTCCTCTGTCATCTTCATCATTATGTAAGCATCAAGGGGCAGAGTCAACAGAGCGTTAAATGATTCTCTAGCAAGAAAAAAAAACAAAACTTGAAAGACAATAACAATTACAATGCCATATAAGGAATGTTCTACGTTTCTTTCTTTCAGTGTAATGAAAGCAGTTGGCCTTTATTATTTTGCATGTCCAGATTGTGGAGCACTTCCTTCTACGTTTATCCACAAAGGGGGACTTTGTTCAGATATTCCAACTAGTTTCTAATTACGCTAAATTCAATGCTCTGCTGCTTTTCAGCCATAGAAATAACATTGTTCGGTCTGTTAACACACACACACACACACACACACACGCACACACAATCATACAGTTTGCCAGCTTATCAGTAGTCGACTTTATAGGTAACGCGCCCTTGGCACTTTAAGGTTAATTTTAGTCCGGTCAAGGGGGCGTTAGACGACGGGGAATGATTGATAATGCTTTAGAAATTCGTTGATTAGAGTCTCTATGTGTGCTCTACTATAAGGTTGATTTCAGCAAGAAAAAGTTTGGAAAACTGAAGTAAATGATGGATTACTAGAGGGTGAATATTAAATGAGAAACAGAAAATTAAATAAACTTGCGTGTGAATGTGTTGCACTACAATTCAGTCAAAAATGAGAAAAAATACACGAGAACTAGTTCAACAGATCCATAAGACATATTGGATAATGGACACTTAAAAATGAGTAAATCTAAAACAAAACTAGCTCAAATGAACTAGCTGAGCTGTACAAAAGAATCAATTAAGGCATTTGACATTTTGGTAGACGCAAAACTGGAACTAGTTCCCATTCAACAATACTTATATACCTACAAATTATACCATATGAAATGAAGGGAAAGGCCAGCGTTTAATTAACTCTCCTATATTAACTTTCTTTGGTGAGTTTTGTGCATTATTTTTAAATTTATTTCAACAATTTGCTCCTCATCTTCAGTCCATAAACAACAAACAGTAGCCGCAGCAGCAACAGCAGCACGAGAGGAAAAATGAAGAAAATATCATTAGCTTTTCAAAGTGATTTCCACAGCGCATTTACATACAATTGCCGCTATACAAAGTTATGTGGTTGTTGTTGTTGCTATGTAGGGGAACTGGCCTCTCAAAATAGGGAAGAAGGGAGGTGGGGCTGGTGCTGGGGGTTGCTTTATAAATAAGCAACTCATTAAATGCAAATTTTCTTTACAACAACATATTTTGTATGCCGAACAAAAGAGCTTCGCATATTTTTAAATCAATTTTTCTTTGGGGATTTCTTCATTTTTTATTTTTTTTATTTTTTTATATTATGGAATTTTAATTTGCATGTCAAGTGGACGCAGCAAAAGCTGTACAACATTTTTGCCAATTTTATCTCAATCATAAAGATTATATAGATTATATTTGGTTCAATATTCGATCGTAACTTATTATTTTAAGCCAAAAAGGCACGCTCACACTTTGACCATACAATTAGCCAAGTTTAATAAATATTTACGTAAATAATTTACTATTTATTATTGTATTACGAGTGCAAGCAAAAAATACAAAACATAAAAAAAAACCCGAAAGCAAATAAACAAAACAAACCCGAAAAATCTCTCTCATGCGACTCAAACACGCGAAACGCGAAAGACAAACTGAATGCCAAATTCAGGGGCGATTTAATAAAGTAAACTATAGCAAATGCAAAGCTGAGACAGCCAGAGATAAACACAGAGAGAGGCAGAGAGAGAGAGACACTCTCATCCCCTGGCGATTCATGGCAGATCTTATAAATAGTCAAATAAAACAACAAAGAAATCAACGTCGATCTCTGAATGCTGCTGACGCTGCCCTCAAGGGGAGGAATTGAAAGCCAAAAAGATGGGAATAGGGAGCGGGGAGAGCTGGCAAGAAGAACAGAGAGAGAGGGAAGAGGGAACTGGGAAAAGAGGAACTATGGAACTGGCATTTCAATCAACAATTTGCCATATGTGAGCCATCAATGTACATATATGTGCGTATGTACATACACTCACCACATATGGTATAATACTCAGCGAGGTGTGCTCAATGAGTATGTTAATAAAATAAAGTATTAGCGTAACTATTAATCATATAACAATTATATAAAAGGCATATAGAGAACTGACAACAGAGATTCTCTTCCAGCTTCTGCACAAATTCATCTTCTTATATATCTGTTATACTATCATTTAGCATACTCTTAGAACTCTCCTCTCTGTACCGACTCACGCATAATTATGAGGAATTTCATACCCCTAAATCTCTCCCTCCCTCTCTAACAAAAGCGCAAGTGAATAAGCGCGGACACGAACCATGAGAGTCCCTCAGTAGTAACTGGAAGCGGGACAAGCACGCATACGGGTTCAACGATGGACACGCGTCGTCATCAGTGTATGAAAGGCCACCTCTCCCTCCTCTCCCTTCGCCACACCCTTCGCCTGCGTGTGTCATTGTGTTGATGTCATACACAGAAGATGGAGGAGATTTCCCTCGGAGAGACCTTTGCTTATTGGCTTCTGGTTCCGGTTTTTTCCTCATCCCGCTCGGTGTGCCGTTATAATGTTGATTACTAATTGACTGCCTAATGAAAATTTCTAACAAAATTAACGGCATGGAAAATGCTTAAGCGTACGGCTCAGAAAAACGGGAAACGGGAAAGCTATTCGAAATGAACTTGAAATTGTATGTGATTTGAGTAAAGGTTCTTGTTTTCTTCAATAAGTTTTTTATAGTTGCCCCTCCCCGTCCACTTTTAAAAATAAAAAGGTGCTTTTTAATGCTAGAAACTTCCGCTAATTGTGGCTTATTGAGTAAAGTGCCGTTTCGGATTGTAATCTTATGATTTCTAATGAAAACTAGGCAGAGAACTCAAAGAAGATTTTAATTTAATATTTTATACATTTTAATAGAACAAATAATAAAAGCTGTATTTATTTAGTTTATATTATTATTTCTATTATTTTAAGTATTTAAATTGTTATATATTTCTGATATTACTTGTTATATTTTTAAGTTATTTATATATGAGTTGAATCACTTTTGAAATCTGATTTTCTTCAACAGCTTTAACAGCCCTTCTTTATTCAACCACAAACTTCAATTTGAGATCAATTAAGCTTTGATACTCCAGTGTTGTTTTCGATTAGCCGGCTGAGTGGTTATAAGCTATAGACCGATAGATCGAGCCAAGACACGTAATGCTTTTACAACAGACGCCGCAATTATCGTCGTTTTGTGGCCGTCTCAATTTTCATATTGAATAATCGTTTAATGAGGCGCACACACACACACACACACACACATTAACACTTTAACCTGAAACACCTGACATAAGTGATAAGCGATCTATATGAATTTTCGATAAATGGCAATCGATAAATGTTTCCCCCATATACAGAAAATTAAATTTACACTTGGCATATTTTCTTTTTTTTTGCACGAAAATGTATTGCAAATTATTTAGCACCCACCACAAATGAAGGAAAAACAACAGCGGCGGCAGCAACAACAACAACGTTGGACGTTGATGCAGCTGCAGTTGGCGTCTTTTACATTTTCCGCACAAACACAAAAACAATAACACGCGAGCGAGCAAACGTGCTCAGTCAAACGCAGAGAACGAGAACGAGCAAGCGAGTGATATAGACAAAGAGAGAGAGAGCGTGAGAGAGCGCGGAACTCCCCCAGCCAACGCGAGGCGTCCGTCTATTTCTTTATATTCCCGTTGTTATCGCTCTGTCCGTTGTGTACGCGGCAAGAGTTAAATGCAATCTGAGCGCAGAGCGAACGAGTGAACCAAACCATAGCATAGTACATTGGCGTCGACGCCAACTGCGACGCTGGTGCTCACAGGCGGCACAAGCTAGCTAGTTGGGTGCCGTTGACGTCGCAGTCGCTGTCGTAGTCACAATAGTTTTGTTGTTGTACCATGTACTACGACTAAGCAGCCGAAAATGCGATTAATGCGACTTAGCAATGGAAATTTGCAGTGGAAATGCAATGTGGAAAAGTATAGCAAAACATCTAACAAAAGGTATAAGAATGTGGATAAGCGATAGAAGCAAAGAATTAATCAAAATAATAGCCCCATTACATGCTCGTTACGTTAAGAACAAAAACGACACGACTAGTTGAACTAGAACGTTTTGCTCAAATGAACTAGCTCATTATGTAATAAATACATAAAGTCTTTGTTTGGTCTGCGCTACTTAAAGAACCGGTTGCTAAGCACCCCCAAGTAATCGGTGCTTAAGAAGGGGTTCTTAAAGAAAATTCGCGTCG
Organism: Drosophila macrospina; assembly: GCA_035042075.1. Taxonomy (NCBI): domain Eukaryota; kingdom Metazoa; phylum Arthropoda; class Insecta; order Diptera; family Drosophilidae; genus Drosophila; species Drosophila macrospina. The sequence goes on from JAWNLW010000591.1 coordinate 2,857,830, forward strand.
TCATAGCAACAAAAGAAACGAACAAACTAAATTTGTATACAAACTCAACCACAGAAACCAAAACAAATTCGATAAAAAATACTACAACACATAGACCGCACATGCAAATTGCAATTGCAGTTGCCTCAGCTCAACTATTTATATATATATATAAATATGTACATACATAAGTATTGTTACATATAAATTGTTTATTATACACAGTGCATCATTAAATAATAAAGAATTGCACATGATTTTGCCGACAAACGCAGGAAATGAACAAAGTTTTCATAAGATTGTCAAATATCATAAATCTGCAAGAGTTTACAGAGTTTAATGAATAATACATTCATGTATGTGTGTCAGAGTGCGCAAATACGTAGATAAGCAGATAAGATCATAAAAGTTGCTAAAAGAGATCCGAACAAGCTCTTTATCTTGTGGCTCATTGTTGAGCTGGCTCGTTTTCCAATGAAATTATTGAAAGAATTGAGAGCAAGTTCCGGACTCTCTAGGTTGTTGTTGAGCCAGATTATTTGCTAAATAAATAACTAAAACAAGTTCTACATTTTGTAGGTGTTTATTGAGCTGGTTCATTTGCACAAAATTGTTATTTGCAATTAGATTAAGGAGTTCCATTCGATAAAACTGTTGATAAGATTAGAGCAGGTCTATAAAAGATTGATTGCCTGATCAATTTTCAAAATATTTCACAATGTAAGATAATGCGAATTTCTTCCCTCTTTCTCCCTATCTTCTCCTACCTTTCACGCTCTCTTTGCCTCATCACTCTCTTCTTATTACTTCCTTTAAGCGCAAATGTTAAAGATACAGCGTGATTTCATTCGCACGTAGGCCGTAAATGTTAACTCTCTGTCTCATTATTTATAATAAATAATTGTACAATAAAAATAAAAACAACACCGAAGTTGGCAATTTTCGGTGCGGCAAGTGCGCGAACTAGTTGACTATTAATGTAGCGCCCGTTTGCCTTGCCTTGTACAACCTTGCTAAAAAAAGCGAAAAATAAACAAGACAATTGACTGGGAAATACCCTATATAAATATTTCATATAGAAACTACTATATTAGCTGTGTTTATTAAGCATTTCAACTGAGAACAAATATTGCAAATTGCTTTTATAGCATCTCAGTTACATTTAAACATGTAACACCCCATTTGACTACTTGAACAGGGTATTTAAAGCGGCTTAAACTCAGTACAAGCACAAGTCACCGTCCAAATATGACGTAATAGGCCAATGGACAGACGGACGTATCTACAGCAGGCGTAGGATTTGAGTTGTTGATATTGCTATTATTGCTGTGGCTGCCACGCCCCCACCGGCAAGTACGCCCTCTGTGTGGGAAAGCAACATAAACATTTTATGGCCAATTCTTTTTGCGATGTTTTAACCAAGATAGACAAGCAGTTCTTTTGGCCTGTAAGCTTGCAGGTGTTGAGCTCATTGTCTGGCACTTACTTACCCAGCAGCAAAGTTAGATAATAAACTTGCGGTAAATGTACTACATATAAACAGTTAGATATGTATTTGATTGCTGTTGTTGTTGCTTACCTGAAAGCAAAGCAGGAAAATATTTCGATTATTATTTGATAAAACATAAAGAAAAGTCAACAATATGCCATAAAAAATGGAAGTAATGTTTGAAAAATGAAAAAGAATAATAAAGAAGAGAAGTGGCAGTAAATGTATAAGAACGTAATAACCACAGGAAATACACATAAATTAATAATGAATATGAAATCCATAAAAAGGTTACAGCTGAACTATTCGCACGGCAGGTAAGTTAATAATTTAGAAAACTTTTATGAGGATTTGCTAGAGTTAACAAATAGTTAACAAACTACAATCAAAACAGCGCCAGAACAAATATAATTCCCAAAGAATGTATTAAAGAAGCATTATTTCAACAATTATCAAGTTTATCAGACTTGTTTATTCTGAAATATTATCAAAAATAATTTAATAAAATAAGAATAAATTTAAAACGTTTAATTGCATTTAAACTGACAACGTTTACATAAATAAAAATGAAATATTTTCCGCATTTAAATGAAATTTGTAAATGTCTTTAAAGCGTTTAATGTAAGTCCCATTTGCATTAATTAACATAATTGCAACATTTAATGCTGCAATTTGTTGCGTGGGTTGTGTTTCTCAGTGCTTCAACTTTCTGGGTCAACATAATATTTGGGTTACAAATCGATTTTCGTTTATGATTTTTACTGTTTCGGTTTCAGTTTTCTGTTGTCTCCCCCATTCATTTGTCTCTTTTTCACCTTCCACTTTCGCCTTATGCTTCTTCATATTGTGTGTGGACTGTGGACTGTGGACTATGTGAACTGTGGACTGTGTGGGCCGGTGTCAGAAAACTGTTTAATCGATATGATGGAAGAGCAAGCAATTTGTTGTTGTCCTATTAGACTTGCTATCAATGGATCGATCTATGGTAGGCCCTTTAAGAGGATTAACTTGACGCATATGAAATGTTGGAAAGACAAGCAAAAGTAGAAAATGTAGAGCACAGTTTCTATTCTGATAAAGTTACATAAGTTACATAGATAAAGAATTTAGAGAACAGTTTCTAATTCCAGAAGTTGTAATTAATTTCATTAGAACGAAAAGTATTTAAACGAACGAAAAGTATTAAATAAATTAATTTATAGCCAGAAAAGTCATTTAGTTAATTTTATTCTTTTAATTAACTAATTTATTGAATTGATTTAGTTAATACATTTTATTTATTTATTTAATTAACTAATTTACAGACAGACGAGTAATTAAATTAGTTAATTTCATTATTTATTTTTTATACACGATAACTACCTTCAGCTTTGATCAAAAAGCACAAAATGTTATTTATTAATTTAGTTCAAGAGATTTCCGAAAAGTTATATACAAAAAAAAGTATATATTCCCGATTTAGCAGTGTATTAATTACTATTATAACAGTTAAATATAACTAAGATTTAAATACAACAACTAGAAAGTGTTTTCTAATTAAAAACGTATTCCCTACACAAATCTGTACACTTTTAATCAAGCTAGAGGAGTTTTAAATTCTCATAAACCATTTTAAAGCGCCATAAAACATTTCACACTTTTCACCTTGGCGTAATGCCCAGCAGGGAAATCTAAAGAAAGGTTTTTCTTTCTTTTTATTTTTTGGTTTTTGGGCTTTTCCAATCTTCTACCGATACGTGATGTTTTCTATGCTTCTGGCTAATTGTGAATGCTCTGTTTGGCTTTGTCGCCGCAGAAGTGAAAAGCAAAAGCAGGAAAAGGAATGGGAATGAAAAAATAAAAGAAAAGAGAATAGAAAGAACCTCAACAAGGTGTGTTAAGAGCGTTGAACGCGTTTAATTAGCTAAGGTCAGTTGAGTTTGTCTGAGACAGCTGAGGAGGAAGCAATAAAGTAAATAAAAAAACGTAACTTTTAAAGTGCATTCAATTGCATAAGATGCCCCATCTAAGCCGAGAGCGATGTGTCTGAAGTATCTGCCAGATCGGCTCCCACAATTCTTCCCAAACACGTCGCAAGATTACAATCTATGTCACACTCTTGTCTCGCTCTCTCTCTCATTGTGTGTGTGTGAGTGTGCGTGTGTGAGTGTGTGTGGGGAGACGCACTTATGCAATTATAACTGCAGGCATTCGAGTATGTTAAACCAACAAAAGACAATGGCAATTGCAATTTGTTCAATTGCCAGAGATCTTTCGGCATTTAAGTGGAGTATCTCTCTTGCAACAAGATGACGACATTTCCATTGCCTCAAGTTGCAACAGGCAATTTCTCAACATTATTTTTACAAGAAACCAGAAATGCTTGTCGATAAAAAGCCTAGAAAGCTGTGACATGTTTAAGGTAGAAACTTAAGCGGCTTCTGTCTCTTACAATAGTTCTTCAACTCGAGAAATACATTTAATTAATAAATATGAAGCTCAACGCAAAATTCCATATAATTCCTTTCATAAATACAGCAGAAATTGAAGAGAATGTAAAGTCATAAAGATAATATGCAGTGGTGCAAGTCTCTGCTTGTGGTTTGTGTCTACGCTAGATGCAAAAATGTAATTACAACAATTTGAAGATCTCTAGACCTAGTTCTAGTTCTCGCCTAGAGAGACTTTCCCCATTGCTGAACAATTAAATGCAACTAGTTTTCCCTCAGTTCATTTTGCATTTTCATTTGTGTGTCGCCATTTCCTTATCAATTAATTGCTTTTGCCCAGTTTCCCTCGGCTTCTGCTTGTGTATCTTTTCGCTCATTTTGTATGCAATGCCAACGTTTCACACAACAATCAACGACGCCCTTTAATCGCCGCCATACATTTCGCATTGCAAATGATCTGGCATGCCACTTGCCGCTTGCCACTTGCCACCTTCCTTTTGCAACAGCTCCTGAGTGCCTGGCATTTCCGTTTCCCGCTTGGCCTGTTGCATAAAAGAACAATCAAAGGTCTTCAAATGATATGTACGTGATATTTTTGCACAAAATTTTTGCCAGTTTCTGTTTCTGTTTGTGTGTTTGTGTTTTTTCTTTCCTATGTTTGGAATTTTCCTCACATCAGGTGTGGAACACCTTTCATTTTCCATTCACCGCAGCTCTTAAATGATTATGGTTGTTATTGTTGTATTGTTGTTGCACTTACTCCTTTTATTTGCTTTTCGAAAACTTACAAATAATTACGTGCAACAGCAGCGGACGACAGGTATAAAAGAAACCATTCACAATTTACAATTTACACCTGTCGCTGAATAACCAACTTCAACATTTGCATAATAACTGAACTCCTTTTATGTCCTCATTTGAATTATCTCAATAATAATGAGTTCCCGCCGGATGTCATTCACCTCCACAGCGTTTGGCCAAGGAAATTTGGTAGTTAAATCGACAATTTCGTTGCTTAATTATTGAAAGTGTTGAAACAAATGTTAATCAAGTTTGTATTTTCATTTCGAATGAACAAGCTGTTATTAACAGTTGTCTGTTAATCGTTTAACAGAAATTTCATGACCAGTTTTCTCTATGCAAAGTCAATGGCAGGATTTGAGCATCGTGCAATGAATTTGTATAATTTCATATGCTGTTATTAACTTTTATCTGTTACATTAACTTCAATAATGTTTATTAACATTAAGACGAACTTTGTAGACATTGTAATGTTTATTTAATTAGTAACAGAATAGCAGAGTGAGAATTAGAAATCGATTAAATTTATACGCTGTTATTAACAGTTGTCTGTTATGTAAACATAGACTCATTTAATGTTATTCTTTATATTAAATATAAAATCTATGTATAACGAATTTATTAACTTATTAAAGTTTAATACGCTTAAAAATTATTTAATTTTATATTTTTTTCAATCAAACAAACTTTAAAATGCTTTAATAAATTAAAATTCGTTTTGATTTTCACCCAAATATATATAATTGTTATTTGATAATCAGTTCCGGGGAAAACTATTGCAATCATTGATGCTGTGAAGTGAAAAGATTGTACAATTTTATTACCAACATTACAGTCGACCTCATTGGCACTTAAGCCTGAATGGCCAGCGGTCTAACTAATTGGCAAGTCGCGTCTTAGCTTCATTTCACAGACTGGCCAAATGCAATTCGAGTCAATTTCAATGACCTTGGGGCGTCGTTGCACTCCACTCTGAATCTTTCTCAGCGTTTTGGCCAATTTTACTTGCTTGCATTTTATATAATAACGAGAAGGCGGGGACGGGGAAGCGGTAGGGAGAGGGAGGGCAACCCACACCAAATAAGAGTTTCACCTGCCTGGCATCTAACCGCAAATTGTGTGGTTAAAACAATCAAAGGCAAAGACGAGAGGGAAAACGTGTTTGCAATTTTGTAGCGGGCGATTTCAAGTGAAAATTCACTTTTCCAGCCACGTTAACTGAGAAAAAACAAAACGAAAATAAAGAAAAAAACAAAGCAAACTCGAAGCGACGCGACACGACGCAATGTTGACTGAATTGGTATTTGGCATTAATGAGTGACCAAATTAACGGCCAAATCGGTGGCCAAATGTGTCTTCAATCTGTCAACGGTTTTGTCATCGTTGGTCATGAGCAAATTTTGCGTTTCATCGACAATTTCGTTATCGATCAACACTCGATTTCAAAAAGACATTGAAATCTGCCGCCCACCCCCTTAACATTGTGCTGCATCATGTAAGAGTCTGAGATATGTGACGTTGCAAATTTTGGAACGGTTGTTCAACTGATTTAAGCTTTTTTATAACGGATTCAGCAAGCAACATTTGCAAAAACAGCGAGTTCACAAAGGGAGAGCAATGAAAATTAAGAGTAGCAAACTAATTGTTGATCTGCCAGTCCTTTACTCTTAACCTTAAATGGTTTCAGAAAGCAAAAGCAGATAAGAAAGAAAAAAGTAAGAGAGAGAGTGAAAGAGAACTCTCTTAAGCAAAGTATTGCAAACTAGACAGTTTACAAACGGAGCACTAATAAAATATAGAATGAGAAAGGATTCGAAAGAGTCATATTATCTGCTGGCCCTTTTACAGCAATATTTCCACAATTATCAGTTAAATTTCTATTCACACTCACCCTATAATCGTAATCATGACGATTCTCCAAGCTTATGTCGCTGTACATGTCTTCAGTTGTATCACAGTTGGAACTACGGCCCGAGGAGTTGAAACTCGATGATCTGTAGAGTTGGCTGTAAAATTTAATTAAATTATTGTTTTATTTCAAATTTGTAAACCAAATACAATAAATATTAATTTCGTTTCTTTGTCATTGTCAGTTATTTGCATCTATTGTGAATTGTTTCAGCTATGATGTGGTTTGTGTCTGTGGTAAAGCTTTCAAGCGCCGCAGTAAAGACACAAACCACAGCACAGTCAATTTCAAACTGTCTACTGCAATGCGTACCTAACTTTGTTTAGCCAAGACACTGATAAATGAATCTCGCACTGGGGCCGCCAAACTATGACTGTAAAACTGTTACTACGAATGCAATTCAATTAACTAACTTTAAATGTGACTTAATTCATTTGTATTATATTTCAGATTAATTAAATAATAAAATATATATTAACGCACCTGGCTAAGGCATTGGAACTTATCTGCCGGCGGCCGGAACTGTAAAAAAAAGGAAAAAAATAAGTGTAAATTCAAGGGAAATGCAGTTAAATAAAATTAATTATTCTTAAGATAATACACGCTCTTCTTCTTATTCTTTAGTGGCTACCCTTCAAGTCGAAGCCCCAGCAATGAAATTTCTATAAATTGATTGTGCATTAACGCAAATGCAAATAAACTATCTGACATTGAATAAAGACCAAAAGGTAAAAAAAAACAAACACGTGATAAACAAATAATGAAAAACTACAACTAAAAAAGGGAAAACAATAGCCACCCACGCGAGCGATTGACGCCTTCGGCGGACAGACAAAGTCAAAGAGAAACAGGTAAAAACAGCAAAACAATGGCAAGAAAATGTAGCCAAGAAATGGTAACAATAACAACAAAGACAACAACAATACAATTGAGACGAAAATAACGAGAGAAAAGGTGAAAAGTAAGTTGTGTTCCCGACTACAAGATACCCTTTACTTCATTTCAATATATATTAAATGTATCTATAAATTTACATGACAACAAAACCAATATACCCTTGTGCTGCTCTAGTAACGGGTATGATTAAGTTGTAAAAGTGAAAAACAGAAAGACATGGAAAATGTGTAAAGTGCTTTTAGAGAAAATTTGTGTCAAACGTGAAAATGTGGAAATATTTTGCATTCCCCGCTGATTGGGGAAAACTACTCTTGGGTGCAGCAAATAGTTTTAATCGCAAGAGTTCAAATTAAATGTAAATAAACCTTTAAGCAATGCTTTCCAAACTAATGCCAACGACTCTCAAACTGTTGAATTTGCAAAAAACTTGTTGGGTTTTTGTAGTCTTTGTTTTTCTTGTTGCTGTTGTTGTTGTTGCTTTACATACTGCGGTTTGTTGAAACAGAGAACATGTGGAAAACTCATGGAAAATATTCAATTTTCCGCCCGTGCATTTCTGTGTAGATAAGCAAACCACAAGCGGCAAATCAGTTTTTATTTTTGCACTCTAATTGAAATTAGAAAATCAACACACAAATGTTTGCCAAAATAAAAATAACAACAACCAAGACCACAAAATGAAATAAAATATATGAATAACTTGCATTTAATGGGGAGCCATGGCTTAGTCACCCCCTGTCCGCCTCCCCGCGCCCAACAACAAGTGAACTCATTAACCCACTTTGCTGTTAGTGTTAGCCGAAACTGTCTCATCTGGTTTATAACTTATTTTTAGCAAGACCATAAAATGAGCCACACCAGCAGATACCAACAACAGCAGCAATAGCAGCGACAACAACAACAACAAGAACTCTCATAAAGACATGTGCAAATTGGCAAGGTTTTTGTTGAGACAGACAAATAACAACAACAACAATAACAGCAATAAAACAACACAATAAAAATGTTAGAAAAATATAGAAAAGTTCATAAATTGCGAGAATATAAATAATTTAAAATATAAGGCAAATATAATAGTGTCATATATAAAATAATATGAATTATTAAGAGATAAAAAATATATCAGAAATATTGTTTAATACAAATTAATATTAATTATTAAGACATAAAGCAACTAATATATTGTATAAAACAAAATAGCGTAAACTATTGCATAAATAAGACAATTATAATATTAGAAATATTATATTTAAATATTATTATAAATAGAATATACATTGAATATTATATAAACATAAAATACAAATATAATTTGAATTAGATGCAAAAGCAAATTAATGTTTAAACTAAGTAAATAATAGAAAACATAAATAACTGTAATAATAATAATAAAATAAGTGAATGATAAAAAATAATGAATAATAACAAATAAATTAATAATTGTAATTGTAAATTTATAATGCATTACTTATACTTAAAGTGTTAATAAAAAATGAAATCAGGCATTGAAATATTGCTTAAATTAATATAAATATTTAAGAAAAACAAATAAATATATATTAAGGCAGCATGAAAAATATCAATATAAATAAATATATAAAATATTATAATAATGTTTAATCTTTTAAGTATATTTAAAATATATATAAGAAAAGCAAAAAGTAAAAAAATAATGAATTAACTTAAATAAAATAATAATACAAATAACAGAGAAAAATACTTAGTAAAAGAAACAAGTTATAATCGCCAAAGCTAAATAAATATAAAAATAATAGTATATTGTATAACAAATATGAATAATACGTTAATTAAATAAACAACAAACAACAATAATAATCAGCAACCACAATATACAATAAGAAAACCCTAACACATGAAAAAACATTAAAAAAAAAACACAACAACAAAAATGTATTATTATTATTATTTGTGTTCGCCTCAAAATTGGCAATTGCGCTTATTTGTCCGAAGTGTTGGAGCTCAAAACAATTTTAATATGCCACACGAAGTTGCGCAATTTGTGCAACAATTTTCAGCATAATCAACGGAAAAACTACTGGCGGAAATGCCAAAATAAGAGCTACGTGGACGCTGCAATACCCTATATATTTAAAAACAAAATATTTAGATAAAACAGTTGATAAACTTGTGTTAAAAGTTTCTATAATATAAATAAAATATTATTTAGCATAAGGAAGTAATTAAGAATATAAATAAAGGAGTTTTAAGCTTTTAAATATTTGTTAAATTGATTTTAATTTAATTGGGAATTTAGCTGCAACAAATGCTGATGTAATTATTAGTTTTAAAAAATATTCTTAAATTTATATTTTATTTTATTACCTTTTCATCAGTTTATTTGTAAATTTAAATTAATATATTATGTCTGCTTTTAATTATCTCTTAATAAATAAATACATAAATTCTTTTGTATATATTTGTTACAACTTGTCGTTCGAATATACCCTATTTGGCCTATGTAGGGTATAAATACAACTGCAAATCGTCATCGAAAATGGGAAAAATACGTTTGAGCTGCGGTTGGCTTTGAGTTTTACTTTTATTTCAGCTTTTTTGCTTTTTGGCTTGGCATTTTATTGATGCAAATTGAAATTGGCATTAAGTCGCAACAAAATGTGGCAGGCGGCAGGTGCAAATCAAAGTGATCAGCGTCATTAGAATGGGGCATGCAACACAATGCCACAAACTGAGTATACAACTCATGACGATATAAAATTAAACAATTTATGTTGTTCAACAACTTTTCAATGCGTAGAAAATTTGATATATAAAATACAAAATTGAACAACAAATCGCACAAAAACCTGACAGTTAATTACCAAAAAAAAAAAAAAAACAAAATGATCAAGGCAATGGCATGTAATCAACAAAACAACAAAAACACTGCTTAAATAAAAACTGTTTAAACAAATTATGATTGAGGTCGCATTTGGTTAGCTGCCTTTTTAATGCTTCGACTCGCAATCGATAGAAATTGTTGCTAACATTTGGACAACTGTGCAGCACCTACAGTCGTACATAGTGAGTGAAAGAGAAGAGAGAGAGAGACAGAGCAGTAGATGACCTTCATTTCAAAATAATATTTGGGTTCTGTTTGCATTTAGAAACGCTTAAAAACACACGCTTAAACTACAATTTACTGAAACGTCGACAGAGTTTTTATTTCTGTTTTTATTAGTATGCAATTAAATATGTGTTTGCCTTTATTTCCCCCACTCTCTCTCACTCATGTTTAGATTCGTTATCTTTAATATTCTGCAATTAAACAAGAAATATCCCTTCTCTACCTGCCATTCTCTCTTTTCTTTTCTTTCTATATATATCTGCTCATGTAAATTGTTTTCCAAGAAGATATTCAGATACTCTATCTTTAATAACCTCTCTATCCCTTTTTATATCTATTTACTAATGTAAATTGTTTACCAGAATAATATTCAGAATTGCTATCTTTATTAGTATACAATTAAACAAGAAATTTCCTAGCTCTTCACTCCTTTCTGTCGCTCTCGCTTATTCCCGCTCTTAAATAAATTTACCAAGTACTTTTCTATGCAATTTAATGCGCAATGCACTCTTCGTCGATCTCGCACACTAGCTCAGTTCCCTCTTCTTCCTTCATCGGCAAGAACTAAATTGTTTCTTTCTCTTAAGAATTCTGCCCAGAAGTTCACTCTCTTATTCGATTAAGAAGCTTTCACAACCTCAACACAACCCTTGCAAGCAGAATTTTATAGTTTTGCAGTCACTGACAGCCCGCACACCTGTTGAATGTCTATCCCTACACTACTTCTGCTTCTCGCTCCCTAAATGCTGTGAGGCGCACACTCATTACCAACTGCTCTTTCCCTCCATACCCTGCGTCAATCTGCTACTTCCACACATTATGTTCCGCTTGGTTTATAGTTGAGAATTTTGTTTGGTTTAGCAAAGGGTATAAAATTATATGAAAGCTTGCAAAAGGTGAGTTGGTCAGAGGGGGAAGCGAATGAGGTGAATAGAAATTCATTAAAATTGTTAAACAAGTTTTAGATTCTATGACATAACTGGAAAGTGAATATACAAAAGAGTTCGTTGCTCTGCTTTAACGAGAGTTCACTTTATTATTGTGTGGTTTATATAATAAAATGATTACAAAATTCATTAATTATTAAATTTAAATATTCATTGCACCCGTCTATTTCTGGAGAAACTATTAAACTTTTTTCTAGGCAAAAGTAATAAATAAAAATATAAAATAATAGTGAAATACAAATAATAAGAAATATAATAAAAAAATCAATAAGTAATAAATAATAAATAAATATATTTATAATAATAATATAAAAATAATAAGAAATTAGTATATATAGTATATAAATAGCAACAGAACAGATACAAATAAATTCCAAATAAAAGAAATAAATATAAATAGTAAATAAATAAATATAGCTAATAAATAAAATAGTAAGTAGAGATAAATAAATATTTTAATTCTAACTTTTATATGTATTCAATAACATCATAAATACAAGCTTTAGTCTCTTGCGTTTATCAATGTAATTTTATTTGTTTAATCATTGCTCTTTAGTAAAACATGGATCACTGGGTTTCTCTTATTATCAGGTCCCTCTCTTAGTTAGTGCTGAGCTTTTGTTTCTCACGTTCGGCTACAGTTTTTTAACAAGAGTTGAGTTTGCTTAAGCGTTTGTTTCACATTCCCTTACACAGGGAAATCTAGTTTTAATTAAAGGTGCGTTTCTGATTTGACTAATGGAATGCAGAGAAATGACAGCTTTCCATCTGTAGATTTCCCAAAAAAGAAAAAACAACAAATGAAACGGTATCATGTACTTTAAATATGCCATAATGACATTAAAATAAACTTCAACTAGTCAAGTTTCCCAGGCAATTTAATGAGCTGGTTTCTAGTTACTGCAGACAACGGGCAGACTTGAAAGGTGTGTGTTTAGGTTGTTTAGGGTGACCATCCTTTGGCAATCCATTTAAAAGTAACAGTTAACTTTAGACTCAAGAGGCATTGAGGCGTTTCATTCGGAACCACTTTAAACCTATGTGAAGTACAAACAAACATGCGAAAATTGCAAATATTATTTGAGTAAATGTAGGTCAATTTATAGACATAATACTACTTAGCATTGGGCCTCTCCTAATAACACAAAGCCAGTTGTCTGGGTTTTTGCATAATTTGCAAATTGATTGATTGACTTGAGGCGAAGCCACAAAATATGAAACATAAATAAGCACAGACATAATAAAAAGAATAAATAATATCTGAAGAAGCAGAAATTAAGTTCCATTGTGTGTGTGTGTGTATTGAATTTTAAGCAGGCAAACGCAGAGAAGTTCAAAAAACTCACAACTTTAACTGATTATTTAATTTATTGTATTTCTCCTTCACTTCCCAACTTCGGGGTAAGCTTTTATAGCTGAAGTGAGGGTAATCGTAATATGCTTGGGCTCGTTAAAACTTTCCTCTGTTGTTTGCACGTTTTGACTTTTTGACTTTTACCTAAATCACAACAGGTAATCATATCAAGTACGTCAAACAGGTAACAATATTTACAAATATTGTTGTTGCACTAGCGTGTAGGCCAGTGGAGTAGAGCTAGTGAACTGTTACCCTTTGTCAGCTGACTTTTCAACGCAGTAACGTGCAATTAACAGCAAGTTGTTAAAATACACAAATGACGGCACTTTGACAAGGTTCCCAACAATGATATGGCTGCTATGATGGAACTCAGAATATAACAATGGAAACGACTGCTGAGTCAATTGTATTGAAAGGAAGAAAAGATTCTATGTATGAAAAGATACAGAGAAACATAGCTAATCAATGAAGCTGCCCAGGTGATGTGGGTGAATACAGAATCAAATAAATAAATAGTAAATGCAGAATTATATTAAGAGACAAACTATAAATTAATTGATATTGCGCTTAGAATTCTAATAATAAGATAGTAAATTTAAGTTAAGAAATAAATTAAAATTTATTCAATTATACGACAATTGTTCTTTAATTAAAAATTCGTACATGGGATTACTTTCTTCAATACTTTTACTTTTTTTTTCAATTACAAAAACAAAAGACAATAAAACAATGTGTACAAAATGTGTAAATGGGTCTGGCATCGCCGCTCAGCCTGCCCACCACAGTTCAGCTGAGAGACAATGAGTTATTTTGAACACGAGTTGAATAAAGGAGTTCTGATCAAGAGTACGAAAGAGAAAGTTATAAGAAAAGAGCACGAAAGAAGTTGCGAAAAGGACTTAAAGAGTTACGTGTCAAAGTAGAAAAGTAATTAATAAAGAGTAACATATTGAATTACTAATTTACTTATATTTTCCATACATAATTACAAACAGTGTGCATTTACTTAGTAAAATAACATAAATTCCACAATAATGGGTACAAAATGTTTGAAAATGGTACATTTTGTATTTGAAATGTGGTACAAAATACACATATATCAGTTGGCAATCAAACCATAGAAATATTTAATGTTCGGCTCAAGACAAATTCGCGTTTGTTGCGATTTCCAAAGAAATGTGATCTGGGTAGGAGTTTTGAGCTGAGTCACAGAGCAATCGATTGTTTGCAGAGCAGCGAAAGTGTGTTTAATGGCTGCTTATAGTTGTGTGTGTGTGTGTGTGTGGGCGTTTGTGGGCGTGTTCGCATAGCGGTTGCTTTCTTATGAATTAAATACATGACAACAATGCTTTACATGACAATTAGGTGCAACAACAATAACAACACCAACAATATATTCTCAATTATACGCACATTTTTCTCAAATGACTGCGGTCATAGGGAAAATACTCGTAATATTCATCATCCATATGTGAAGTTATCTCAGTTTTGTTTGCTTTTTATATATGTATATATGTTGTATTTAATTTCTTGTTTATCTTTCAGTTAACTCATTTGCTTATCGTTTTGGCCATTGGCCGCATTGCACGTCATTGAAATGGCCTCAAGATAAGCTAAGACTGTAAAGATATTTTATGTGCAAAGTAACTTTATTGAATTATCACTGTTTGCATATTATTTAGACCATTTACACTGCGATTCATAAAGTATGCTTGTTTACACTAGATTTAGACCATTTAGACACTTGTTACTTTAAACACTTTACTTTGATTTGTTTTTAGGGTGTTTTCAATTAATTTAGACCAATTACATTCTAATTGTATTTGTTTTCTGCACTGCAATTCACGTCTTAGCCACGCTTCACTTTTAATTATAAATAAACAAGAGTAACAACAATAGACAATTTCAATTGCAGCGCCTTTCTGTCTGTGATTTATGGTTAATATTTCATAGACACGCGCTTTTCATTTCAGCTTTTCTTAGCTCTGATAACGTCGTTAAATGTTGCCACAGAAAGCGAAAATGAAAAGCCAGAAAAGGAAAATCAAAATGCGCTTCGTTTGCACAGCTGTGCTTCTTCCTTCTACCAACTACCAATGCAATTGTGCATCAATTGTTAACCGACTTTTATGGCTGCTTAAGTGTAATTAAGGCTATAAAACGATTTGATTTTGATTGATGCACTGCGCTCTCACCAAAGGGTGTGCAATATGCACACACACACACACACACACACATACACAGACATACAGCTAAACTTAAGACAAAGAGCAGCAAAGAGCTGAGTGTTGTTATCTCTTTTGCACTATACAAAGATCTGATAGTGAGAATAATTCGACTTATTGTTGTACTTCTTCTGTTATTCAACTCTTTAGTTTGTGTTTGACCACATGAGAATGCTTTAAGCGGGTATGCTGGCGTTGCATATACCCTGTTTTGAAGATACTTTTAGTTCAGGATGGGAAGGAATTGATAGATTTATGCTATTTATACAAATTTATCATCTGTTAAATAGTCTACTAGTAGAATATACCCTGTAATGATGATTATATTAATACTTGATAATATTCTATGAAATATATCTTAGAATATGTTAAATATTATCTCAATTCATCATTAATAATTAAATATCTTACAGCACATCATACCCTTTGTTAATATATTTATTAGGGTATTTTCTACAAATACAAAGTAGAAGAATTTCGTATGTGTTTTGATTTTGATTTTGGATTTCATCGATCATTTGAGGTATGCAACATTGCAACGTGTGCCACAAAAGGGCGTGGGCAATGCAATGTGTGTGTATGTGTGTGTGTGAGAAGTACAGAGACAAGACATGTCAGAGTTAGAGGTGTGTTGTTACGGAGTGTCTATCAGACTGAGTGCGTGTGTATGTATGTGTGTGTGTGTGTGTGTCTCTGTAGACATGTGCAACAATGACTCTCAGCTTCGTCAGTTCGCCCGTTCGTCAGTTGTTGACGCTTGTTGCAGTCATTAAGGCGTGACGCCGTAAATTACCAAAGTGTAAGCAACAGCAACAATAACGACTACAACAACAATAACAACAACAAGTACTTAAAACTATAACTCATTGTAAATAGTAACAACGACTAAAACGCGCTGCGCGTTTTCTATTCCATGGAAAGCGAAATTTATGGCCAAAAAATCTTAAAATATATCCATCGTTTATTTTTTTTTATTATATTTTTTGCTGTCCATTTTCGCACTCATCGCACTTAACAACAACAAAGAGGAGATTCAAAAAATTAACTAACAAAAAAAACTTAAGCAATGTTTCGCATACGCCGCGTTGTCCGCTTTCACATACTTTTTTTTATGCTGCTGCGGAATTTTGTATAGATTTTTGTATAATGCCGCACCGGAATCAAGTGTGACGATGGATGCGATTCAGAGTCGATTCGGATGTAAATACAACAACGTCAACATCAACAAACACACACTTTAAATCCGATGCGAAACCGTTACAGAATACGCGACGCTGCGTAGTCAAAAATGCCAACTGCACGCGTTTGCAGCAAGTTGCGAACTAAAAATCAACGCAAAATGCCGCTGCCAATCTAAAGGCGGCTAACAAACAGGTTCGACGCAACCAAAAAAAATAACAGAGTCAAAGAGAAATAAAGCGAGAGAGTGATTGGATGGGAGAGCAAAGTTGAAAAAGAAGCAGACACAAGACAACAAAATAAACCAGCAAGCGCTGGGCAAGTGCATGCTGAGCGAGATAGAGAGAGCAACAATGAGAGAGCGTCGCTCACTAAAAACTATTTGCTGTGGCGCTAAAGCGAGTTTGAGAGAGCGCCAAAAGCGTTACCAGACAGTCAAAGACAAAAGCAAAGCAAAAGGACTTACTAAAAGCTTTTGAGTTGATAAATAGTATTTACAAATAAAAACTATAAGATTTATGGTAATTATTTAACTATTTAATTACTTAGTACTTATAACTAAAATAATCAAATAGATTTAGTAAATATTTATATTTGAAAGTGTTAAGCTAACCAACTGAAAGAATGCCTGCAGCTTAAACTGATCAGGCTGGCAACTTTCTTGGCATATTTTACAATCTGGCCACCTATATTCTAACAGAACAGTTGCCCTGCACTTGCAACAAGTTCGTAGACAACATGTTTGCTGGCCGCAACTATCAACCCGGCCAAGACAAGCAATGCAGCACAAATGAAATATTTAAAGGTGGCAAACAACACATATGCATATGCACATGTATGTAGGTGTGTGTATGCATATTTGTCTCCAATAGATACCAACAGTTGTTGGCTGCCAAATGTTCGCTGACACTTTGCCAAACGCTGATGAATTGCCAAAAAACTGTAAAACGTGAGGCAATTACTTAAGCCATATCAGCCAAATTACTACCCACAGTCTAATTAATGGAGTGTAACCCGACGAACTTCAAATATTTTAGGAAAGGAATGCACAACTAAGAAGAAGAATATTCCAATCAAGGATTCATTTTAAAATAACAAAAGAAATAT
Organism: Drosophila macrospina; assembly: GCA_035042075.1. Lineage (NCBI taxonomy): Eukaryota > Metazoa > Arthropoda > Insecta > Diptera > Drosophilidae > Drosophila > Drosophila macrospina. The sequence continues at coordinate 2,875,234 of JAWNLW010000591.1, forward strand.
ATTTCCTTAGCTTTGCTTTACAAGTTATTTTCAAATATTGTTTAGTACTGCTTCTATCAAAGTAGGCGTTACCATTTAAACAAATATCCAATAGATTTTATAACTAAAACTACAACTAACCGAATATTTTGATAATTTATATATTTTCAACTTCTTGAACCGTTTTATTAATTTGTACCTTAATGTTTTCCAAATTGTTTAAAATGTTTGATTATCAATTAGAGATTGAAAAGTCTTACGAGACGAAACTGAAGATGTCAAACTTCTGCCAGGACTGGCCCTCAATATGTTGGTCCATTCTAAAGGTTAATAAGATGTTTAAAACCATTATTGACGACAATGAGTTAATTGAGCCCTGGATTGCTGATAAAACTCGAGAATTTTGGATAATTTTCTTAATTTTAATACTCGCCACAATTAATTTACTAATTATATTACGGCGCACTAGAAATAATGTAAGTAAATTACAGAAGAAAATGAATTAATTCATATATTCATTTAGAAACTACAGGAAACGGAATCAAGACTTCAACAGGAAGAAAGGCAAAAGTACTTAGATGAAATTATGGTTGACATGCAGGAAGCCATGGCTAAGGTAGAAACTGCCAAACAATGCGACGAGCCAAACGAAGATGAAATTAACAAATTACTTGAGCCAAAATTAAGCAGTTCCTTAACCGATTGCAGAGCAAGTTCATTCAACGACGAGTCTAGGCAATTGCATATAGCTAAGCCAAGAAGAGCATTAACTGGTTTAACAAAGTCGAAGAATAAAGCAGTTGGATTCCGTGAAGTCAAAGGAAATGGGGAGACAACCAATTATAAACTGGGACTCTCAAATACCAAAGATGAAACTAACTCAACAAAGAAAACTACAATGAATTACGCTCTATACAACAAGAAGAAGTCTATAATGTCGAAAATACCCGTTCCACAGCCCGGTGACAGTATTACAGTACATTTCAAGGACAATGGTCCAGAATCCCAGGCCGTATCCTTGCGCATTACTGAGCGACCAATTTGGCGCCATTGATTTTGTGTGTTCAATTTGAAATGAAAGCAGATTAAAACATGTTAAGCAGAACTTAAACAAAGACTTTTCTTTGAATTCCCATGAGTTTTCTTGTTCAACTTGCGTCTTTCAAGTTCAGCGTCTTTTTCCCAGACATTTGCATGACAAATTAATGCTGGGAACAATACAAAACTTGGCTGTAAGTGGGGCTGACTGCAATGGCCGGAAAGTTAGGAGTCAGGCGTCTGAACAATTTACGAGGGTTAAGTTAACCTTAACTGATTGCACTGGGCTGTGCATCTAATTAGCCAAGATTTCTCACCACTAATTACAGTTGACCAATTGGCCAAGAGTGTGGCAGCTAGCCAGTCAGCCAGCTGTTCTCAACTGCAGCGCACTTGGCCAACATTTTGGGGTCAATTGCCAATTGTGGCTTGACAAAATTGCGGCCTAAATTCTGTCAAGATGAAGATGAAAACTAAAAGTTAACTGAATTTAACAGCAAGCAGCAAAACTCGTTTGTGAGTTTCCCCCTCTCTCTTTTCATCTGTCTGTCTCTCTCTCTCTCTCTCTCTATCTGTTCCGCTGTTTACTCTCCTTCGCTGTGCGCATTCCAATGGCATGACAACCCCAACAAAATAATGCAAAAAAGAGCAATAAAAACATAAAAAAAAGTCTGCAAAACTTGTAAGCCAAGTCAAGCCGAACTGAAGACTCAACTTGCTGCCAACTACCTTCAACCTTTTCACTTGAACGAAGTCAGAACAACAGTTGATCAAAAAATAAACGAAGAAAACGCGTAAAAATGAGAACAGGAAACAAGAAAATCTTATACAGCATTCTGTCAAGAGTTCTGAGTTTAATCTGTTATCTCCAGCAATTAATCTGCAGCATTTATAGGCCAAAGTTAACAGCCAAAGCAAACACATTCCATTCTGTGGGTCGCAAAGCGCGAACAAACATTCACAACAGTATTTATGAATGTACTTGAGAAATAGCAAACAACACAACAATTGAAATTCATTTGAAATAAGCAAAAGATAAGCCAAGTTAATTTGCTGAAAAATATGCCAAAAATAAGCAAATAATTTATATATACAAACCATATAATAGCAGTTATTAGAATTTGTTTATACGTACAACATTTTGTTTTTAGTAACATAGTAAATAAAAGAAACCCAAACCAAATGTGCAGAATATGAAGTTCTAAATGATAATAATAACCAAACAACCAATGGAATTCAATATGCAAATTTAATGAATTAGCAAGACTCATAAATATGAGATATAGAAATAATTGCTTACTGTCTCATGGAGCCCCAACGACGCTGGGATAAACTATCGGGATTGCTGTAAAGAGTATATGATATGATATTTAATATAAAACGTAATTTCTGCTATAAAAGAGGGGAAAAAGAGGGTATTATAAGGTAGAAGCAGGAAGCAGTTAAAGTTCTTCTATGGAACTACATAAAAGGGCACTTAAAAGGGAACAGCTTTTGCATTTTTTTCTTTTTTTATGTATTTAAATTTATATTTTTATTACTACAGTCTTAAGAGTTAAATTCCTACAAACATTGATCACAGCACAGCCCGCGTACGGTATAATTTAAGAGAGCACAAATGCTCGCTCTGCTGTCAGGTGAATCTTCAATTCCCCACACAACTCACTCCCATGCCGTGTGGTGAATCGACAATAAGCGGAAACATTAAGCGCTCTCTGATCACGACTTCGACTGAGGCACGCATGAATCACGGCCTAAACAAACGCAAGGGAGAAATAGAGTGAGAAGGACAGAGCGAGAGAGAGGGAGGGAGGGAGGGAGGTACAGAAACTGGTTTGTGTATGCACATTTTGTGTACATACAACTGGAGATATACACGTACAAAATACGAAAAGGTTAAATATTCAAATAGCTTTACAGCAACACAGAGACAGTCGTTGATAGCTGTGGGCTGGTGAACTGGCAAACTGGTCAATTTATAGACGCATTACGTCAAAATCACGACGATGATTATGTGTGCGAAATGCAACATAGATACGAGTAACTATCTACTGAATATATTTATGTACTAAGCTCCTCATATCAAATGGCTGATCGTTTTGGCCTTATATGGTAATCGACATCGTTCCCACTTGTTTTTTTACCTTGTAGGCGTGCGTCTCAGACTGCGTCTGGCCCAATTGTCGCGGGGCATGATGCTCAACTCCTCGTCACTGCAATAACAATAACAAATAAAAGCAGGTTAATACAAATGTATAAATGAACTGTTCATAAATAACATTTAGACTTACTCCTTGGGCGAGGATGAGACGACATGCGGCGCCAGATCGAGTTCAATACCAGCGGTGTCATTCAAATTGTTATTGCCGTCATTCGAATGCCCACTGTGGTTGTGTGAGGAGCCAACCACATTTCCATTGCTCACGCAGAGATTGTTATTACTGTTATTGTTACTGATGTTGTTGTTGTTGTGGTTGTTGCCGCTGCTGATGTTGCTGTTGCCCTGAGATCCGCTTGCCACACGCAATTGTGTGCTGTACTCATTCTCTCCGTAACCCTCAAAGGATTCGCCATCGGATAGCGAGGAACACTGAGATTTCGCTACACCGGCTATAAGAAGAAGAGTGCGTTAACATTACGTTGTCTATGATAGGTTGATAAGCCACATTACGACTTACCTGTGCTGGAGGGCGGACTGCTGGGCGTTGGACTGCTATCGCCGGATATTGTTTCCGCAAAGAGAAAATTATTGGTATTGGCTTTGATTGCTGCATTGCTGTTAGCCAATTGTATGCGTGGCATGGGCGCCATTCTGCCAAAGCGCTGTGTACCTGCAACAAATTGAAATAGGAGTCAATAAAAATGTTACTTCAGTATTCCAACTCAAAGTTGCCAAACAGGTCAATAGGCCAGACAATCGATGTGCCACATGCAATCGAAAAGAAGCCACAAAAGTGCAACATTCTCTCACTCCCTTTCACTTGCTCTTGCTCTTTGTTTCTCCCTATTTCTCCCACTCTATTGGGCATGAGAGGCTTGCTTTCTACTTATTCTTATTGACTTATTGTCTCTTAGATGGTTTCTGTATTTCGAATTTGCTATAATTTACTTATTATTACATTTCATTTATATGAGAAATTTGAGCTGTTTATAAACTTTTTAGACTCTGAACTAAAAGTTCAAAGTCTATTAGGTTTGACGAAAGCGAAATGTGCTTAACAGGCAGAAGGAGGCGTGGCAGACCCTATAAAGTATATATATTCTTGATCAGCATCAACAGCCGAGACGATATAGCCATGTCCGTCTGACCGTCTGTCCGTCTGTATGAACACCTAGATCTCAGAGACTATAAAAGCTAGAGTAACCAAATTTGGTGACAACACGTGTATAGTTTGCAGGCAGATCAAGTTTGTTTTAGATTTTTGCCACGCCCCCTTCCGCCCCCGCAAATCGAAAAAAAACGTATAACTGAAGCTACCGACTTTAGATTTAATTCAGATTTGGTACATATGGAGAATGTCCCGTAGCGGACGTTTTCTGAAAATTTTAGCACGATCGGATCATAAACATAGAAGATATTAAGGAATGAATGATCACCAGGTCCATGGCACCTCTGCGGCCAAAATTGCCACACAGGCGCGAGTTCGAATCCCACTGCTGACAATTCCAAATTACATTTTTTAATAATTATAAATTAATTACTTTTATTTTATATATACATATATTATTAATTTTGCCTTATTTGTCAGAAAATGTTAAGAATTTAAAAGAAAGCAATAACCAAATTTCGTTAGAAATTCGTATACATATATGTATATATATGACAAATGCAAAAACTCGTGCTGTAGTTTAGAGTCTCCCACAGTCGTACCCCGACTGTAGCTGCCTGACTTGTTTACTCTATTCCTATTAAAGCTTTATAAAATAGATAAAAAGCTCTTTTATTTTCACTTTTAATTTAAATGAGCAGCTTTTTCTCTGCTTTATTTTCGAATTTTAATAACGCTGCCAACACATTTCTAATTACAGTTCTACGTGCTATAAAAACCAACTCATTAGTATTAACAACAATGTTTAATCACCCAAACACAATATGAGTGCAGTTGCAACAGTGCAACAGGTGCAACAGCTGCCATAGCCACCATAAAATGAAGCAGAGAAATAATCAAACGGAAATGGACAACCAAAAGCGTAACAAGTAAGCCAAAATGGGGTCGAGGTTTTTTGTGGTCAACAACTTCCTGGCGGACATGTGTACTACCCAGATATGACAATTACAATAACAACTTACACCGCAATCAACTGCAGGGAGAAAGGAACTCTGTCCGCTGTCAGTCAGTTGACAAATTCAGAGAGTCATTTGTAAGCCACGTTAATTACCTTATAATTGTGTTGTTAGTTCCTTCTTAAACTTTCGTTTCATAGAAAGCAAAGCAACGAACAACAACAAAAAAAGGGCGAAAGAAGTGGAAAGAAAATCTATAAATAATGTTGAGAATTATTGTTTGTTGTTGGATTGTAGATACAAGTTTGGCTGTGATGATTGATTGATATGTCAGGGCCGTTAGCTCCAAGAAGTAGGTCAGTGCTATCACAATGGGTGTGTGGGATAAAACCTAAAAAGGTTGAAACCTATGCTTGACAATTAACCAGAACAATTGCCAATTGGTAAGATACAAATGTAAATATTAACGAAATATTCTTCAGGTTCTTCGTCAGTTTTTAAAGCTGCACAAACTCTTGCTGAGCTCTCAAGTATTATAAAGTTTTCAGATGGAATTAAGTAACTCTTTAATAAGTCTTTCTTTATATTAGATAATTTTCTTTAATTAAAAATTAAGTGATTATACTTCTCTTTCGCGTTATTATATTGTTTGCGCAATCCCAAGCAGAAATATTCTTAATAAACATTAATAAAAGCTTTAAATAACTCATAACATAAATACAACATTTAACCAGTTCTGATCTTTGTTAAAAACTACAATAAATAACATTTTCTTTTAAGTAATTCTCTTACACTTCATATGTCACAATCTATTATTAATTCTGCAAGTTCTGCTCCGTTGAATAACTTTCTTATTTATTAGAAATCGCCTTAACCTCAGTTGAACTTAATCGCATGACTCTTTCCACTTGATACAAAGCAAACACAACAATAAAAGATCAATAAAACAAAGCAGAAACAATTGCATTACAATTATGGGAATTTGTCATAATGAGGCAACATAAGGAGCTATGATTAAATATTGATTAACTGGCTATATCGGCAATTACGGCAAAACGTTTTCAACTGGAAAAATGCGCAATAATGCAAATCGTTTATTACCTCGCAGAAGTTCACAAAACGAAAGCAAAACAAAAAGAAAAAGAAAATAAAATCAACAACAAGACAAACAACAATAAACAAATACAACTAAGCAAATAATCGAAGTAAACAGAAGAAAAGTTCACTTTTTGTGCTTTTGACATTTGACCAAAGCAACGAAAAGGCGGCGGCAAAGGTGCTCTAGGAGGAGCAGAGGGAGGGGCTGGAGCAGCAGAAGAAGACTGCTTCGGTGGGTGCATTGAACTCCGAACCGAGTGTAGTATAGTATAACGGCACATTCGTCGGCGTGACGACAACTGCAGCGAAAAATCGATGCTGGAAAATTGGTAAAGTTGGCAAAGAAACTTATGCAATTGACTTTTTCTTTGCATAATTAAGTGAACAAAAAAAAGAGGGCGTGTGACCGCATCAGCCCCTTTCACCACGCCCAAGCTGATTGCTATGTCACTTCAACAGTTGCCTGTCACTTTTCACATACCCTACACAGGTTGCGGTACTACAAGATTGGTTAGTCTGTTAGTGTAACTTTGTACAGAAAATATTAATATATAATACATACCCTACACAGATTGTGGTACTAGGGACTTTTAATTTAACTTATTATTGAAAAATGTTATTAATTAATATAAGTAATTAATAGATATAATTAAATGAAGTAATTTATAGAATCTGGTTTTTAAAACTAATAGTTTTTATACTCCACAGTTTATTTATATACTTATTATTAGTGTAAATCTTTTGAATTCCCTACAAATCGTTTAGATAAACATAAACTTGTAAAGATCGTTTTGGAAAATCCAATTTAGGGGCTCAAACAATCCCTAATTGCGCCAATACCTCAACTATTTGACTAACTAAGCACGAAATTTCGAAAAGAAGCAGATATTTATTATAGAAAAGCGAGCAACAGTCTGTTAAACTGTCATATAACTATTATAGAGTATATTAGCTCTAAATGTTGTGGGATTTAACGCAACTAGCTCAGCTAATAATAATAATTGCAAAACAATTTTATGTCATCTACCAAAAGTTTCTGTTATTGCAAGCTGTTCAACGAGTGACAACAACAACAACTTCAACAACAGAAACTACAACAACAACAGCGGCGATACCGTTTCGTGTACCGTTAGACAAAGGCGTACAGATGCTAACAGAGCAGAGAGCAGGCGGGCGTATGTCGAATTTAGCTGCTATGCCTCGCAGCGATTCTCAGCATCTTCTTACTCCCCCTTCTCTTTCCTCTCCACCCTCTCTTCCCTCGTCACCTTTTCTGTTTCGTGTTTGTGCTTCTCTCATTCGCTGTTGATTTGAAATGCATTTTTCATGCAAGCTTGCAGATTTTGTCGTCGTCTCTGCGCCTATAATTATAAATGTATTTCCCATGAACAATTTTCCATTGTTTACACACTTCCAACACATCATCATTATCATTACCATCGTCATCATCATCATCATTATCATCATGAGCACCTGATATGCGCAATAAAAGTAAAGAACTGTGTGAATAATTTGTTAAAACAAAGAGACCACAGATGTGAGAATTGTCTGCTTAACGTAAGCAACATTAAATAACCGTTGGTCAGAGCTGCAAGTTGTTTTATTTAATTTATTTTTTAATTGAAAAAGATTTAATAGGTACTCAACACTATTAATGGAGTTGTTAAACTTTTTGTACACAATAGAAACTCTTGCAGTTTCGGCTTAAACTACAACTTAAACTAGCAGCATCAACAAGTGCATTGCTTAAAGCTTATTAAAACAACCGTTAATAAGAGCTTAAAGCTGTGCTTACATTGGCAAAGATATGCTAGTTGCTTAGTTAAAGTAATCAAGAAATAAGTTGAAGAGTTCTTTAAAAAATGGTAAGAAAAGCTATAAAAGATACAAGAGTTGAAAAAGTACTTTTCAATTATTTCAATTATTTAGAAATGCGAATAAAGCCATTTTTTAAGTTTATATAACTATTATTTGGATCTTAAAGCTGTTTTTACTTAACTAAAAGTTTAATCAGGTATACTCTGCTCTATTAATAGAGTTTCTTATTCTTATAAGTAAATTAGAAACACTTTAATTGAAGAGTGCTAAACAAAACTATAGAAAATAAGTGTAAGTATGGCTTAAGCTCATTAAAATAAATGTTAATAAGAGTTTAAAGCTGCTTTTTATATATGAGTATATTTAACAACTTTATGTACTGCTGAAAACGTAATTCTTTCAGCTGAAGTTTCAGATTTCATCCTGCAATACTCGCAGACTTGTTCAGAGCAATATCCATATTCTCCAGATCAAGAGCAAACGCCAGAGAACTCAATATTGATTTAATTATAGCACAAGCTGCCCGTTTGTGGGGGCGTTTGCTATTTATTAGATGTTATCCGAGACTATAGCCAGCCAAATGGGCGGCTGCTGACCACAGACTCAATGGAGCAGCCAGCTGCTGTTGCCCCCAGTGACTTTGACATGAGTCACAAACTTGAACTTGTACGGCACATATAAATACATATATATATATATATATATGTATTGAGAAAAACGAGTGCAATATATGTGAGATATATGTATGTGTGTGTATATTTACTGGATGATGTCAAATTTACGATGGGCAAACGCTTTAATTTACTAATCAACTCAACTGCTGAGCGATCTCTTTGGATTTATGACACAATTACATGGCGAACAGCTGTGAAGGTGGAGAGAGAGGAGAGGAAAGGGAAAGGAGGAAGAAGTGTTGTTAGAGATTTGGAGCAGTGTCAGTTTATGGATTACATGTGTTGTTAAATAACAATCAGAGATGTGTTGGCTTTACCTAGACCTAAATAACTTTCAACTTGTGTAGAAGTAGAAAGTGATGCATAGTGCGTACAGTGCAACGTTAGCGAATGCGCAAACAAAGAAGAAAATGTAAAAGAACAGATGCTGAAATATGACCTCACAAGCCTTATATAATAATCAAGTGATAATCAAGCAATATCAAATCAAATGCCATTCAAAATGTTGAGTGTGTGAACAGCAAAACATTTGCGAAGAAGTTAAAGCAGAAAAGAAGATAATAAACATAAAAGTCTCTTGAAAGTAGTAAAGTTTTTAAAGACAAATGCTTAATAAAAGTCTTAACATGAAAAAAAACAGAAAACGAAAGAAATATTCCTATTTTTATAGGAAAGTTAAAAGTAAACACAGCGAAACATTAGCGAACAGCAAAACAAAGAAGAACAGTGAAGTATGTGAGTTATTTAAAGATATATGTATGCAAAAGGATGCAAATATGATTATATAAAGATATTCAAGTTGCAGTTAGGTAAGGCACAGTTTGCGAATGTGAGAACAAAGAAGAATTAATAAAATGAATAGCAAAACATTTATAGAGGAAATAAATGTTATATGAAGCAAAACTTAAACTAATTAGAAGAAGTGCAGGCAATAAATAGTTTGCGAATGAGCTAACAAAGTAGATTAGATAGTTATAATAGCGCTAAATAGAATTTAAATGAAAAAATAAACAAATAGATGTTGCAGTTATGAAAGAAATAGTTTTGAAAAGTTGAAAGTTGAAAGATCACAATTTGTTTATTATTAGTTAGCAAAAAAGCGATGACCAATCTTCAATTAACTGTCAGCTGCTGCGGCAATTTAATGAGCCTGCAAGCTATGATCAGGCACATGGCTAGGTGTCCCATTTCATAGGCATAATACATGTAATGCGATGGCATTATGAAACCACACGAACTGTGTCTCTGGCGAACAATCAAGCGAACTGGCCAAGTTTGGGCATGTAATTCAAGAGCCACAAGACAAGACACCAAAGTGGCAGCAGCAACAACAACAGCTTCAACAACTAGGAGATGAACAACATGTGGCATGGCACACGCGATTTGGTTTGGTTGAGATGTGTTGAAATAGGATTGGAACTCAGACTGAGACTGAGACTGGGTCGAGTTTAGTGCATAATTCAAGCGAAGCAAATTGCGAGAGAGAGGGAGGGAGAGATACTCATGAAGTCACTGAGAATTCTATTGAAATGCTGAACTGCGAGAGCAACCTTTTCACAAGTGTTAGGTTGTTGGATGCTACCTGCTAACAAGAAGCGAACAGCTGCCAAAAGAACCACAGCTGGTCCACAAGCATAAAGATAAGAGTAACGATAAGATAAATCAGTTTTTTAAATATTATTTATTAGAAATCTAACAGTTAGCATCACTCTTATGCAAGAGTGGAAAAGTAATCAGGTTCTCTGGCTGTAAAAAACGTGTTTTACGCTGAAATACATTAATTATATTTTATAACTGCAATGCACTTAAAACTGGCTACGTGCTTCTACTGCAAATATTTGCATACAAAATATTAAAAATTAAAAAAAAACAACAAAGAAAACTTAAACGATTTAAAGTTCAGCTGCCTAAAATAAATTATAAATTAATAAGATAAATGACAGCATAGATTGGAATTGGAATACTTTAAAACTAAGTTTGTGATAAGAGATAAAAACTTAAATAAATAACATTAAAGTTTATTTGATTTGCCTTCAAAACTGACAAACAGAACGCCCCCCATTTCAACAACAAACGCCCCCCTATAAAAATAGATAACAGTTGAAAAACAATCAAAGACCAAATAGATTAAAACAATATTGATTAATTAGACAACAGCCAAAGAATACGAAATAAAAGAGAAAATCAGAAAATGCATTGCGACACTCGAAGTGAAGAATGAACTGAGACAAGAAAACCAAATAAAATGCGGAAAATTGGGTCACTGAGCATAGAGGAAAACGTGTGGAAAATGCACAGAAACAAATGCAACTGTGGGAAAACTGCAACAGAACGAAAACTTTTAGAACTTGAAATCCATTTACAATTGAAAGTTGACAACATTTCGAGCGACAAATTGTATGACAAATTGGGTCAAAATACAAAAGAAATATGGTCATAAGTCAGTTGATAAAGATGAAGGGCACATCACAGAATAATATAGAAATATAGGGAAATTTAATTAAGATTTTTGTCAACAGTGTGTGGAAAATTCGCCGCCTTCTGCGCCTAAAATACCAAATCCCATTTGCGATGCTTTGACATCTGTTATTTTTATGCATCTCAAACTGTCTGCACCTCAGAGAAGAAGTGTCGCTATATTGTGGATCGTCTAGGCAACCTCGTGGATGCCACGCTGGCAGTTCCCGCTAATTTGTAGTCATCCTCCACTACTCCTCTTAGCTGCCGCTGCCGCTGCCACTGCCGCCGCGTCTCTCTGACATGAACGCGGCAGCAGGTTTAAAATTCTTGAGGCCTACACTCAAGCGGAAGCCAACAAAACAAGAAATACTTGGCCGACTGCTTCTGTTGAATGAATAATGAGGCAGACGTTGTTGGGGCAGGCTAAATACTACTTCTACTTCTCCATTGCAACATCGCTTTTAAGTGCTGAAAGACTCTGTACCTCTGATTGCTGCAGATGGGAGTGCTCGACTAGGCGATGTCAATTTTGATATAATTCACTGCTTAAATCAACTGTCAGCCTCTAAAGTTGTTGACAACTTTAAATATAACATTTTTTAGGTCCCAAAATATCCCCCAAAATAGCCCTAACTTGTGTGATTACAGGGTAATTAAAGCGATAAATTGCATCTCTGTAGTCAAATCTACAGGCAGACTCTAAAGTTGCTTCCAAATCTGATATAATGTCTTTTTCATACGCTTCTAACGACCTCTTTAAGCCGTTGCATGATTACAGGGTATTTACATCTATAAATTACATTGTCCGAATTAAATAACAAATGTATCTAGCAGGACATTAAGCTTCACAAGTAACAAAGACTTGGTAGCAAAAGTTCACTTGCACTTCCAGCAAATGACTTAACAACAACAGCAAAACTTCCTCAACTAGAGTGATAGAGAGATAGAAAGAGCTTTACTCTTTACGACTCTCTTTAAAAAGAAGTGTACTTCTAATGGCAAAGCCTTGCTCAAAAGAGAGCCCTTACTTCACTTGTACTGCTTGCTTAAGCATGCATACGCAATGCAAGCAGTGCTCTGCTGACAGTAGCTAAGCAGTTGCTGCCAAAGCAAGCAACTTTGCATAGAATATACTCTTTGAATTTCTATATTTTCCATTGATTTATTAGTTTCCTCTTTGCCTCAAAGAAGTTGTAAATTAATCTTTGAGAACAACAATAGTCAAATAGACAAAGCAGTAATACCATTCACATTGACAGCGAGAAGACGCACACACCAAATAATTGAATCAAAAGGAAATGCGGAAGTCCCGAGACCACGTACTTGTATCTGTAAGATACATTACAAAATTACATGCGGCACTCGGCACACATGACAGAACAAATACATAAAGAAAGATAAACTTCGGTACGACGAAGAGTTGATACTCTTGACAAGCAAGGATAGTTCCTATAGCAGCCATATGTTATATGTTAATATAAATATAAGATGTATATAATTAAATTAATGTCGAATCTGTGAGTTATCTATAGCAACAACAAAGTATTCTATATATATATATCTATTTTTTTAGTGCTGCCACACATTTCTACACAAAATGAACATACTTTCTGCTAGGGTATAATAATGTATTTATTTATAAACAACAACAAAATAGTCGACACCTGTTTAAAGTCGTTGCAGTTCTTTTGAGCTGCAGTTGCAGTTGCCTGTGAAGTTCTTTTCCCCGTGTGTTTGCATTACAGTCACCACAATTATGTACTTAGGCTAGTCTGCGGTTCCCTTCAAAAGATCCCAGTGAGAAACTGTCGCCAGGCGTGTCTGCAGCAACAGACATGGCATTAGACATACCTATTTAGGGGTCGGGGGGGTTTCCCTGCGGTACCCTGACTAATTACAAACATATGCGCTGTTCAAATGCCCAATTCCCATTCCAATTGCACCGTCGTTTGATGGTGCATTGAGCCGAGGCAGGTGGTAAATGCATTTGACCCACTTTTATTGACGGCTGCACTTCAACTTTCAACCAATTACAAATCAATTGAAGATGTCATCGTCTGTCTAGCAAGTATCTGTGTAGCTTTTAGCTCTCGTTTCACTCCGTCTATCTTTTATTTATACATTTCTCTATTTCCTTTACCACATTGTTTTGTTGCCGCTTTTGTTTTTCTCATCATCTCATTCTTCTTCTTTTGGCAACACGAATAACAAGCAACTGGCACGAGTTCTCGTTTATAAACAACAAGTAAAAATAAAAAAGATTTAAACAAAAAATTCATTTCAACTCGTTTGCCTTGAATCGAATTGAAGTTCAAATCAGTAATTATATATTTAGCTGCAGCTTTTTTATTGTTGTTCTGTTGATTTTTGCATTCATTAATTACTTTTTGTTTAGCTTTTGTAAAATTAAAAGGAAAAATCGCATATAAATCAACTGAATAATTAAATTCAACAATAGCTTGTATTTTTCTTATATTTTTTTATTACTTTTAAGAGTGTTTTATAAAATTATAATAAATAATTAAATTGAACAATTTGTTAATTATATTCTTAAGAAATTATTGACTTTTCAAGTCAAGAAATAACCCCAAAACTGCAATTACAGTACAAACAGAAGACAAACAAGTTAAGACACAACAATAATAACTACAACAAAACGTGGCCAAGCCGCATAACTGTGCCAAGGCCCGGCAAAACCACCACCAACAACAACAACAACGATGAATATTTTTGGGCATATGCAAAGTGCATAACAAAGCAGAACCGTTAGACAGCCCAACGCGCCATACGTGTGAGAGAGATGCCAATAGCTTGCACGTAAATATAAGGGAACGGGGTATAGAGAGGGGGGGGGGTTTCTTGCAGTTGTAATTTTAGAGCGCTAAGCAATGTTAATAGAGGCCAAATGGACTTGGGCGAAATGGAAAACTATCAAATTACAAAACCTAAGGAAAAAGCAAAAAAGAAAAACGCAAAAAAGGAAATAAAATCCATACGCGTGTGATGCAATCCAAAAGAAGAAGCAAAAGAAAATGCAGAAGAGCGTTGAGAGCAGCTGCTGCTAATGTATTTATTGCTGTTTGCTGCCGCATCTTTGAGTGGGTTTCGCATTACCAAAATCGTGGCTGCCTCAAGTATCTAGTGTCGCTGTAGTTTTTCATCAGCCTGTGTGCTTCCTGTTGCATTATGCCGGGCAGGTGGCCATAGATACAGCAACAACAACAAACAGCCGGAAGCACTTGTGCATGCTCTCATTGCTCCTTTTGCTCTCATTCTGGTGCTCTCGCTCTCATTCGCTCTCGCTCCTTTGCTGCACTGCTTTGATATGCTGCCTGGTAGCAAAAGTTCAGCTGCAATTACAGCAAATGGATTAACAACAACAGCAAAACTTCCTTTACTTGAGTGGTAGTTGAGAGGGCTCGATTAGCAGTATACCCTGTATGCAGATATGTGTGGGCAAAAAGAGCTTTACTCTTTAAACCTCTTTGTATATTAAAACGGACAAGCCTTGCTCAAAAGGTGGAGAGCTTACTTCACAGGTACTGCTTGCGTAAGCATATATACGCAATGCAAGCAGTGCACTGTTGATTGCACCTACGCAACTGCTTACAAATCCTATCAAGAATATTCATGCTTTTGTCCAAACTTATTAACTCCATTCTTCGTAAAAGTATAGGGTATTTAAAAGCATAGCAAACGGTTAACGCACAAAAAAACAAAACCGAAGAAAACAATAAACTAAGCAAAAAGCTTCGATGTCGACGCCGACGTTAGCGATGGCGCCAACTGGCACGACATGGCTAAGCCAGCAAACAACAACAAAAATAGCAATAAAATGGCAAAAACAAACTAAATGCGAATTTCGCATTTGTGCAAATGTTACAACTATCTTGCATATACTATACTAACTAAAACAAGTAATTTTCTTAATTGCGTGTACAACAAAAAACTGAGGCTTAGACAAGCTGAAAGTTTGAGAATCAATAATAATGAATATTCCTTGCCAAAAAGTATGACAAATGAAGGAGAAACATAACAACATTAATTTCATATTTCATTTCTTAGATTTGAACATAATACAAGAATAATAAGAATTGAATGAATTAACTTTTATTTCAAACAATAGACAGACGCACAGTTTGACAGCCCAAAAACTTTGACTAATGAGAACTACACTAATGAGCATATGCACGCACACATACAGATACATGTATGTGCATGTGCATGTGTATGGATTATGTATGTGGAACAGCCAACAACTGTTGTTCTAAATTATGTAAAACAGTTAAAGAATAAAACAAAACGCACCTGTTCAAGCTGTTGGGCAAAATATTTATCTTAGTACAAAGAACAGTACCGTTAAACGTAGCGCAATTAACTAAATTTTTAAAAGCATGCAATTCACGCACAAACACACACACGCACACACACAGAGAAGGAGGCGCAACAGTTAGATTTCTTCTTCTGCTATTCTTCTGTTATTTATGTTGTTGTTGCGCACCTCTGTTGATCTGCTTCTTCTTTTTCTGCTGCTGCGTCCGAAAAACTATTTAGACAACAGGTAGTTTTCCGTATCTTTATTATTATATTTCCTCTTAATTATGAATATATGTATTTGCTGTTATGTACTTTTATGGTTGGCTACTGTGTATAGCCAAGGCTAAGAGATGCGTGTGCTGGCCAAAAATTTAAACTGTGTTTCAGTTAGTGCGTTGAATATTTGTTGCACTTTCACTTAGAGCGCGTTATGAGGCGGTCGTGCGGGCGATGTTGATATATTACGCTTTGCGGCTTTTCAAGTGAAACACACATTTAGTTATTGTATTACTACGCGTGCGTAACGTTAGCAACGCATTTGCATACTTTGATTAGTTTGTGATTTTCTGGCTACACAAACACAAATACACGAACACAGGTAAAACCGACAAAACGAGACGGAACGACGAAAAGCGTGCGCGCACGTCCGCGTCGAACAATTTATACAACGAAACTAGCGAACACTTCGGCCAGTGTGGCCATGTCGCTTATGACAAAATACATACAAACAAATAACCAAACATCGATATGTCCAATGTTGTATGAAAATACTGAAAATATAGTGAAATTGAATGAATTGCGGACTCTTTTAAAAAAAATACCAAAGGTCTTAAATTTCAAAAGTTGACTTTCGTTTTGATATTCAATTCAAGCAGATCCATTAGGTATTACAGGCAAATTTACAATAATAACACTATACTTAAAACAAATTGCAGCAGTTTAACACGCTGTAGTCAATTCAGTTTTCCATTTTCGTAGCCTCTGCCATCGCAGTTGGCGAGCTTTCATCCTCCTCGTCCTGTTGCTCCGCTGATTGCTCCACATCCTCCTCAACCTGATCGCTAGAGGATGTGCTATTCTCGTTATCATTTGTTGAAGTGGCAGTTGATTTTTGTTTGTTGCGAACAGTGTTTGCCGCGACATTAACAACACTGGGACTGCTGTCGTTGAAGGAGCTAGCAGCTGCTTTATAGAAAGCACTGTTTGCCAGACTGCTGACCTTTTCCTGCTGTCTATTAATCGCATTTGCACGATTCGTAATGGAAGCCAAAGCGCTATGATTTGTACTCTGTCCGTACTTGAAACCGGATATGCTATTCACAGCATTCAACGGCAGCGAAGCTGAGAAGCCTAATCCAGCGGCATCAGCAGCCGGAGAAGCATTGCGACGGCCACGCTGATCGTATCTGTTGTTGTTAAGCGATTGACTCGGTACACCGAATCCAATTTTGGGCACATTAAATGTGTCCATCTTAAAGACATGTCGGGAGGGTGCTCTATTACGCGATTTCTCCACACGCATCATCTGCACAGGAACAATGGGCCGCTGGACAACTCGTCTCATTGGCGGCAAGTTTTGATTCATTTCCATTTCTCCGGTTGCTGCATCGCCAGCACTGCCACCAACAGGACTGACTATGTTCACGCGTCCTGCCTCCAAACGTTGCTCATAATGCGGCTGGCTGTGAGCATTGACATCCGGATGGAGGACGCTTTTCGCCAAGCGCTGACTGGCAGTTAGTTTAGAGTGTTCCGGTAGCAGCGGTGCAACTTGCACAGCTGCTGGCACATTGGCATAAGTGCCAAGGCCCAAACGCTGCTTGACCTCACTCATGGTCTGATGGGCAATCTGACGAGCCTTGTCGGCTCCCATTTCCAGCATATAGGTTAGCTCGCTTCGATTGGCCAGATGCATATCAATCTTTTCGCGTATGGGGCGCAGGTGTTCAATAACCGCATCGGCAACGCGATCCTTATACTTGGCCG
Organism: Drosophila macrospina; assembly: GCA_035042075.1. NCBI lineage: Eukaryota > Metazoa > Arthropoda > Insecta > Diptera > Drosophilidae > Drosophila > Drosophila macrospina. The sequence continues at coordinate 2,892,829 of JAWNLW010000591.1, forward strand.
TGTCCAGTGAATTGGCCTCATCAACAACTGTCGCAATGCTTGTGCCAGTTACGTGGGCATGTATATTGATCAGATTACTGACGCCGGGTCGCATACCGGGATTATAGGAGACATCCGAAGTGAAATCCGTAAGAGCCTTCTTGATTTTCTCTTTGATTTGTTCAGGGGAATCTCCAAGATTAATGGTTCCCTTGGGATTTGGATCAGATTTTGACATTTTCTTTGTTGTATCACGCAGCGACAATATCCTTGAGCCATCGTCCTCCTCAATCACTGGAGTGCACACTGGAAACATTTCACCATAGCGCCCATTGAAATTACGAGCCAAATGTTGCGCCAACTGTATATGCTGCAGTTGATCGATTCCAACGGGCACATGAGTAGCTCTATGAATAGAAATTACAGATTATACAGGTTGCAATACTGTTGGGAATTAGCTTACTTGTATAGCATTATGTCGGCTGCCTGTAATACCGGATACACATACAATCCCAGCGGCACATCACGCACCTGTCTGGACTTCTCCTTGAACTGCGGCAGCTGTGCCAAACGTGGCATCGTCGTCAGTGAGCTGAGTATCCAATTGAACTCGCTGTGCTCCATCACAGCGGACTGTACAAAGAGTGTGCATTGAGAAGGATCAACACCACAGGCGAGCAGTGTCGCTGCCATGTTGAAGATGTTATCACGAAGCAATGGAGGATTATGTGGCATTGTAATTGAATGCATATCCACAATGCACAGTGTTATATTATCGTGGCCATTTTGCATATTCAACCATTTACGCACTGCACCCAAATAATTACCCAGATGCAGTGAACCAGTCGGCTGAATGCCGCTGAAGATTTTCCGGGGCCAGCGGGTGTTCGTCTGCAATGAATGTGGAAAATCAAGCGCCTGTTACATCATAAACACCACCAACTCTTTCCAAGAACTCACCGTCTGTTCATGGTCACTGGCGGTTAATTTCTTTTGTATCTTGTCAGCTGAACTTAACTGAGACGTGGCCGACAACGGGGCCGTGCGCTCCCTGGTGGGAGCCCCGGATGTCTGCAATTGATTGGCATTCAACAATCGGCGGGCAAGTGACATACGCCGTGTGAATGATTTGCAGTAGGAGATGTGGCCATTGATTTTACCAACGCGAAACATTGCAAGTGTTTTGGATTTTGGAATATTATATATTTTAGTGAAATAAAAGTTGAATATAGAATCACACACGGAATAAAACAAAATTACTCCCCGAACCTGCTGTTAAATTTTGTTCTGTAGAATTTTTGTTTAAAATACGAACATATGACATTAAAAGTGCGACCATTCACGATATATATTTTCAAAATATTGACATATCGATAGCTGAGAACTGTCTGAGCCAGCCAGACTATCGATGTCTGATGTGCGATGTTGCGATAATTTTCAATAAAAAGCGCAATTTTTTAAATGTAAACGCGACTTTATTCTATACTTATTACAACGATATTGAATTTATATATATGCAATATATTGCATTTAATATATATTTATCGGCGATGTTTCGTAACATGTGCACAATGAGAATTTTCTTTTAAAACTCGCGGGACTTTTGTGTTTCGAAATGTGTTGAATTAGCAGGGATCAAGAAGGATTCGTCAGTGCTCTAGAAGTTAATTGCTTTGCCAAAAGCAGCCGCCACGTTGGCCTCACGTAAAGCCTCAGAACAGGTCTGCAGAGAAATGAGAAATAAGTACATTTTTGAAGGAGCCACAAAGAGCACATTAAAACTTACTGGATGCGCATGGCAAACGCGAGCAACATCTTCCGCCGATGCTCCATACTCCATGGCCAAGACGGCCTCATTAATCAGCTCGCCGGCAGCGGGGCCAATGATGTGTGTGCCCAGCACGCGATCAGTTGCCTTATCCGCCAGAACCTTGACGAAACCATCGGTCTCGTTGTTTGTCTTAGCACGAGAGTTTGCCATGAAGGGGAATTTGCCAACTTTGTAGGCCACTCCCTCCTGCTTAAGGGCCTCCTCTGATTTACCAACCCACGCGACCTCCGGATGCGTGTAAACCACACTGGGCACGCAGTTGTAATCAATGTGCACATGTCCACCGTTAATGCCCTCGATGGTGATCAAGCCCTCATCCTCAGCCTTGTGAGCTAACATGGGGCCGTGAATGCAATCGCCAATGGCGTAAATGTTGGGCACCACGGTCTGGAAAGTGGCATTAACGGGAATGCGACCGCGGTCGTCTTTCACAATGCCAACACCCTCCAGCCCAAGGCCTTCAGTGTAGGGGCGACGTCCTACGCTCACCAACAGGGTATCGCATTGGATCTCCTCCTTGGCACCAGACTTGGCATCCTCCACGGAGACGGTAACGCTGTTGCCGTTGCGGGTAGCAGCCATCACCTTGGTGCCCAGCTTGAACTTGAGTCCCTGCTTGGTGAGCACCTTCTGGAAGGTCTTGGAGACCTCGTTGTCGATGCCTACACCGCCAATGGTGTCCATAAACTCAACGGCAGTGACTTCAGCACCCAATCGCGACCAGACTGAGCCCAACTCCAGACCAATCACACCAGCTCCAATTACCACCATGTGCTTGGGCACCTGGGCAAGCTTCAAAGCGCCCGTGCTGCTCACAATAACTTCCTCATCAATCTGTAAGAATCAAGTTATAAAAAGTATTCCAAAGTAATTCATTTTATTGCCTGCTCACCGTGATGCCTGGGAAGGGGGTAACTTCTGAGCCAGTAGCAATCAGTATATGCTTGGTCTTGACAGTTTCAGTTGTGCCATCACTCTTCTTCACCTGCACTTCATTGGGATTAACAATGCTGCCGAAGCCAGACAGTTGAGTGACTTTGTTCTTCTTGAAGAGCATGGCAATGCCGCCGGTGAGAGCCTTGACCGCATTGGACTTTTGGCCCATCAGCTTCTCCAGATCGAGTGAGACAGAGCCGCAGTTGATGCCGCGCGCAGCCAAATCACCAGAGTGCGCCATGTGATAATAATGCGAGTTATTCAATAAAGCCTTCGAGGGAATGCAGCCTACATTCAAACAGGTGCCACCCAGTGTTGCTTCCTTTTCTACGCTCACAGTCTTCATGCCCATCTGGGCCGCCTTAATGGCAGCCACATAGCCGCCGGGACCGGAGCCGATCACCACAATATCAGCTTCATGTGTTGTGGAATAGAAGCGGGCATTCAATGCACCTAAAATAGCTGCATTAGTGCGCAAATGAGTCTGCAAATAAAGGGGAAAGACTTCAATTATAATACACTTTGGTCACACTGCGATGTTCTTTTTACTGTTTGTTGTGTTTACGCTAATCGCAGATATTAAACAGACGTATTTTCATTATCGTTCAGTTGTATCAGCTGATAATTGGCCCAATCAACGGCCTTGACATTTGGACAGTGACGGCTTTGACGTCACCTCGATCAACTAATGCATTTAATGCCAAAGTTATGACCTATTTAGGTTAGAATTGCATAACCCCCTAACAAGATTTTGTATTCGAAGGAGTTTCTCTCCTTTTTTGTACCTTGGCCACAGCCGCAGCTCTGCTTAATGTCGACTGCATTGCGGGTAATAATTAAATTTTACTCTCCGAATTTTTTAATAACAATAACTACTTTGATTTCAATAATTTCCAATGCTCGCACTGAAAATTATACGAAATTTTGTTAGAACACGGCAAACTGCAGATGGTGACTGGGCCAATATATCGATAGCTACTTACCATCGCAAAATTCGCTCAATCCGGAATGTAATCGACTGATATTTTGTAGTATTTTTGTAAACATTTGGGTATTTTTCGATATGAAATGTATAGTATGTTTAGTTATTCGCTGACTGTCCACACTTGTACGCGAACACAACAAGATGGCGAGAGTTTTGTCTGCAAATTAAGTGGAAAAAATCGCAATAAAACGTGCAAAATATTAGTTGAAATATATGTAAAAGTGTCAAGCGGCCGCAATAACAAGCTGAGCATATAAAGCTCTCTTTTTGTGTATGCGGCAGCGTCAGCTAGCGAGTTGCGAAAGTTGCTGCGCTGTCTGGCCTTGTTGTTGTTGCTGCTGCTGTTGCTGCTTTGTTGTGGTGTGTGTGCCTAACTGATTGCCTGCTTCTGTTCCCGCTCCCGCCCTGCTGCCCAAAAATGATGAGCAACTACGGCAATATTATGATGGACTCACCCAGATCCTCGCCGCATGGCGGTCGCTCGCCGGTTGTGGCACGCCAGGACTCATCGGGGACGCTAAAGACAACAATATCGCTGGGTAAAACGCCGACAATTATACACACAGGTCCTTTTTACTCGATGAAGGAGCCGCCAGCGAAGGCAGAGCTTACAGGTGATAAGGATCTCATGACCGAATATGGACTGCATCATACGCTAACTAAATTCAAGGAAAAGAAATTCAAAGAATCGTTGGCGTCCTTTCTGCCCAACATACCCGGTATTAATGACCTCATCACGCATCCCGTCGAGAACAGCACACTTCGCAGCGTCATCGAGAAGCCACCAATTGGTGGTAAGGAGCTTCTACCCCTGACTGCAGTGCAGTTGGCCGGCTTCCGTTTGCATCCAGGACCGGTATGTATGATCCTTATTCTATTGTTAGTTCCCTTAACAAAAGTTTCGATTCATTTGCTTTGCAGCTGCCGGAACAGTATCGCACCACATATGCCACACCTGCGCGTAAACACAAAAACAAACACAAAAAGCACAAACACAAAGACGGAGTCACCACTGGAGGCACAGAGTCAACGCTGCTGGGTAATTCCATCCAAATGTATTCACGTAAACATTTAACAATTATTCTAATATGAATCCGTAGATTCCGCTGGCCTGGAAACGTATGAGAAGAAGCACAAAAAGCAAAAACGCCATGAGGATGACAAGGAGCGAAAGAAACGCAAAAAGGAGAAGAAGCGAAAAAAGAAGAATCAAAGCCCTGAACCTGGTGCGGCTCTTGGAATCGGTATGCCAAGTGGTGGAGGCGCGGCTGCTGCTGGCATGGGCGGACCAGTTATGGGTGCTACCGCTGGCATATCAAATACAATGGGATCTGGCGGCGTGGGCGTTGGTATGAGTACAGGCATGGGACTTAATAGTTTTCCCCCATCACTGCAAATGCAGCAACAGCTTCCCATGCAGCATCAACAGCAACAGATGCCCAGTGGAGCGTTATTGGGCTCTGTGTTGGGCACCAGCGGGGGTGGACCTGGCGGCAACACCAGTAGTGGTGGTGGCGGTCCAGGCAGTTTACTAATGTCACAGTTTTAGGCGAAATCCATTAGTTATAATAGACTTGGCTCATTACCTCTCACATACACACACACACACATACACTCAGATCTATAGACCTTTAACACACAAAAAACAAATGTGTCCAAAAATGCACACTCTAAATGCAATTTCTCGATAAAAATTACGTGTCTAGTTCTTAATTTATGATTATGATTATTGTAAATTAGTTTAAATTGTAATTAGCAAACTTTTCGTTCGTTTTACATTGCTAGCTTAATGAGATTTATTTTATGCAAATTATGGTACAAAATGCAAAATTTTCACTATAGATTCCAGTTAACACCAAGAACCATCCCTATACACATCCATATACAATTATCGAACATCAAAATTATTATGTTGCTTAAAATTTAGTGTAGTTACAGTATTTTTATTCATTTGCAATGGTTTGTTCTTCCAGCATGTTTGTAAAAAAAGTGAAAGAATGGAAAAAGCTGAGATTCAACAAAACAGAAACCTGTACTATAAGTAATTAATTGTATTCGTAAGCGCCTATTACAATAATAAACGGCATAGATATGTAATAAAAAAAGATACATTTTGTTTTTATTTTGTATATAAATAACTGTATTCAAATTGGCGGACTCAAGAAAGTTGGCAGAGCTGACATAGCTTTAATGTACTTAAAAACGTCAAAAATTGCAGTAGTTTTCCACAGCTGATCGGGAAAGCTGCCAGCTGATGAGCTAAGGTGCTGCCAGATTATCAAAAGAGCCATCAACGAATAGATATACATAAATAAGTAATCAGTGAATGAAATGTAATTAATAGATAACCTGCAGTACTACATCAGCATTTGATGATCCCAGACCCATGTGTAAATACTTCGTCAATTAAAACAAGACAACACAATGTATAAACAAACGTGTACCAACTTATTGGAACTTTCGCATGATGAGGTCAAGGCTTGGCTGGATAGCTTCGATTCCGTTATAACCGACTGCGATGGTAAGTGAGATAAGTTACAAATGATGCTGGGCCATTGAAAATTGCGTAATGATAGGAAGTTTACGAGCAGTCAAAAGAGCTCGCACTACGTCACATTCTTTCCTTTTTTTTTTGTTAGTTTTTGTAGCTTTCGTTTGTATATGTGTGCATGTATGCGTGTGCGTGGCCGCGCAAATTTCAATGTCAAAGTACAATGTCAATGGGGTGCGGCTAGCTTGACTTATTTAAGCTGCTGCAATTATTGAAATTTACGATTGCTATGAAATTATGAAAATTCCGATTTAAAAACTACAGTAGATGTTATCAAGAAAAGAACAAAACATTTATAAATATATATATATTTTTTAATAATAATTGTAATGTTGTGTTTACCGCTAATTATTTCAATTTATTCAGGCGTTCTTTGGGTATATGGAAAGGCGATTAATGGCGCCGCAGATGTCATGAATAGTTTGAAATCCATGGGAAAGCGCATTTACTTTTGCACAAATAATTCTACGAAAACTCGCGCCGAGCTGCTGGAAAAGAGTGTGGAGCTGGGCTTTCATGTCACCGAGGATGGTATCATATCAACTGCCCATGCGACGGCAGCATTTCTAAAGAATCGTAATTTTAGCAAAAGAGTCTATGTTATTGGCTCTGAAGGTATTACGAAAGAATTGGATGCAGTAGGCATTGCGCATACGAAAGTTGGCCCAGATGTTATGCAGGGCTCACTGGGAGAGTTTATGTCGAAGCATTTAGTACTGGAGGAGGATATTGGTGCGGTTGTTGTTGGATTTGATGAGCATTTTAGCTTTCCCAAGATGACGAAAGCCGCCTCATATCTGAGCGATCCTAACTGTCTATTCATCGCAACCAATACTGATGAACGCTTTCCAATGCCAACGCTGGTCGTGCCAGGCAGCGGTAGCTTTGTAAATGCCATCCAAACGTGTGCGGAACGGGAGCCGATTGTCATTGGCAAACCAAATCCTGCAATTTGCGAGACGTTGATAAAGCAAAAAACAGTTAATCCCGCTCGCACTCTTATGATTGGGGATCGTGCTAATACGGATGTTCTTTTGGGATACAATTGTGGATTTCAAACGCTGCTTGTTGGTACTGGGATTCACCAGTTAAGCGATGTTCAGCAGTGGAAGATAAGCAAAAATGCCGAAGACAAAAAGCTAATTCCTGACGTGTACCTGCCCAGATTGGGAGATCTGCTGCCTTTCATTCTCGATAGTATGACTGGGGGTAGTTATTAATTTGAACCTGATTTTATTTTTACTTATCCTATGTATTCCGCTCAGGGACGCTATAAAAAGTTATAATAGAAGGGAATTTATTTTAGACAAAGCATTATTAAAACATTTTTTAGTTCAATTTACAATAAAACTACAATTATTTTGTAAAGTGATCGTCTTTATCGAAATGCTCATTCACTGGATTCCATTCGTACCGCATTTGAAGCTATAGGTGCGAAAGAGATAGCTTACACAGTAGATAATCATGACTGCTGCTCAGTTGTGGCACGAACATTCGCGAATTCAGCCGACAGTTACAATCCGAGCGGCATTACAGCATGTTTAAAGCGAGCGGCACAAATTTGCTAGATCTTCAGCCTGAGCAGGTGAGCAACTGGCTGACGGGCTTCGATACGATTATCACTGATTGTGACGGTGAGTAGACATAATGATGGAGTGTGCGTGTCGTGTGTGTAGAGAGAAAAAGAGAGAGTGCATGTTTATATTGTATGGAGCTGCCACCCAAGCAAAGCAAGCTATTGTTATCGATATCAATATAAGATTATTATCGAATCTTAAATCTTTTTGGCGCGTGATCTTTTACTTTAATGGTTAATTTCTCTTACAAATGCAAATGAATATAATCTCTTTGATCAGCTACCTTGTGGCATGATGATACTGCCATTGACGGCGCCGCAGACGTGGTGAATGCGTTGCAATCGCGTGCGGGCAAAAAGGTTTATTTAATTACAAATAATGGGCTCAAGACCCGACATGAAATTTGGCAGCGAGCGCAACGGCTAGGCTTCCAGTTACCTAATGAGACGCACATTATCTCGCCCACGCAAACAATTGTGGATTACCTAAAGCAAAGCAAGACATTCGACAGCAAAAAGCGGGTTTATGTGGTTGGAAATGCGGCGATTGCCCGCGAACTGAATGACGCCGGCATTGAGAGCATTGGTGCGGGGAAAGCGGAGGAGCTGCAAACAGATGAGAAATGGCAGCAGTTTGTGCAGCGTGAATTTAGCCAACCAGCAGCTGCGGAAAATGTGGGTGCCGTTGTTGTTGGTTGGGATGAGTACTTTAGCTACTGCAAAATAGCTCGCGCCTGTCATATTTTGTGTAGCAATCCCAAATGTGCCTTCCTCGTTACGAACAAGGATGCGGTGCACAAATATCCGTCGTTTCACATACCCGGTACTGGCGCCTTTGTCGCCGCCATCGAAGCCTGTGTAGAGCGCAAGGCGTTGGAAATGGGCAAACCAAATCCTTTGGTCATTGAGCCACTACTCAACTCAGGTGCTCTACAGCCTGAGCGTACGCTAATGATTGGAGATTGGTAAGCAGCTGAGCAATGTCATTGACCCAAAGTGTAATGTCACTTCTTTCCTTTTGTAGTTGCAAAGTCGATGTCACTTTTGCCAAGAAGTGCAATATGCAATCTCTCCTCGTTGGCACGGGAAGCTATCAACTGGATACGTTGCGTGAGAATCCCCAGCTGCAAATGCCAGATGCTTATCTACCAAAATTGGGCAATCTACTGCCATATATTTAAGCTTTCATTCAAATGAAAGTATAGCAAAATATATGCCGAGAGCTAGCAATATCTTGTTATTTATCATATGTCTGCTTTTGCTTTTTATCAATGTGCGTTGTTATCAATTGTAATTAATAGGCCACATGGTTATATATACATATATAATCATTTATTTTCATTAAAATTACATGTACATATATAGTTTTTCAATGTGCTGGCAAGTACACGTAACACTCTTAATTATGCTTATTATAATAGTTGAGTTTTGAGTATCGTCTGCTAGTAACCAACTGCAGTTCATATTGTTATTATATTATTTATGCATAAATAGTTATCTTTAACTATTTGCCAGATACTGACAATATCTTAACAATTTCATTTTATGTGATCCCTCAAAAAGCTCGTCAGGCAAAAAGAAACTGAACCTAGTTTTCAAAAAGAACTTATCGGAAATAGCATATATTGGTAATCGATAGATCGGTAACTTAACGTTTAAAAGCTCAAGAGATGTGGCAACTTATATGCTAACTGTACAAATAATATATAGAGACGCAGTAGTTGTATGTACATATATAGTTTTACCGTTAGGGCATATACAAATGTATACATATATGCACAAATTGTAGTCCTGTGATATGTTTTATTTAGCCTGTTTATGTTTAGCAATTTAGCGCGTAAAGAAATCCCATAAAGCGTTCGTTTAGTTGTTAGCAAATCAGGTTAAGAGCAAATAACTGAAGCCGAAAATCGTTAACTTTATATATTGTTCATTTGTTACCATTCCATTTAATCCATTTACACATATTGAACACATTCTTCCTTTGCCGCTGCTCTTCCTTGAGGAACGCCTTTGATTTCTTTAAAGGACTGTGTCTAAATTGCTAAAAGGTAACATCAAGTGCTCGTCGGCGTATTGGCCAAAATGCGTGAGCTTCTGGACAGATAGCCATACCAGTAGAACACATTGATCAGAAAGAACAACAATGGAAACACAATTCTTGAGGCACGATCAATTTTCGATACCGAATTGTATTGTGGCGTCCTTTTACCCTTGCGACGCGCCTCCAACTCCTCGCGTCTGTAAAACGACATGCGACGGCGTCCCACAACGGGCGGAGGACTCTGAGCTGCTGCCGCTGCCGCCGCTGCTGCTGCGGCCGAGGTGCAGGGTGCTTCATCAGCGCGAAGTTGCGTCTGCTCGTCATCCTCTTCGTCCTCGTCGGAGCAGGTGGCCTTGCGAGTCGGACGTTGCTGACGTCGCCAGCTGAACCAGTCCAAGCAGCGCCAAAAACTGAAGCCGGCCAAGCCATGACGTCGATTGCGTGTGCTGCGCCGGGATCGAAGCATGCCCAGGCGACTGCCTCCCGTTGTTGGCATATTAATGGTGCACATGGACAATGGTATAACTTCGTAGATCTTGGACTCACTGCTGCTGCGAAAGTCCGACTGTCCGCTGGCCTCCACATCCGTTTCGGATTCCGCCGAATCCGAGTCCAGTTCCTCGATTATAAAGTAACACTCGCCCGAACCATATTTGGTAAAATAATGGACAACAGCAAACTGAAGGATCGTGGCAAAGATGAAACCAAATGAGAGGAAGACAAAGAAGTCCAAGGCGGTGGGATATGACACCTTTGGCAGATCTGTGCGTGCCTCCAAGCCCAGAAAAGTCATGGTTAGCACTGTGGTAATGCCCAGGGAAACACGATCAGCGGTCGCCTCACGATTTAGCCAAAAGGATACCCAACTGAGCACCACAAGCAGACAGCAAGGTCCATATACCTGGATCAGAAAGTTGCCCATGTGTCGCTGCAGATGGAAGTTAACCATCAGCATGGAGTACTCCGCTGCACACAGAACAAATGCTGAATTACTGCACCATCAGAGTCAATGGATAACTTACATGGATGATGCGTTTCCAGCGTGATACTCCCCGCTAGATTTGTAACCAGGCCACCGCCTCCAGCCACACCTCTGCCAGAGCCAAAGGCACCTTTGTCCAGCTTTAAGCCCGTGCCGCGTACATGTTGATTTTTGGCACCAGGACCAGCAAACGTGGTCATTGCTTTGTTGTTATTGTTGGGCGACTGCTTGTGGGGCAGGGTGTCCTTGTTGTTGTAGCTTTGTGGCATGGGTGCGGCAGCCTTGTAAACAATGTCCGTTATATTACCCGCCGGACAATCGACCAAATCGAATTGTGACAATTTCATGTCCTCCGCAATGGCAACAGCAGGACGCTCTTTGTTCCAGCGATAAATGACATCCGACGTGGTGTAGCCAACTGTGCAGCATCAGCATTTAGACAGGTACAAAGCGGTGGCCGGGGTATGTGGAGGAAAAATTATAGAGTGAGATTTTATCAGATTTGTTAGTCTAAATATTGGCAATTAACAGAGATCACCCAAACAGTGATGAGATAACTGTGAATAGTTAAGAGTATGAACAGAAAGGAAAGCTATTCAAGGGTATTCAAGAGAATATATAAGCTAATTTGCTTCGAGCTACAGTCTCTCTTTAAGCAACAACTGTTACTTAATAATTGTACAACCTTAAACTTTAACATGCTCTTAAAATGTTACTTTACATTTCCCTTTTTGGGAAATTTACTTCTACCTTTACTCAGTCAATTTTAAACGGCTTCTGTAGATTGCATTCTCTTCTATTTAATAATATAATTCTCTTAAAATGTTATTGTTATACATATGGTTATGTTAGGCTTAACACAGCCTCAATTCTATGCTCTGTACTTTCTGTAATTTTAAGCTAACAGATTTGTTTAAGTGTTTTAAAACAATTTACTTGTGTATTGCTCTTGCATCTTAGAACTTGTCTAAACTTTATTCTTATTATTCTTTATCTATTCAGCCTTAGACTCTTATTTCATACTCTCAGGTTACTTGATACTAAAAGACTGCTTTAATTTTAAGGTTCTTCGTTTCTTTCTATATTGCAGCCTATTCTTTCATTCTTCTCTTTTCTAATACTACATTACTTTTATAGCTACTCTCTTATAATATTTTAAACAGTTACTAAATGACTCTCTACGCTGTTGAAAATCTTTGCCAAGCACAGTGACTGAATCACAGTTTATCATATTTTTCCTCATCGCTATTCATATAATCACGCTTTCACTCACACTTACTCCCACACTCACACTCACTAACTACTCGTTCTTCCATTCTGCAAACGTTTGCTATCAACACACGTACAGATATTTTATTTTATTTTTGTTGTTGTTGTCGCCTCGCTGCACAAATTGTCAAACATTGCGACATATGTGGATGCGGATTGGTTTACCTTATTCCCAATATTTTGTTGCTGTTGTTGTTGTTATCAACGTCGAGCTCTGACTTTGGCAATATTTTTAGTGACTCGACGTCGCGTCGTCGCATCAAATGGGAAATTGTCAACATTAAGTGGCAGGCAATAACAGCAGTAAGAGTCGAAGGGTGTCGCGGGGAATCGAGGGGTAATTGAATTCTTGACTGTATGCAACATTATTCACAACAAATCGGAAGCAATAATACCTAGAATAGCACGAAGTCGTCTGTTAATTTACGTTTTGCGATAACGCTGCACATAAAGTGTTACTTCAATCTCTGGCTAAATATACATATGTACATATTTTATTTAAAGAACATTTGAATTACATTTTTTTTGCAACTTTAACGTAAAAATAAATTGTATTCTGAAAATGCATCAACGTTAGCAGTTTGTTGTCACAAATAATTGAAATGTCAGTTGCATATCTTTTCAGGTGTAATCAAGTAAACCCAAGCATAGATACATAGTTGGCCAAAGAACTTAAAAGATTTGTTTATTTAGATACATGTAGTTCAGAGAGAACTGGGAAATTTAATCACAAAGCTGTGCCCAAAGCACAAATATTTTCTAATCAAATATGAAAGAGCGAAAGAGCAAAAGTGCTGAAGAGAGCAGCCGCTGTGTTGTTGTACTCAGATTCCCACGTACCTTCGCTATGGGTGTGAGAGAGCTTGCTGTATTAAGCATACACATTAATATTGTACGTGTGATCAGAGAGCTAACTCCCTTCAGTTAGTTTCTGTGCGCTTATGTGTGTTTCTGTGAGTAAGAGAAAATACTGTATATATGTGTGTGTGATCAGCTAGGCAAGCTTACTGCAGCGAGCTTTATTTTAAGCATAGTAAATGCTAAGTACTCTTCTTTTATGTTCAAAGACTTCTTTTGTTACTAACCCTATCAATGGGCTTTGGGGCAAACCAAATCATGGCCCCAATCCTCTTACTGTAAAAGCCTTTTAAGCATTTTTATTTTTTCTATGCACACAATCTCAGAATCCAATGTCATGGCATTCATTCTGTAAATCCAAGTGGCCTCCCAACAAGTGGTCCACCCATGGACATTTATAAGGCTATTACATCATAGCGCCTCTTAGCGCCAATTATACATAATTATGCTAGCGCACAGCCAAGCCTTCTCCCTCTTTTTTTCCATAGTTATAAATATATTTTTTCTGCACTCACATGATCCAAATTTCAGCGGACATTTCTGTATATCCATGGGAAAATCAGCTAAGTTCATGGGGCAACCGGCTTTGATTGTCAGACGGCTGGAGTAGAGAATACGTCCGTTCTGATAGATGCGCACAAACTTATTCGGAGTGGTAATCGTGTGCAAATAGCTCTGTTTGCCATTGTAAAAATATGTATCCGGCTTCCAAATGCGCGCCAACATTGACACTGACAGTGCCAGCGTATCCTGGGCGCCCTCAAAGGCGAGACGTTTATCCACCCAGGATTGGCGAAAGTAACAGTCCATTGAGTATGTCTGCAAAGGGCACAAGTCGCAGACACACAGTTGATAAGACACTGCAGTTTACGTGACTGAAGTGGGAAGCAAGGAAGGAAGGATGTGGAAGTGGGGAGGGGACAAGGGAAATGCTTTGGATGTCCTTGTCGTTAAGCACAATATGGAACGAGGGATTTGTTAAACGATTTTCGTTGTCAATAGCTTACCATATCGACTTCCGATATTGGACCCATGCTACGCACCATTATGTCCACCTCAATGGTAGCTGGGGGACCTAAAATAGTGAATAATCAAATAAACATTTAATAACATTAATAAACTATTAAAAAATATTCAAGAATTAAATTTGCTTAATTTAGTTCTTCTGCTTTAAATCGTTCTAAAAATAACCTAATTATATAGTTAATTTGAAATAACATTTAAGATACCTATAAACATTTCATTTTATAATTAATTTTATAATAAAATGTATTAAAAATATTTAAATTTTGAGCTGACATGTTTTAAAACTATCTAAAATAATGCCAATATAGAAGTTATGTTGAGCAATTTATTAGAAAATTATGAGAAAATTCTTTTAATAACTATTATTTATTAAATTCTGTTTGTATATAAAGCAATCGACAAAGAAAGCAAACAGTAATCGACTTTTCTTGGCACTTCATCAACGCCTTCGCCCTTGAAACTCTTCTCCTTGCCACATAGACGTAATGCTGCTATGCGTTGTTGGGCGTTGCCACTTATTTGCACTGCTACTCTTCGTGTAATGATTCAAATTCTCTTAAGGTATTCATCATTTAAGTATTTGAAACAGTTATAGTATATGTTTTAATGCCATTTATTAAAAAAAAAACCGCTTAAATATTACTTATTCACTAAACTAACAAACTTTTAAAACTTTTCAATTTTGTTGCGAAAGATTTATAAATAGTTTAAGCTCAAGTTTATTTAGAATATCTCTTTGGTTGTGCACTTTAGAAAATTATTTAAATAACTTCTTAATCGCTTTTAAGGAAGTTACGAATGAGAGTTCACATTTTTCTATATTTACAAAAATATATATTCGACACAATTCCTCCATATGAATTATTCACAGAAGTCCTTCACATGAAACGGAATTTAAATGTTGCCGCTGCTGAACGAACAATGACACTTAAGCCGCTTGGCAGACAGGCTCATTCCACAATCACCCCTCACTTCCTCCCCTGCCAATCCAATCTGCGCCCCCTTCCATAACGTTGAACCACTCGTGGCATAGTCGTATCATCTATCAGCTCTTCATGGCGTTGTATTTTGCGCTAATATGCAGTTTTTATTCCCATTTTTTGTTTTTGTTTTTGTTTTTGTATTTTGCCTATGCGAACAGTTTTTAATGACTTTGGCGCTCTGAGCTTGGCAAACATGCGTTGTGCATCCTGCATCATGCCACGTACTCATAACAGCTCGCAAAGTCACTTGGTATCCTACTACCTAAGCGAATATCCTGTACGCTGCACGGCGAAGCCACCATTCTTAATGAAGTGTTTAAAACAATGTAATTTGGGCTTAAGTTGCGTGAACGAAAACTTTTTTTTTGCGTGAGGGGAAGGGAATGCGTTAAGCTTCATTGAGTGCGCACGCCAGAGGCAGCCGCAAGGCTTTTAAATTTCGAAAATATTTAAATTTTTATGGTGTCGACAATTTGGAAAATTGAAAAAGCTTATCAATGTGCCTGGTCGCACTGAGGGAAATCCTTGCGTAACAAACAAACAAACAAACAGACAGATAGACAAACCGTAAATTGGGGCTGACAAAAACGCAATGAAATTGTATGTAAATATTTGTCGATTTTGACACTAACTATTTGCCAAGGGAACTGTCATCATCATCATCATCATCACCATCATAATCATCCACATCAACGTTGTCATCTTGACTCTCCTGGCAACGATTTCCGCTTCATTAAACGTTTCCGCTAAAGGAACAAATCTGTTCCATGCTGATTACAGGAATCTGTCAAAGGGTAAACAGCCAAAGGGCATAAACAAAACACTTCAGGCAACGCAACCACAGCAACGGATACGAATTTCAACTTAATCGCAATATCTTGCATATATTTATATACTTTAGTTATTCAGATAATCACATACAGTTAGTTATGTTTATTTACTTTTATGTTAATGTAAATATCAATTGAAATTCTTATTTGCCAATCAGTTTGATAAACATCTAACTATATCTACATTTAAATCTAGACAACTTATTAGTTAATATACAGAGATATTAAAATTTATGAAGACTCATTATACTTTATAGATTTTCTTTTCGTTAACTATTTTCATTTAACATATATCGTATATAAGTTCAAATTACTATTTCTATTAAATTCACACTTGTTTTTCTAGTTGAATATAATATTGTTATTGTCCACTTCTTATTGTTTGATTGGTCAATGATTATCGAACCAGGGCTGCACAATCTTAATAATCCGCCATATGTATATCTAACAAGCAGCTTGCTCTTCTCTTCCTATTGTTATCGATTGCAAATGTTTGATTGGTCGATGGTTATGGAACCAGGGCTGCACACATAACTAACATAATAATGCAATAACAACAGCAGCTTACATTAACTTGCATACTTTCATCTTAATTTTAATGACAAAAGCCTTATAAATAGTTGCAGCTTCTGCATATATGTATATTCTATCTAATCAAGTTTCTTATCTTAGTATTTAATAATTTAACTATTTAGTAATCAAACTAATATAGCTATTCAACTTTTGAAAACAGTTGTCCTTTACTTTGTTTGTATGTATATTAGCTATATTATTTTAACAAGTATCTACATTATTTCTACTTTCTGTCAATTCAGTTAATTGTAAATTGTAGCTTTACTACATATAACTGGCAGTCATCTACTGCTAACTATGCATTTTAAATATATATATCTATTATTCAGTTAGCTACTTTTATCTAAACATTATCTACATATTATGTATATGGTGTCTATACATAAATAGATACATTTTTTGAGGTATAACATTACGCATCTTAATTATTAAATTTTTAATTTATCTACAATTTATTAACATATTATCTACACCTTATCTACCATGCCATAAAGACAGTCATATCTTTCGCCTAAATGTTTAATCACATAACTATTCTATATGCATCTACATACAATATTTATTTGGAATAAAGCTTCGCTTGCGTGAAATAATTACTTACCACCAAAATCGGGTCGAATGCTATTATCATAGCCACGCAACAAATTGTCCAACAATTCGGAGATGTTAGCATGATTATTGCTTTGCGTTAGCCAGGAGCGGGTCAGTGAGCCGGCACCCATCTCGCCCAGACGATGTGTATCGCCGCGTCCCTTGATGCTGCCGGCCATGACGCCAAGTTGGGGACCAATGGACGCTTGCCAGGCATTTGTGTAAATGCAGCACATTAGAAGCGAGCAGCTAATCAAAACTTTAAATATGCGCAAGTTTAAACGTTGTCCTTGCCACAGCCAGAACATGCTCCTGCTGCTGCTCCTGCTCCTGCTGTCGACTCTGGCCATGAGGTCAGTCGACGCATTGCCGGATGTTGTATTTGTTACGCTTGTTGTTGCTCTTCTGCACATACTGCAGACTATTATTATTGTTGTACTCGTTGTGAATATTGTTGTTATTATTGTTGTTGTTATTGTGTCTATTGTTTAGACATCTGACGGACAACTGTTCTGGCCTAATCTACACATCCGTTTGCCAAACATTTGTCGCTTCAGTGTCCAGTTTCTCCTATTTGCTTTTCTTTCACTTTCTTTCTTTAACTGCGCCTGCTGCTGACAGTTTCCCCAGTTTTGTTTTGCTATTTATTTTCATTTATGCACCGGAAGTTGCACTCGACTGTGGCACTGACTGCATTCCGTACCAGTTTTTCTTAATTTTCCCAAGCACATCCACTACATCTCCTCACTTGCTCAGCATTAGTTCCGTTTATCTTGTCCTCTATCTTGACTTTTGTCTTTGTGTATCTCAGTTCACTCAGCTCGCTTAGTTCGCTTTTGCTCTTGCGATGAGTTTTATGATTTTAATTGTTTGAGCTGTGCCGTCTGTCGCCTGCTCCTGGCACTTTGATTAACTGCCAACAGTTTGATTGGCCAATTAGCCAGCAGCGCTTAGATGGCTACCAAGAAATTAGTTAGTTGTTGGCAGTGAAATCTTCGTTTTACTTTTGTTTGATTTGTACTGATTTCATTTAGTTTCTAATATTTAGTGGACTGTCTGAAATTAATACAATAATATTTATAGATGATATATTATTCAATATTAATAGTTTAATCATTTTATATTTGATATTTTACTGTTTACACTTGAGATTTAACTTAAACTGTTGTAAAACTTTAGCAACTCTTAAGTTTTTTTAAATTTATATTGTTTGCTGAATTAGTTTGAATTAGATTTTCTATTTATACATTTTATTTATGCTGTTACGTATGAGTCATAGTTAAACTTAGTTTTAATAATTATTTTAAATATATTCTCGAGGGCTTAAGCATTTTACAAGCTTTTAATAGGCTTTTCATTTATTTGCTATGTAATTTATGTTTGTTTTTCATATTTTGTTGTGGTTGTTAAGTAATTTTTTAAAATTACAAAAAGTTTCGTCGCCTTTTATTCATTTTTGCACGCACCACGCGGCGTATGCGTAATATGAATCTTGGTTAACTGCACGCCTGGGGAAACGACTGAAGATTAATGCATGCTGAGCTGCACGCTGTATGCGTATATTTTTCAAATAATATTCATATATTAATCTCGAAAACGCACGGGCTTTCAGCTTATTGATGGCAAGTTATTAAATGAAATAAATAAAGTATGCGCCAAGTGAACCCAATCAGACGAACCGCAAGGTGTTAATGAAAAATCAACTGCCATGAGGCAGGGCAAACATGCTTGCAGCATGCCGGAGCTGTTGCAGCTGTAAAAGGGGGAGGGTGTCCTTTAAAAACTACTCGTATTTGGTCATTTGGCAGACGGGCGTCAAGGCGAGAAGTGTCCATCCATCTAATTATGCAAAATACTTGCAATGCGACCCATAAAGTTGATTATGTGTCTCACCCACTAACCTAATTGTCTGTGTGTGTGTGTTACCTGATGTGAGTTTGCGTTTGTGTGTGTGTTTTGTGTGTGTAACAAGAATACTAAGTGGAGGGCATTCATTTAGCAGAGACTTGCATTTTGCCTTGTCTTCTTCATCATCATCCTCATCATCATCATCATTGTCGGGCAACTGATAGCATCTTCAGTCGTAGCAGCAGCATCTCATCTTAGAAAGGCATCGAGGCCTCGTGTTCGTCAATGCTACTTGCCACTTGATTAAGCGCTGTGTTTGCTAATTAATCATGTGGCTGAGCCGTAGGAAATATGCATTAGATTCACTTGGTTTACTCAGCACTTGACGCATGCGAAAACTGCTGGGAAATTCAGCTATGTAAAGTAAATGAATTCACTGTAAAGAGCAACTTTTCCGGTTTCTCAAAAAAAGAAAAACAACAACGTTTGAAACTAGATATTGCTGAGAAGGGTTCTTGCCTGCTATTGACTTGCAACATAAATTAACCAGCTGATCATAAATTTGACTGCCGTAATCTGAGCCACACACAAGTCTCTTTTCGGTCTTCTCTTTAATAACACTTTCCTTTTATTTTCTCTGCCCGTTTGTTGCGTCAAACGAAACAGTAAACATTTCGCTAGCCAACCATCTAAGGCATCAGCTTTTACTTCTAATTTCTTGGTTTGCTTGTCGCATCGCGACGCTCTTTACTTCCATCTCATATCCATCTCTTACCCCCACCATAGCTTGTTGCCTTTGTTGTTAACTGGCGAAAGGGTTAACTGAGCCCGGCCACAAGCGTAGAGCACAACTTGAGCACGTTCAACGCATTTTCTCATCAACGTCGTCTAAATTGCACTCAATTTTTGAAGGCTGCTCTCCTCATCGCTGACTGCTTCCGTTCTTTACTTGTTCCATTCTTTCTTCTTCTTTCTCTTCACCTTCTTCTTCTTTACACTTTGTGGCCCAGGCTTCAGAGAATATGTCGACTTTTTTCGGGGCTGCCAGCTGCATTGTTATAGCCCACCACTGTGTGCCCTTGTAGGGTATAGTAAATTCACTTTGGAAATGCCATCAAACATATTAAATATATAACAATGCAATTTTATAATAAATAAATAGCATATATTGTTATTTACTTGCTGTTCGTTTGGCAATAAAGTAACATAATTATGTTTAAAATTTCTAAAAATTATCTATTACAAGTTAGATTACTATATAGTTAAAAAGATATTTAAAAATGTAGAAAAGATATAAATTAGTAGAATAAATAAATTAAGTGTTGCCATAGTAGCATTACAGTATAAATACTGTATTACAGAATATAGGAGCGCATGCAGGTATGCAATTCGTAGATTAATAGCGTAAGAAGAAGAAGGTCACACTGTGATGAAGCGCTGATTGTAGAATAGAAATAAAGAAATAACTTCTACGATATTAAACTAGCCTACTTTGATTTTCAATAACTAACTTAATTATAGAGCATTTGGGTGGCGTTAAGGCCTCAATATATTTAACTAAACTGTTTTCTAAGCAACTGCTGCATATAAAGCTGTATGTTATATGGTTTCTTTTGGTCCTATGGCTGTCGAGTGGGTGCAGCAGGTGGTTTCTATGGACTCGAACTAGAGGAGGGCTCAAGTCAGGGCACTATTTGTTCGCCTTTATGTGACATTGCTTACAAATGAGTTCTGCATTTCAATCTGCCAGAGACGACGTATACATACATATTTTTAGTTTTGTTCTTTTGGAGCTGCGTGTGAAATTGCATTGTCAGAGAGTAGCGTGCAAAAACGGATTTGGCCACAAGTTTTCTAGTTAACTTAAGTAGCTTTAAAAAAATTTGCAATTTAATTAAATGCAAGTCAAAATGCTGGGAACAATGAGATTCAGGCATAAAATAATGCAATTATTGTAATTATTTTACAGTAAAGCTGCGGCACGTGCTGCTTCAACGATGGCCAGGATACCACATGCGCACGATTTACAGAACGGTTTGTCAGTGGTGCTTAAAGGGAATGTGGGAGGGGAAGGTGGGTAGAGTTGCGAAGTAGCAATGGAAGAATCAAGCAAATGCTTCAGTTGTTGGTATTTGTTTTAGGTAAGTGCATAGACTGAGAGAACAAGCATTGTGCTTATAGATGAGACACTACAGAGTTGACAATGTGTGTTAGAGCATCCTTATGGAAAGCGTTAGTTGCAACTGTTGCAAGTCTTATTTAATACACTGAATATTCAAATTCTGAAAGCAGTTAAAGTACGCAAAAAGATTAAGGCAATATAAGAATATTTTTCATCAATTTAAGAATAGGGAGAAAATGCTTTAGACAACAGTTAAAAACTATGTAAAACAGCGAAAATGTAAGCATAACATACAATAGATGTAAAAAATAGATAAAAGAAACACATACTATTAAAATACAAATAAAAATATAAAATAAATTTACTGTAGAAATTAAATTAAAGAAATTAAAAATTAAACTGTATAAAGTCAACAAATAGCTACAAACTCTTTTTATAAAGCTATGGAGAAATTTGAGTTTCACATCAGATATATGTGTTAAAAATGTAATTAGAATCATAATAAAAAAACTGATTAAAAAACTGCTTAAAATATTGAATTATTTAAATATTATTTGATTTAAATATGTTAAATAAAACGTTCTAAAAACTATATACAAATATGAAGAAATTTACGGCACAAACATTTAGTGACAACTGAATAAACACACAAGTAAATATGCAAAAATAAATAGCAAATGTAAATATAAAAAAAAAAACATTTAATAAAGACAATCATAATGAATTAAATTATAAACTAATTCCGCTAACTAAATAAATATTAAGAAACCATTTCAAACCACGAAAAAACTATTATGATAAACTGAAAAAATAATATTTGAACGCAGCTGTCTTATGAGCACTTCAGGCATTATTGTTAACTATGGCCAAAGCTGCAATTTACAGCACAAAAGCCCCAAACGCATTTCAAAGGCAAACAGAAACATTTCAACTTCTTTGAAAATTTAATGAAGTCAACTGCAGATGCCCATGAAGAAAAGCAGTCGCATAAAAACGATGAGATGTCATTGCAGTGGCATACAAAATACAAAAATAGGAAGATTGAGTAGTGGACCCTAAGACCCTAAAGTAAACAGGTATTGTGGTATAGTGCATCAGCAACAGAGGAAGGAGAACTTGACTTGTGGTTGAGCTAACGAATCCCCAAACCAATTCAATAAAAGCAATAGATGAGAGCGTAAGCTTTAAGAGGGGGCACGCAGACCACAAAAAATCTGCAAAATGCAATTAATTTAAATGTTGTTTTTGTTAGGCTATTGCATCATACCACATACACATCCAGTTACCAGAAAGAGCGAGGGGTTGGGTTAAAAGCTAAACGCATCACTTTACAATGTAAATCTCAAGAGTGCGATGCCCAGCAGCTTTTCTATTTTCCTCTTTTTTTTAGACTTGTATCTGCTTTGCATTTGCCCAACCGACAGATGTTTTGTAACATAAAGCGGCAGCTGCCAAAAAAATATATGGGCTGGCAACGACTGCACGACTGGTAGACACCCTGTAAGTGTGTATATATGAGCAATTTTATAAGTTCTGTACCCACAACTTTTCCAACATTCTAAATTACCTAATCTTTATTTTCTATGAAATATTTGACGAATCTTTACTTGTCTATAAACTATAATCGCTTCCTGCTGTTTAGCTTACATATTCTTTAGGCTTAAGCAATTTATTTGGTTTCTTTTCTCACAGTTTATGAGCAAAGAGTGGAAAATGAGAAAATTGAGAACTTGTGAATGAAATGCTGTCAGCTTTAAATGCCACTATGAGGCATAAACTTCATAGATACATTTGTATAGCTAAAGATACATTTATAGAGCTCTACTTAAGCTGCAATTGGTAACTTTATATTTATTTTTATAATCTTATATTTTCAACTTTAATGTCTTTCACTTTCAACTGGAAAATCCTTGTTCCTCGCCATTGCAAATTTGCATAACAATAAATTGCCACGAAAAGCCACATGAGAAAACTCATAAATAAAGGCTAAGTAACGCCCATCAAATTTTTCCAACTCCCAGTTGCATTGTTAATAGTTTTGTTAATGATTTGCTTGGTTTACCAAAATGTATGGTCGTTTTACATATTTTTCTCGCATTTACATTTCTATCAAGTGTGAATTTTCAATCTGCGATAATTTTATTTTATTTGCACTTTATTTTATTTTTTTTTTTTTTTGTTTAATGTCATATTTGTGGTTATTGCATTTAGTGTGTGGTTCACATGCGGGTCAACCGCATTGCAATTGATTTTTAATACGTTTGGGGTTTCCAGTACGAAAATGTAGTAAATAGTTTTAATTGAGCAGTTGTCAGTGCGTCTTCTATTTAAAATTAGCATTAGGTTTATTTGCATTGCATTTGACATTTTAATTGGCACTCAATTCATGTTGATATTATGGGAAAGGCTAATTAAGATAATCGAAATACATATGCATTGTAAATAATAATTTATGAATAATTGTGTATCAAATTAAAGATTCAGCATGAATTGAAATTGAATTGAAATTTATACGTAGAATTGAAAAATGCACCATGGTTTAATTTAACATTATAAGATATTGCACTTTAATTTTGTGTATTCATTACTAACAAATTAATTTAAAACGATTGTGTTATTTAATTTTAAATATTATTCATTTTAATTAAATATATTTAGAAAATTCTTTGTAATTATTTACTTTGGATTCAAAGTAACCATCAGCTGAGTTAAAAAATATTACTTTATTAATTTTTATCTAAATATTTAAGATACGACCAGTGTGATTTTAATTAATTTCTCTTGACTTCACACAATTACAAAATTATTAAAAATGCATACTTTTATGTTAATACTTTTAAACATCTGACATTTATTTATAAATATATTATAAATGTTATTTAAAATTTATTTGTTTTACTTTTCCAGTGTTAGATTAATTTAAACAATATATATTATTAAATTTTCGATTTTTCTATTTAATTATGTGACAATTATAAAGGTACCCATTTCATTTAATACTTCAGTTATGGTTTTAATTAACTTCTTTTGGCATAACAACTCTTACACGAAAACACGTAACGCACTTTTCAATTAATTTCGCAATCAATCGCCTCCGCCACCGTGTCGATTCAATCAATCCGCTTCTAATCGCCTCGCAGAGGACACAACAATTTTTTTGTTTTCTACCGCCGGCAGTCAAATGCCATCCTCAATAATAATAATAATAATAATAATAATAATAATAATAACAACAACAATGTGTTTACAAATAAACAGATAACGATATTGGAAATAGAAAGTGCTAAACCGAATTCGTAATGTCCGTTGAACGCTTAGAAAGTGAGATTTGGTCACAGGAATACGTCGAGACGCGCCAAGCGCGCAACGCCAACTGAAACGACATTAAAACCCAACGCTTGGCCAAGATTCAATTGTGCAGCAGGCAACATGAGCAGAGGATATGCCGACAGCATAAAGCACACATACTTACATACAGAAACACCCAGCAACACACTCACACATACACTGTGCGGAGGCGACACATTCACGGACATGCAAAAGGCGCAAAATCAGTTTCGCCCTGCTACAACGGGGCTAAATCATGGCTGAAATCCATTAACACAGCGTGGCTTGAGGGGCCCTTAGGGGCTGCGCGGGGCCGTATTGCTTCCATTCATAAATGTGGCTGGATTTTTGGTCTTGTTTACGTTTAAACTTTTGCGCCGACGCGTTGCGAACTGTATCCATGCCACGTGTTCTTTGTTATGACGCCCCCAAAAGCACCTGTTGCTTGGGTAAACACAGGTCCACTTCAGGGCTAATCAACTTGTCCATATCTCTACATTTTTCGATAACAGCCGACTAATTTGACTAATAATGTTGACATTTTTCGGCTGTGTCTAAAAGGAATTGCTTCTGCTTTTGCAGTTAAGTTAAAGATGGCCAATCTAGCTCTATTCAATTTAATTGTTTACATTTTGTTGCAAATAAATTTATGAAATGTGATTGTATTTCATTGCTGACAACTGCCAGTTAAAAATGTATTATTTTTTTGTATATTCTGGCAACATTAACGGGTAATACTAGTAAATTGATAACAAATAAAAGTTATCGAGGATAAGATCGGTTTTTATGCTTGCAGAGCTGTCAATCTATTAATATAAAATGTTCGATATATTAAACGATATCGGAAATAAACAGTTATTAAAAATATAGTTCTGGCAGAATTTTCTCGCAAAACTAATATTCTCCCAGAAAACGTGAGCCTGCAGCCAGCAGAAGAATTGAGTAATGGCAGCCTCTTTACGCTTTACGATGTTTATAACTATAACTATAAGAAACTTGTCTAAAAGAACTTGGCTGCAGCAGTGCAGATTTTGTAAGTTTTCTCTCAATTTTAAGCATACAAGGAAGTCTAATAAAATTTGTTATTATAGGTCACTGTGAACTCAAGCAATACCGCCCTTGATACAATAGTCTTCGGGCGGACGTTTAGCTTTTATATCTCTTATGTTTACATCGTTCATAAAGTATAACTATAGTATAATAATGGTGTCCATTTTATTATCAAAATTGGCAAGGAATATGCTGCGCCCCTCTTTATAGCGCTGTTGGTACTCGCAGCATATGATCAGCGAAAAATAGTAATGATAATGCTACTCTATTTAAAAAAGTATATTCTTAATTGGGTAAGCTAAACTTTAGTATACTATCTTACTGTTTATTCGATTTAGTAATTGGCCAATTAGTTGGCTTGACAATTTAAAGCCCTGTTGTCAACAGAGTCCATTAAGTTGTCAACTTAGTTTTGATTTTCATATTCATTTATTATGCTTATATAACTGATAGAACTCAATGTCCTTATAAAAGGACTTGTACTTAAACGACTGAGTCATTAATTCTCAATAATTGTGCGCAATCATGTATCAATTTCAGTTTGTCATATATTATTTTGTGCATATTGCAAAGTTGAACAATATTTTATTTTTACACTGTTGGGCAGCTGATTGTAAGTCAATTTGATAGTTAATTTGCTGGTTTTTAATTATCTTTCTACAGCACTTTTACACTTGGCACATTTATCAAGTCATGAATCTTTGTACACCCAATATCTGAACCTTAATGCGACATTCTCACAAACGGAGCACTTGCAAGATCAACTCGTCAATCACAATCTGAACAAGCTGGGCATTTACTTTGACATCAATTGCAATCAGAGTGCTGATGTTTTGGATATGGTAAGCTGGTTTATACATATATATTCTCCAAACTGATTAACTTATCTTTCATTTCATTCTCAGGCCAACGTGCAACATCTTTTTACTGAGCATTATCATTGGCTAATCTTCGATCGTTACTTTAATTTAAATCAACTGTATAAACGATTCTCAGATGCTCAACTTTACTTTCACACCGAATTGACTTATGTGGAAGCTCGTGAACATCTCAACCGCTTTATACTCTATGATCTTTACAATAAAGCAAAGCACTTGGGAAGCAAGCTTAATATAACAATAGATAAACAAATTGATTGCAATGCAAAGGAATGCCATGTCAATCGCTACTTAAGCGATCTTCATGCGAGAACTCGACTGCAGCATCGAAAGTTTCTCACTGGAATAACTCTAAGAATTAATACAGTGGTAAGCTAGAGTTATTTTCTGTATACAATAGAACTATCTTTATTTTAAAGTACATTGTATCTGTGTATCTGTATACTGCAAATTAATAGTCAACTTATTTCGCCGACAGATCACCACTTTGCCTTTGGAGACACCAGAAGCGCAGATGAAAGCCTTTTTAACCAGTAATGATAATATTTATGAAGATTCATATGCCAGGATGGGTTATCAATCGCATCAGGCTCTTATGGACCTGTTAGATTGCAAGTAAGTGATTATAATTAAACAAAAGAACACAATCCAATATACGAATCGCTTTTTCAGCTTTTCTTTCACCTATCGTGATCGTTGGACGGATTCGGAGCTAACTGGTGGCCTCATTGGTGATTTAATGAATGGCAGCGTTGATTTAACAGCAACTGGGTTCTTTTTTACAAGCGGACGTAGCAAACATTTTAAGCCTCTGGCTTGGCAAACTTCATTTCGTTCCGTTTGCATGTTTCTCAATCCTCGCTCAGCTGGCGGCGAACTGCGAATTTCTGAGTTTCTGGAGCCCTTCAGCTGGACGGTTTGGCTTATGTTTAGCCTTCTCTTGCTGTTCACTGGCTTTCTACTTTGGTTGACATTTTTGCTGGAGTGCAGGATGAAGAGAAGCAATATGGAGACCTCCTTGCTGACCAGTTGTCTGCTGGCATTTGGTGCAGCTTGCATACAGGGCGCGTGGTTATTGCCACGCTCAACAGGCGGTCGCATAGGTTTCTACGCAATTATGCTGACCTGTTTTTTAATGTATAATTACTATACATCAATTGTGGTCTCCACACTGCTGGGGGCACCTCCCAAATCAAGTATACGCACCATACAGCAGCTTGCAGACAGCAATCTGCCAGTGGCCGTCGAACCAAAAATCTATACTAAAGTATATGTGGAGGTGAGCTTTGAAATATATTCATAGTTGTCCTAATATATGTATAATTATACATAATTTTTTTAATATTCTTTCAGACTTCAGAATTTCTTGATGTGCGCAGTTTATATCGCAAGAAGATTTTGAACAAGGATCCAAAACACATTTGGCTGTCTTCGGAGGAGGGTGTTTTGATGGTTCTCAACAATCCTGGATTTGTCTTTATCGCGGAATCAGCCAGTGCTTACGTTTTTGTTAGAAAACATTTTTTGCCTCATCAGATCTGTCAGCTGAATGAGATTATGCTACGTGATGAAACAAGCGCATATACAATTACTCTGAAAAACTCTAGCTTTGTGGAGTTATTTAAATTAAGGTGGTCTTAATATTTGACAAAATATAGCTATCAAATTAATTATCATTTTTCAAACTCAGTCAACTGCGCCTCTTGGAAACGGGAGTTCATTTTAAGAACTTTCGCTATTGGATTCGCGCTAAGCTGCATTGTTACCAAAGCAATGTCACTGTTGTTGTGGGGCTGGAGATGGCAGGACCTCTATTTCTTCTGCTTATCAGTGCCTATATTATATGTCTATTTGTTTTGGGTCTGGAAATACTGTGGCACAAGCGGCAGCTACATGCTGCACGAAATTAATGCAAGTGCCCCCTAATGTAAAATTAAAATTGCTCTAAGGACTACAAAATAATGAAAGTGTGCTTAGTTAATTCCCCATTTCCATTCCATTTGAAGTCTTTAATTTACAATATATTTGCAGCCCTAAAGCTTGCACAACAAATTCTCAATTCACCGCATCTCATCTATTATCAGTTTGTGCACTTGAATGACTGGAACTGGGAGCCCTCGGAGGAACGTTATCTGGATTATATGCAACCCACTTTGGCTATCTATGTTGTTCTACAGTGGGAGAAAACAGGAGATCTGTTAAAGGAGGCAAGCACAAGCTTCTATATCGTTCTTATATCTTAAGAAAACTACTTCCAGGCGAGTCGAACGTGACTACAGTCAGCTCTATCATTGGCTTTTACATGACAGAATTATAGCTCTGTGTATCCTCGCATTGCGACGCGCCCAAAAGCACCTGTTGTTTGGACACTGGCCCACTTAAGGAGTAATCAGCTTGTCAACACATCTCCATTTTTCGATGACAGCCGAAATTTTATTCTAATAACGTAATAACCAAATGTCGCAACTAAGAATAATAAATGTCTTACTGAATTTGACATTTTTCGGCTGTGTATAAAAGGAATTGCTTCTGCTTTTGCTTCTGCAGTTAAGTTAAAGATGCCTAATATAGCTCTATTCAATTTAATTGTTTACAATTTGTTGCAAATAAACTTAAGAAATGTGATCATATTTCATTGCTGGCAACAGCCAGGTAAATAAATTGCTAAATATTAAAAAGTTTCTCATTATTTTGAATAATCTGGCAATATCCTTGCGGTAATAGATAACAAATAAAATATATCGAGGAAAAGATCGGCGTTATGGCTGCAGAGCTGTCAATCTATTTAAATAAAATTTTCGATATATTAAGCATACTAAAAATGAACACTTATTATATTTTTTGCGTTTTTTACATTTTATTCAGCTCTTATGCCTCTGGCAGAGCTTTTCTCGAAGAACTATATTTTCTCCCAGTACTTCAGTCTCAATCAGGGAAACGATTCCTTAGCAAATGTTCATCAGGATTATTTGAAAAGTGATTTAACCAAATTGGGCGTCTTCTTGGACTTAAGCTGCAGCCAGAGCTCCTATATAACAAATCAGGTGCGTTTTATAGCCTTCTCCACTTCTGTTACAATGGTAGTATTCTTTTAGTCCAGTCAAGCGCGTCAATATACGGAACACTTTCATTGGCTCTTATATGATGATGCAGATGATATGCGAAAGTTGCAAGAATTATTTGGTAAAGCCAATCTCAGCATAAATGCGGATGTGACCTATATTAAACGGCAGCCAGCAGAAGAATTAAGTAAAGGCAGCCTCTTTACGCTCTACGATGTCTATAACAAAGGCAGTCATTTGGGTGGGAAACTCAACATAACGATAGATCAGAGTATCTATTGTAATCGGAGTGCTTGTGAAATTAAAGAGTATCTGAGTGACTTGCATAAAAGAACTAGGCTGCAGCAGCGCAGCAATCTGAAAGGTATTACCTTTAGGCAGGTTGCATTGGTAAGTTTTCTCTCAATTTTAAGCATACAAAGAAGCCCAATCAGATTTTGTATTATAGGTCACTGTGCTGCCTCTAAACTCAAGCGAACAATCTCTTATTGACTTCTTAAACAGTGAGGATAATGCTCACTTGGATTGGACATCACGTTTGGGGTATCGCAATAATTTACATTTGCAGGAGCTGCTGCAATTCAAGTAGTTTGCATTCCTAAGTCCATCTCTATTCATAATTCTATTGTATCTTTTTGTATTCGTAGTGTTAAAAACGTTTGGCATGATCAGTGGAGTCTCAATGATACCATAGGCGGTGCCATGGGTGAAGTGGTCAATGAGCGTGTTGAATTATCGACATCAGCTTTTGTTTTATCAACAGCGCGTCTGCGTAAGATCTTTCCAACAACGGAAATTGGACAGTTTCGATCAGCTTGCATGTTTCGGACGCCACACAATGCTGACATCAAGGCTGCCGTCTTTTTGGAACCATTTAAGCCTAGCGTTTGGATGGTCTTTGTGGTCCTACTGTTTTTTTCAGGACTACTGCTTTGGCAAATATTTCGACTAGAACACCGCTGGCTGCAAAGTTGCCTGGCCTACATACCCTCTCTTTTGACCAGTTGCTTGATTAGCTTTGGCGCTGCTTGCATTCAGGGCTCCCATTTGATACCAAAGTCTTCGGGCGGACGTTTAGCCTTTATATCTCTTATGTTTACCTCGTTCATAATGTATAACTATTACACATCAATAGTGGTATCCACCTTATTAGGTTCCCCTGTGCGTTCCAATATCAAAAACATTCAACAACTTGCAGACAGCTCTCTGGATGTGGGCTTTGAAAGCGTACCCTTTAATAGGGTTTACTTAAACGTAAGTGATATTTTAATATGCTTTTAATATATATGTTAATTGTATTTATTTATTTACTTAGAGCTCACCACGTTCTGATATAATCAGTCTGGTTAAGCGAAAGGTGGAAGGACGCAATCCCAAAAGCATCTGGTTGACCGCCAAAGAAGGTGTGCTTCGAGTACGCGATCAACCAGGGTTTGTATTCGTCTCAGAAGCTTCGATCTCCTACAACTTTGTGGAAAAATATTACTTGCCCCATGAGATTTGTGAATTAAATGAAATTTCTTTTCGCCCGGAGAGCGCAGTTTATACAATTGTGCCCAGAAAGTCAACGTACAAGGAGCTATTGAAACAGATTCAATTACGCATGTTGGAGGGCGGAATGACCCAAAAGCATCAACGTTTCTACACCAAAACCAAGTTACATTGTTTCTCCAACAGTTATGTCATCAAAGTTGGCATGGAATATGCTGCACCCCTCTTTATAGCACTGTTGGTCGCCTATTGCGTAGCATTTTTCATTCTAATGATGGAACTCAGTTGGTCGTATCTGGGAAGGCGGTACTCGCAACATATGATCAGTGAAAAATAGTAATGATAATGCTACTCTATTTAAAAAAGTATATTCTTAATTGGGTAAGATAAACTTTAGTAAACTATCTAACTGTTTATTCGATTTAATAATTGGCCAATTAGTTGCTTTGACAATGTGAAGCGCTGTTGTCAACAGTCACTGACTGACCTGAAGAGTCCATTAAGTTGTCAACTTAGTTTTGATTTTCATATTCATTTATTATGCTTATATAACTGATAGAACTCAATGTCCTTATAAAAAGACTTGTACTTAAACGACTGAGTCATTAATTCTCAATAATTGTGCGCAATCATGTATCAATTTCAGTTTGTCATATATTATTTTGTGCATATTGCAAAGTTGAACAATATTTTATTTTTACACTGTTGGGCAGCTGATTGTAAGTGAATTTGATAGTTCATTTGTTGGTTTTTAATTGTCTTTCTACAGCACTTCTAGACTTGGCACATTTATCAAGTCATGAATCTTTGTACACCCAATATCTGAACCTTAATGCGACATTCTCACAAACGGAGCACTTGCAAGATCAACTCGTCAATCACAATCTGAACAAGCTGGGCATTTACTTTGACATCAATTGCAATCAGAGTGCTGATGTTTTGGATATGGTAAGCTGGTTTATATATAGATATTCTCCTGACTGATTCACTGATATTTCATTTCATTCTCAGGCCAACGTGCAACATCTTTTTACTGACCATTATCATTGGCTAATCTTCGATCGTTACTTTAATTTAAACCAATTGCATAAACGATTGTCAGATGCTCAACTTTACTTTCACACCGAATTGACTTATGTGGAAGCTCGTGAACATCTCAACTGCTTTATACTCTATGATATTTACAATAAAGCTAAGCACTTGGGAAGCAAGCTTAATATAACAATAGATAAACAAATTGATTGCAATGCAAAGGAATGCCATGTCAATCGCTACTTAAGCGATCTTCATGCGAGAACTCGACTGCAGCATCGAAAGTTTCTCACTGGAATAACTCTAAGAATTAATACAGTGGTAAGCTAGAGTTATTTTCTGTATACAATAGAACTATCTTTATTTTAAAGTACATTGTATCTGTGTATCTGTATACTGCAAATTAATAGTCAACTTATTTCGCCGACAGATCACCACTTTGCCTTTGGAGACACCAGAAGCGCAGATGAAAGCCTTTTTAACCAGTACTGATAATATTTATGAAGATTCATATGCCAGGATGGGTTATCAATCGCATCAGGCTCTTATGGACCTGTTAGATTGCAAGTAAGTGATTATAATTAAACAAAAGAACACAATTCAATATACGAATGGCTTTTTCAGCTTTTCATTCACCTATCGTGATCGCTGGTCGGATTCGGAGCTAACTGGTGGCCTCATTGGTGATTTAATAAATGGCAGCGTTGATTTAACAGCAACTGGTTTTCTATATACCAGCGGACGTACTAAGTATTTTAAGCCTCTTGTTTGGCAAAGTTCCTTTCGCTCCGTTTGCATGTTTCTCAATCCTCGCTCAGCTGGCGGCGAACTGCGAATTTCTGAGTTTCTGGAGCCCTTCAGCTGGACGGTTTGGCTTATGTTTAGCCTTCTCTTGCTGTTCACTGGCTTTCTACTTTGGTTGACATTTTTGCTGGAGTGCAGGATGAAGAGAAGCAATATGGAGACTTCATTGCTGACCAGTTGTCTGTTGGCATTTGGTGCAGCTTGCATACAGGGCGCTTGGTTGTTGCCACGCTCTACAGGCGGTCGCATAGGTTTCTACGCAATTATGCTGACCTGTTTTTTAATGTATAATTACTATACATCAATTGTGGTCTCCACCCTGCTGGGGGCACCTCCCAAATCAAGTATACGCACCATACAGCAGCTCGCAGACAGCAATCTGCCAGTGGCCGTCGAACCAAAAATCTATACTAAAGTATATGTGGAGGTGAACTTTGAAATGTATTCATAGTTTTCCTAATATATGTATAATTATATATAATTTTTTTAATATTTATCTTTCAGACTTCAGAATTTCTTGATGTGCGCAGTTTATATCGCAATAAGATTTTGAACAAGGATCCAAAACAGATTTGGCTGTCTTCGGAGGAGGGTGTTTTGATGGTGCGCAACAATCCTGGCTTTGTCTTTATCGCGGACTCCGCAAGTGCTTATATTTTTGTTAGGAAACATTTTTTGCCTCATCAGATCTGCCAGCTGAATGAGATTATGCTGCGTGATGAAACAAATGGATATACAATTCTTCTTAAAACCTCCAGCTTTGTGGAGTTATTCAAGCTAAGGTGAACTTCTGATGACAACCTATATCTATAAAATTAATTATGCAAATTCCAACTCAGTCAACTGCGCCTTTTGGAAACTGGAGTTCACTTTAGAGTCCTTCGCTATTGGATCCGCACTAAGCTGCATTGTTACCAAAGCAATGTATCTGTCGTTGTCGGACTGGAGACGGCAGGACCTCTATTTCTTCTGCTACTCAGTGCCTATTTTATATGTCTATTTGTTTTGGGCCTGGAAATACTGTGGCACAAGCGGCAGGTAACTGCTGCATGAAATTAAGGCAAGTGCCCCTTAATATGCCGTCAATTTAAGCAAACATTTAACTGACAGACGACAGGCAAATTGTTCTAAGAAGTACTATAAAAGCTCTGTCCAAAATGGAGCTGCAGTCAAAAGCCAATAGGGATATGCAGATAATACAATTGGCCAACTTCTTGTTGCACAATTTGCTGCAGTCGCGCATCAGTTTCATTATATTCTTTCATTGCTGGCAACAGAATGAAAGTGGGCATAGTTAATTCCCCATTTTCATTCCATTTGACGTCTTTAATTTACAATATATTTACAGCTCTACAGCTTGCACAACAAATTCACAATTCACCGCACCTCATCTATCATCAGTTTGTGCACTTAGATGACTGGAACTGGGAGCATTTGGAGCAACGTTATCTGGATCATAACCAACCCACGTTGGCTATCTATGTGGATCTACAGTGTGAAAAAACAGGAGATTTATTAAAGGAGGCAAGCACAAGCGATGAAATTGTTCTATATTGTATTTTAAACAATGTACTTCCAGGCGAGTCGAACGCAGCTCTACAATCAGCACTATCATTGGCTTCTACACGACAGCTTAACTGGATTTAGCTTCTATGATTTCTTTGCACCCTTTAACATATCCGTTGATGCGGATGTTAGCTATGTGAGGCAGCATAACCTGGACAACGCTGTTAACATCATTTATACCGTCTACGATGTTTACAGCAATGGTAACCACATTGGCGGACAGCTGAATATAACTGGAAACTATGAGCTCAATTGTAACATGATAAGTTGCCTGTTGAATCGTTATCTCAGCACGCTTCATTTGCGCCCCAAATACAGGCAGCGGGAGCAGCTAACGGATGTGATGCTGCGTGTATCAACAGTGATTACAACACGGCCCATCACCTGGTCACCGAAGTTCTTGTTACGATTTCTCGCTCAAGATAATGAGACGCATATCGATGCCATAGCGCGCTTTGGATTTCAGATAACTTTAATCCTTAGAGATATCTTGCAATGCGAGTAAGTTTTAGTAAGAATTAATATAGTTAAAGATCCCCTTTTAAGTCGCATTGTATTTCCCTTCCCTGCAGCATGAACTTCACTTTCACGGATCGTTGGAGCTTTAGCGACATCAACGGTGGCTCTGTCGGTGCTGTGGTCGATCAGACAGCCGACATTGGGTCCGCACCCTGTTTGGCCACCGAGGGCAGACTGCGTCATCTATCGGCCATCATTGAGACGGGTTATTTTCGTTCCGTTTGCCTCTTTCGAACGCCACACAATGCTGGAATTCGTGGTGATGTCTTTCTGCAACCATTTAGCGCCTTGGTCTGGTATATCTTTGCTGGTGTCCTGCTGCTGATTGGACTGTTGCTCTATTTCATTTTCTATCTGGAATGCAAGCGCATGCAACAACGCTGGCGTCTTAACTCTGCACCTTCGTTGTTAACCACCTGTCTGATCAGCTTTGGCGCTGCCTGCAGTCAAAGTTCTGCATTAATACCACGCTCCACGGGCGGACGACTGACCTACTTTGCGCTGTTCCTCATCAGCTTCATAATGTATAACTATTATACATCTGTGGTGGTTTCATCGCTATTAAACTCACCCGTCAAATCCCAGATTAAGACAGTGCAACAGCTAGCAGAGAGTTCGCTAGATGTCGGCCTAGAACCTCTATCTTTTACCAAAAGCTATCTAAATGTGAGTCGGTTATATGTACACTATTAGTTCTATTGTTAACTTATTTATTCCATATCACAGTACTCTCTACGCCCAGAGATTCATCTGTTCAGCAAACGAAAAATCGAAACACAGTCTAAGAATAAGGAGCTCTGGCTGCCGGCGGAGAAGGGCATACTACGTGTACGTGATTTTCCTGGTTATGTGTTTGTATTTGAGGCCTCCTCTGGCTATGCATATGTGGAACGTTACTACACTCAGCAGGAGATCTGTGATCTCAATGAGATACTCTTTCGACCCGAACTGCTGCTCTACACGCATCTACATCGCAATTCCAGCTACAAGGAACTCATTCGCCTAAAGTAAATACTGTGTATCTCTATACCCAAAGCATAGTAACAGTAGATAAACTAATGTGTGTAACAGATAGTAGAAAATACTTCCATTCTTGACCAGCAACAGCTGAATAGATGTAGCCTAGTTTGTCTGACTGTTTGCCAAACTAGAACTGCTTGTTTATGTGTTTAGCGTGCATCTCACTGTTACTTTAAATTGTGATAGAATATATTTAATTAAATTTGTGCTTTATCCAACAGATTGCTAAGGGTGTTGGAGACAGGAATCTATCGCAAGCATCGCAACCATTGGGCCCGCATGAAGTTGCATTGTTATTCGCAGAACTTTGTCATTACCGTGGGCATGGAGTATGTGGCTCCACTATTCTTTATGCTGATCTGTGGCTACATTTTGGTGTTATTATTGCTGTTACTCGAGCTCGCCTGGCAGCGCTATGTTCGCCGTTCACTTTAAGCAGTTGCACCTTGCACCTTGAAGGGCTTTGCGGCAAGTTGCACGTTGCACGTTGCACGGAATCGCTTTAAGCTGTTATGCAAAATTGAAATAAAAATAAAAGCACTTTGCATTAACTTTTTCGCCTCATCCAACGACTGTGGAATTATGCAGGAATGCAGCAACCCGGTTCTCCATGCACTTCCTGTTGTCAGAGCCCACGCAATTGCCACACGCCTCGTTGAGTTGACCACGTTTTCAACGTTTTCACCGTTTTCATGTTTTCATGCGATTTTCGTATTTGCATTAAAAACTTTTCCTGTTTGCCGTTTTTTGGGTTATAATATTCCTCTTTTTAACCCATTCCATTTGCATTTTTATATGCCCCGCAGCGAGTAGAAAAATAAGAAAAGAAATAAACAGAACCCGCTGGCAACGTGTGGATGCCAAAGCTCACACTAAAGAGATTAAACGGTTATCAGCATTTGGCAAAAACGAACGGCATTAACCTTTGGTATCGAACTTCTCGTAAGTGTCTCTCTTATCGCTTCCCTACAATTAATCAATCATCGTCATATTTATTTCTATTTCCCAGTTTGTTGCGTGATTTATGTGGCAACCTGAGGGCGACACTTGACACAATTTCATTTTCAGTTGCCCAATCAGAAAATTGTGGCACGTTGTTGCGAAACCATAGAACAAGGCGCAATTAATGACAATGCTTACAAGCCAAAATAGGGTATGCCAAACGACGTTGATAAAGTAAATATATGAATAGATATATTTGATTGCTATTGAATATAAAATAATAAATAATTAAACTACTAAACTGTTAACCAGTTGTGCTATACAGTCCAAATAACTTGTTATATTAAATAAATTATAAGCAAAATATGTAATGTATTTAAATACTCTTGTTAATCAGTTTAATTTTGTAATTGTAGCAAGGAGGGAGAAGCTGTGCTGAAAAGAATTCGAAGAAGATTTATAAATGCGGAGAAGTTGTGTGCTACTTTTATTATTGTAAACTTGAATTTATTAAACATCCTACATATATAATTTTAATACACATACACCAAACACTAATGGGATGTAGCCAATGGTATAAAATATATATAATAAAGGGAGAAATGTTCTGCTGTAACATTTTATTTATACTTTCAATTATAACGATTGAATTACGTAAGCAATATTGTTCTTTACTTATATTTATATATTTAATTTTCTTTAATTCTAAATGCTTTCAGCTTTACGTGTTTTATCCTCGCAACGTGGTCTCCGACTGCCTGACCCAAGAGAGCTCACTTGCTATGACAAATTGCCGCATCGCTGACAAATTGCCAACTCAATCTTGTTGTCATCAGTACTTCCCCATCATGAACTTGTAATACAACGCTGTCATTTCTTGCACATTACATTTAACGATAAATTGACAGCCAATTGTAAATTATTTACTACATTTACTTGTCTATATCGAGTTGGAAGCAGAGGTGCCCCCGACTTGTAACCCTATCAGGAACACGCTGCGTTGCGTTTGTCAACAACATGTTTTGGTTTTCTTTCTTTACCATTTCCACTCTCGCTCTGTATTTTATTAGCAATTCCTTTTACATTTTCACTTTTACTTGTTATACTCTGTCAAATGGTTAAGGCGGGTGTTTCAAAATATCTAACAAACAGTAGTTTATAAATAATGCTGGATAAAATGTAAAGCAGAGTTATATATTTCTATTTAGTTTCATTTATTACATATTTGGAAAGATAGCGGTTTAAATAATATTGCGAATTTGCGATAATTCATTTTATTAATTTATTGTATTTTGAAAATGTACTTTTAGTTTATAATCATAATTTCAAAATCCTGTGACTAAGCTTATTATATTTAATTTCTTTTATTGTAAAAGAAATGTAAATTTAATTTAATTTTTAATTATACAATTAATCTTTGATTCTTGCATTTAACAGTCTGTTATGCTAATGCTAAAGTTAAGTTAACAGTCTGTTATCCTAATGCTAAAGTTAAGTTAACAGGTTGAGCAGTAATCTTAATCCAGAAGATATTTTCTAATCGCACATCAGAAGTTCTAAAGTGAAACTAAATAAAGGGTATTTTAAAGTGAATCTCTCTCAACAATTACGTTTAGATTTATTTATTTCATTTTTATTTTGTTGCGTACTTTGCGGCTGCGGCTATTAAATTGATTTTGGCGGTTTTGTGTACGTGCTAAACACGCGCTGCAAATAGTTTTGTTTTAAATGCCATCTGGCGATTGGCTACCAAATTTAACTCTTAACTTTTAACACATGCACCTTTCCACCTGCTTTATATATAGTATAGTTAGTTTGAAATTTGCTTAGCTATAGATTTATGAGACATGTGTTTATGTTAGCTGTTGCCATTCGTTGGCGTTTAACTGATATCTTAAGATTTATACGGTCGCCCGTGTACATCTTATCGGTGTTGTTATTGCCTATAACTGAGTTTTAATCGCACACCCGAGAAATTGCTCAGATAAAGATAATTCTTGATTATAATGATAATAATAATGATGTCAATTGGCACTTAAGCGTGTATTTTCGCTTGAACTTGATCCTATTCAGTTGGTTTTCATAGCTCGAGCGTGTTAAACGGCCAGTGTTTCAAAGGGTAATCAATAAAATGTGCGTACTTGATAAGGCTTTAAGGTTTTTAGTATCTTTATCAATTTATGGCTAAACAGCCATTAAAAGTGAGACAAATCCCGCCTTTGTCTCACATTAAATGCGGCTCAACTCGTGCAAATGAACTTTCGCTCGCACTTCCAGTTTATTTACATAAATTTGTAATTTCATTTTGATAATTAACAAAATTCCGCTACATTCCGGTTCCAAATACTTGCAATTCTATTACTCCCTCTGACGTGCTCTCTCTCTCTCTCTCTCTCTCTCTCTGTCTATCTCTGTCTATCTCTCTTGCCTGCTTAAAGCTTTCATATTCTTAGTTTGGCACTGCGCACTCATAAAATTTTAACAATAGGCTTAGCTTTAATAATAATAAGTCTGCCGCCTGAATGCTTAATTAATTTGCTCAAAATATTCAATAAATTCATTGCGAAATCGTCACAAACAGCAGCAAAGTCTCAAAAAAAGCACAACAAAGAATGCAATGCAGCAGGTGACAAAAAATCGGCATAAAAAACGTGAAAATGTTTTCGCGACTGCGACGCTGCCCATTCATAGTAATTGGGAGAACCATTGCTTAGGCTACATTTATGTATGTATACAGTGCTGGAAACAATTATAGCAACGATCCGCAAAAATATCTTGTTGTATAACTGTAAATAATTTTGATCATATAAAAATTATTTAATTTTTGTTATATATTTATTTTATTAGTTAATAAAATTTGACATATTTACGCATCAGTTTAGGCTTCCTTTTATGCTCTTTCAATTTTGATCTTCTCTCTTTTCCTATCTGACTTGCAAGCACATAAAGGACGATAAAAGTACAGTTATACATTATTAGCTATTTTGCTTTAAGTTGCCAATTCTGTCGGCAATGCAAAAATGAACATTAATGAGGGCATATTCTACTCCTAGTGCAGTTCTTTTCACTGCAACTGTAAATCTATGTATGTATGGGTGTATATATGCATGTATTAGTCTATTAGTCTCCACACATAGATAATTACCTGCCGATCGGCATTTGTACCACTTGTTGTGTCTGTTTTTCTCTGAGCTTTTTTATGCTGCCGCTCGCAACTCGCGTGATTTTAGCGCTTGAGCTCTACAGCGTCGCTGTCGCCGTCGTCGTCGCTGCTGCCGCTTCAGTTGCAGCTGCGGTCGCTGTCGATATCGTCGGCGTTGCTGTGGGTTCCATTTGGTGGGCGGTTCATTCAGATTTAGTCGGTCGCGAAACGTTAAAACGCGCAAAGCGTTGTCGTGCTAAAGACATTATCTCATATATTCTTGACAATTTCATTCTACAAATCTTAGCAACAAGTTAACAACAATAGAGGCAACATCCTACATCAAGTATTTGACAGATAAAGCGTTAGAAAAAGGTGTGCTATAACGAGTAATTATCTTATCAGAAATATATTTGAAAGTTTCTAACGCAATGTATTGATTTTAACTTTATAATCTATATAAAATGCAAAGATAATCTATGTAAAAGTTTTAACTATGCTGAACAAAGTATTATTGATATCAATTCTTTAATTACAATTGATTTGGCGGGTAAATTTTATAGCGCCAGTATTTGCTTCCTATTTCTCTTTCTTTAAATTAGACAAATTTACAAAAATGTAATAAAGTTAAAACGCTATAGATATTTATTTTATTGATGCTAAAACATTGTTTTAAGCATAATGTAAACTTTGCACTCTTATCAAGTTAATATTACTGAGAAACCGGGAAGAATTATATATGTATATACTATATCAAACAAATAACAATGATCTACCAAGTCTATATAAATCAAATGTTGAAATACTTTTAAACTTAAATGACAGCTATAACTAAGCGAAGCAATAACTGTCCTAATTCTAAACCTAATATTTCAGTTCAAACAGTGAACTTAATACCAATTTTGATATATTTTTGGCCTCGATTGCCGCAATTCTCTCGTTTCCTTAAAAAATCTATAGCTTTCGCAATACGAAACTGATACTTCCTATATGCAATTTGAATACGTATTCAGTATTTATATTATATATATAAAAAATAGTGAATATCATGTGAATAACACAAGCTTAAATGCGGCATAAATTGTTAACCCAAGGCAAATGTCGCAAACTTTCGTCTCAATTTACATTGGAAGTTATAATGCGAAATGCATTTAGCATTTTGTTTGGACGGGTGTCAGGTTGTTTTTCATGGAGTATGCAAACGAAAGTGACAACTAAGCTGGGATAGTCTTACAAAGTGGGTCAACAACATTGCTGTGGGAAAGAGTGCGAGCACCTGAATGACTCAGTGAGAACATCAATTGTATAGCGACTTGGAATCGCTAACAAGCTAATGATACTAATTGAGAATTTTGCCTCAGACTGTTGGGATTATTTAGCGGCTGGCAATTGAATTGATATCGCTTTAATTGCAGTCACTTGGTTAGTTCACTTGTAGCACCGATTGACGTCTATAAAGCTTTTTTCATTTGTTTTTTTTGCTAATCTTAAGCATTGACAAGGTCAAATAGTCGACATAATTTGATTAAATACTATTGTTCTGGCTGGGATGACACTCTACCTCCAACTCTTCTTACCTCTCTCTCACTATCTTTTGTTTTCTTTCTCTTTGACAATTAGTATATGCAACAATAGGTATTTACTTTCTCATCGACAATATGTAACTGATTGAGAAAAGATCCAACTTATTTAATTAGTTACAATTGATATTAAGGAACAACTTTCCCAGCATTTATCTTTCTTTTAATTATCATTCCAGTCTTTACATTACATTCTATACATTAAATTGTGTTTTAACTTTAGTTAACAGATATTTTCCTATTAATATTTAATCCATACCCACAACATCATTTCCTTTCTCGTATATTATTTTTTCTAGGTCTAATCGATTCTTCTTCCTTTTATAAATCTTTTCTCTTTTAGCAATTGTTTTCTATTTTCCTTTCTTGTCTTCTGAATCAAGTCACAAGTTTTTGGGATTGTAAACAAATGAAACAATTTGCACTTTGCCCATTTGCAAATCGTTGCCAATAAATCGTTAATTTTTTCTATATCCGGGCCTAGTTCAGTTCCCTTTTGCTGCCATTAAATAGTTGACAAATAGATTGGTTTTTAATGATAGATTTGCTCGAAAAAAATAATACAAAAGCTTCAGTTTGTTTTTAAATAAACAACAATTAAATTCAGTCCAGTGACGCAATTGAAACGAAGCTTGGCTTTATAGCCAGGTCAATGAATTAAAGTTAAAGCCAAATTTGCGTAGTCATAAAGCAGC
This sequence comes from Drosophila macrospina, assembly GCA_035042075.1. Lineage (NCBI taxonomy): Eukaryota > Metazoa > Arthropoda > Insecta > Diptera > Drosophilidae > Drosophila > Drosophila macrospina. The sequence goes on from JAWNLW010000591.1 coordinate 2,934,921, forward strand.
CAAATATTTAACAACTTTTGGGCGTCAATAAGCCAAATTCTTAAGCAAGAACTTAAACAAATAAACACAATAGTAAAATAAGAGCTTCACTTAATGTCTTGCTAAATATTATGCACAAAGTCGTAGATAGGAAGTGTAAAGTACTTAAAACATAATAAACAATTGCATCATATTGTTAACAATTTGAAACACGTATTCCCCATTTGGTTCTACTGAACTTGCTCAATGAAATTTCGCTCGTCTCAAGACCGCCGTCAAACATGTTTTGTTTAATAAATGAACTTATTGAAAAAGCTCCCCTACCCTCCGCTCACTCAAACACTTACAAAGTAATAAATAAGTGAGTAACTAAACCAAGCGTAAAGTAATTAAAGCTGCTATAAAAAAAGTGAACATTTAAATAGCGTGACAATTTGACTATTACACCTGTGTAAACAGTAACTCTGAGAGTTCAGTTATTCAAAGAGTTAGGCACAAAGTGCTGGAGATGTTTGAGGAAAGAAGACGTTGTATTGCCTATAGACAGTTGAAAGTCAGCGACAGCTCTGAGGATGACGAGGAATATTCGAAAGGTTTTCTTTAAATTGTAAAGATAAGAGATAAATATAGATATATATATTGTGAACTTAAGTAATATTACAGAATAGCAGCAGCTCTAAAGTGTATAAATTAAATAAAACAATGATTGAATCTCTACAGATGAGAATGTGACTAAGAAAGGTCTGAAGTTTATTTTATACATTAGGCTATAGATAGAAGATATTCTATTTTATTTTTTAAATATTTGTAAACAATTTAAAACTAAAAAAACGAGCTACAATTACTGTCACAGCTTATTTCAAACAATTAACTTACTTAATATATGCTAACGTAGATGGAATTAGTTAAAACTTCAAATGCAATTGAAGATAATGTTAAGGCAATTCCAAGTGTTTCACGTAAACTAAAAAGATTACGCAAAAAGTAAAGTAAATGTTAACTTTAATATTAGCTTTTAGCAAAGAAAATAATACAAAAAGTTAATAAGCTATGGTTTTATCTAAAATTTGTAGTACTCCTGCCCAGAATGTCGGTGACAAAGCAGCAAGAGGCGGAGGATAGCGATCACAATCCCCAGGTGGTTGTAACTCCCGCTGGAGCCGCACACAGCGTGAGGCACGATCGGAGTCTATGGCGGGACTTGACAGCCTACTGGATACTGGGTCTCTGTAATAACTATGGCTACGTGGTAATGCTGAGTGCTGCCCATGATATTATCGCTCAGTTCAACGATGAGGTGAGTTTAATGATAAGAATTACATATAGAATATATGAAGAATTGATTTATTGTTATTAATTTATGGCAGCCGGAGAAAGATGTTGGCGCTGATGGTGGCAATGGACGTGAATGCCATTTGGTTTCAACTGGAGCCATATTGCTGGCGGATGTGTTGCCCTCACTTTTTGTCAAAATACTTATGCCCTTCTTTCCGTTCTGGGTCAAGTAAGTTACCCCTTCTCTCTTTCTCTTTCAAACTTTTCATACTCTGCGCCCATTGAAATAGAAAAGAATAGACAGAAGCATATTCCAAGCTATAAAGTCAGTTACCCATTGTCTGATACTCTTTTTATACCCTGTACCCATTGCAATTGACATTGAGAGTATTATAGCTTTGTGCAAATGTCTGTAACAAAGAGAAGTAGGCATCTATATAAAGAATTTATGTTCTTGTCTAGAATCAACAGCTGAGCTGAGCTATAAGAAACTGTTTATTCCCTTGAATGTAGTTTCCAAAAGTTGAACAAGTAATTAGATATATATATATACATATATGTATTTAAATAAAATATATATTTTTTAGCATATCTATAGTTTATGATATTAACTATTAATCCTGTTTCAAGACGATCGCATAATAATCTTAGAAGTTATTGAATACTAATGACTACAGAGAACTTAGTTTGTATCTGTATATTTTCTTTAATATGTTCAGCAGTGTATACATATCTTTATACTAAGCACAGGGTATCTCGCAGTTAAACTCTTTAGCTTCAATCGTTTCTGCTAATTGATTCCTAATTCTTCCACATCTTTCAGTGTTCGCATTGGCATTGCAGTTGCTCTGTCGGCGGCGGGTTTTCTGCTCGTTGGCTTTGCGAATGCCGAGTGGATGGCATTGATGGGCGTGGTCATTACCTCAGCTAGCAGTGGCATTGGTGAAACTACCTTCCTGGCGTATTCCTCGCGTTTCAACAAGTGAGTTTCCATTTCGTTTGTTCTTTTGTTTTCCTATTTTTACTTTCATTTTGCTACTTTCCTTAGAAATGTCATCTCCACCTGGTCATCGGGCACAGGAGGTGCTGGTGTCATTGGTTCTCTTAGCTATGCTACGTTACGCTCCTTGAATGTCAGTCCACGTGATACCATGTTGATCATGTTAATCTTTCCTGCAATTGAAGCTTTAGCCTTCTGGCTGCTGCTGCGTCGTCCACAAGTTTTGCCCGTCACAACGGTGGAGTCCACGGAGGAGCTCATTACCGATGATAAGCCATTGGTGGGCTTCAAGGAGAAGATGTCGTATATTAAGCATCTGTTTAAATACATGCTGCCCCTCTGCTTGGTCTACTTCTTCGAGTACTTCATCAATCAGGGACTTGTGAGTTACAAATATATTAATTTCCATTTGTAATTGTAACTAATTGAAGCTTTATTTCCAACAGTTTGAGCTGGTCTACTTTGAGAACATCTTCCTGGATCGGGCATCACAGTATCGCTGGCTGAATGTGGATTATCAGATAGGCGTGTTCATCTCTCGCTCCTCCGTTAACATTTTCCAGTTGAACAAAATCTGGCTGATGTCCGTGTTTCAGTTCGTTAACGTTGTCTACTTTCTCACTGAAGTCATTTGGTTCTACACGCCGAGTATTTGGATTGTATTCACCATTGTGCTGTGGGAGGGCCTATTGGGCGGTGGCGCCTATGTAAATACCTTCTATCGCATGTCGAAGGAGATACCGCCAGGTCGTCAGCAGTTTGCCATGTCCATGGTGGTCCAATCGGATTCCTATGGCATTGCCCTTGCCGGCTTCCTGGCCATACCCGTTCACAATGCCATCTGTGGTCTGCCCGCCTCGACGCGCAGTCTCATCTGGTAATGGGACCATAAAAAGTGCTCATAATGAGTAATTGATTATGCCTTTAAACTAGCTAATGAGTAGACTTTAGGTGTGCCTGTGTGTCTGTGTGTGTTTGTATATGTATCTGTGAGTTCATTCTGTAGTATTATCTGTGTGCTTGCAATAGTTGAATTGCTAGTTGAGTTCCAACTAAGGTGATAGCTAATTGTTATATGTAACAGTAATTTAATTTGTATTATTATTAAAATAAATATTTGTAAAATATGAATTACAATCTAATAATGCAAAATATTTTATGTATGAAGTGGGATTGCTAACGCTAAAGTAACGACTTTTAAATATGTGGTACTTTATTTAAGTATGAATTATAATATAATAATAATGAATATTCAAATGTATATATATTCAACGGCTTAAAATAATAGGTACTTCATTTAAATATGAGTTATAATATAATAATAATAATAATATATATTTAAATTATATATATTTAGCTAAGCAATTATTATATTTGGGCGCTAATCACAACTTAAAACAGCCATAACTACTATTATATTTGTTTAATATTGAGAAGAATGTTCAGTCTTAGAAATCATCTTATTATTATTAACTTAATTGTGAATTGTAGCTCTGCTACGTCTAAGTCTTTTTGTTATACACATTGCCAAGAGTGCAATATACCCATGTAATCAACGAATACCGGGTATAAACGAATGAATGTCAAGAGCAAGGTTATCAATCAGTTTATGGTTCAAATACCCAGAGATTCTTGCATATTTACTTCTATATTGGAGCTTATATATGTTATGATGACACATTAATGTTTATAGCTTTTACTTTGGATAGAGTATATCATAATGTCCAGGTCTGTAAATGAGATAAACCATTGGCTGTGATCCCTCAGGGAAATCGTGTGTCTTCACAGTGCCACCTTCGCCTCTATCCAGATATTCTACACGTACACCCACGCCCAGTGCAGTGCAAAGCGCAATAATATGTATGTGATCCGATTCCCTGAACATTGGTTCGACTTCTTTATGACGGAATTCCTCGATAGAAAGATTCCCTTCGATAAAATGTTGATAGAATTCGGCATTCTCCTGCAGTTTACCGGATGTGATCAAACGCAGATAAACAACTACATAATCAGAATATCCCTGATCGTTGAATACACAATGCAATTCATTTTTAGCTTTTACTGTTCCCACAATATCTGGACTAACACGATTTATTACATCCATAAACTATAATAAGCAAAAGGTTAATATTTATTACGGAAAATGCTTCTCACATTACTTACAGTTCCATGAAAATCTTCCAAGGTTAAACTAGGAAATCCAAGTTGTATTAGCTTGTCCTTGGAGCTTTCTGCAAGTGTTCGAAAATCCTGATAAGCACTATTATTCCTGACTAAATACTCCAGATATGAATAAGCAAAGGCTCGAAAGAAGCAATTCCCATCAGGGCGGGTGCGCCGAATATATTGATACTTGCCAGCCAAATCTTCAATCTTGGCCGTATAAATGGGATCACCATTATACTCAGCCACTAAACATGTTAAGGGCAGTTCCTCACTCACCAAGGGAGTTGATTCACTGATCTATACAAGAGACGAATGAAACCACGTCTGCAGAACATATATTTATTATTATTTATTATTATTTTCACCTCCTTTTCGATTTCCCGCTGCTGATTCATTATCAATTCATCACGATTGCCATCTGTATGTTCCACAGACTCCATAACTTTCAAAATAAAAATTACAATTAGATTTGTTCTAAAATTTGACTACCGGAATTTCAAGTACGATTTCTGACCGATTGCACTTTGCAATGCTCCCGAAATATGTCAAATAAAATACTGTTAGTTTAACATAAGATATTCAATAAAAAATACTGATAGTTTGACAAGTTATTTTCGGTATCATATATTATTTAAACAATAATATCAAACTAATATTATACATATATACAATTCGTACACATAAAAGGTGAAATAAAAGTCAATGTAAGTCTTACATCATGATTGCTAGTTAGCATTCTAATTATTGTTAAAATTGATAGCAGACCTAATCTTGGTTCCACTGAATAATGACGAAAAAAAAGCAATTAAAACAAGACAAAAGTTGAAATACTTTCTTATTAATATTGTAATAAATATATAAATAATATGCTTTTGTAATATTATCTTAGATATCATTTTATAAAATAGCTATCTCAATCAATTTGAATTGCTGATAAAGTTTCGGCAGAAATTTATATTCTTAAATTTGTTTTATCTTGCTGTCAATTCGCGCCGATAGGTTAATCGATTGTTCGATATACCCGCTTATCGTAATTCCTGCCATTAAAGTCCGCTTCTTATTTTACAGTTATAGTTAAACAACTCGTTTTTATTTAAAACATCTAATTAATTGCAGAGTCGTAATTTGTTTGCATAATTAATTAACAGCTGTTGTTGTTATTTTCACAAATTAATCAGCTACACAAGACCGGCTGACATCTAAGCTCTGGTGGCTGAACGCTTGAGCAGCTGCGAAGATGCTCAGTCGCTTTATAGCTGCCGAATTGAACGGATTACAAGCGGCATTTGAATATTTCTTCTGTTAAAAGAACAATTATTAAAATGCGCGTCGTGATCTTATCAACTCTTTTACTTTTCCTTAATCTCATCTGGGTTAATGCGGACGATCCAACAGAAACCAGCCCCGGCACCAAATTGCCTAATATAATTATTATATTAGCTGATGATATGGTAGGTAACCCGATTTTGGGTCAACAGTAATAATTAACACATTTTATCACCACTCAAAGGGCTTTGATGATGTGAGCTTTCGCGGTGGAAGAGAATTTTTAACACCAAACATAGACGCATTGGCTTATCATGGGCGTATTTTGGATCGTCTCTATGCCCCGCCTATGTGTACACCTTCCCGAGCAGCTCTACTCAGTGGCAAATACCCCATACACACAGGTGAGCTGTGTACAACATGAAATTATAGTCAGTTAACTAATCAAAAAGGTTTAATCTACAGGTACCCAGCACTTTGTGATTAGGAATGAGGAGCCGTGGGCACTTTCAATGAATACTACATTGATGCCAGAGATTTTTCGAGAAGCAGGATACTCTACCAATTTGATAGGAAAGTGGCATTTGGGATTCGCTAGGCCAGAGTATACGCCCACACACAGGGGCTTTGATTACCATTATGGCTATTGGGGCGCCTTCATTGACTACTATTCGAGGCGCTCGCAGGTGCCGTCAAAGAATTACAGCATAGGCTTTGACTTCCGAAGAAACATGGAGCCGGAATGTGCAGATCGTGATGTATATATGACAGACTTGCTGACGAATGAGGCAGAGCGTATAATAAAAGATCAACCGGCTAAGCAGAAGCCGCTCTTCCTGATGCTCAGCCATTTGGCTCCACACACGGCGAATCCAAATGAACTATTGCAAGCTCCAGAAGAGGAAATTAGCAACTTTGTCCACATTAACAATCCAGATCGCAGAAAATATGCTGGTAAGTACAGAAATACAGATAAACTCAGAAGTTAGGAATACAATTAATTACTTTTAAATTACTTGATATTTAGCTATGGTTTCCAAACTGGATCAGAGTGTGGGCCGCGTCATCAGCGCCTTGGCAAGCACAGAGCAGTTGGAGAACAGCATCGTGATCTTCTACTCGGACAATGGTGGACCTTCGGTGGGAATGTTTGCCAATACTGGCTCTAATTGGCCGCTCAAAGGTCAAAAGAATACACCCTGGGAAGGTGGCGTGCGAGTTGCCGGTGCTATTTGGAGTCCATTGCTGGAGGCGCGAGGCAATTTGTTTACTCAGCCAATTTATGTGGGAGATTTTCTACCCACACTTGCGCATGCAGCGGGCATTCAGTTATCGGAGTCGCTGAAGCTTGATGGCATCGATTTGTGGCCACAGCTGTCGGGCCCAAAAGATGCAGCTATGGTGTCACGAGAGATTCTCCACAACCTAGACGATGTGTGGAATGTTAGTTCGTTCATGCAGGGCCAGTGGAAGTATGTTAATGGTACGACTTCAGCGGGACAATACGATAGTGTACTGATCCAACGCGAGTTGGATGTTCTAGATCCCCGCTCTAATAATTATTTGGATGAGGTGCATAATTCATTTGCCTCCAAAGCCATTTCTCGTTTCGATCTTGAAGAGCTCACACAGACGCGTGTAAATAGCCTTGTCAATTCTGCAACTGTGCGCTGTGGTGACTTCCAACGTGGCTGCAATGCTTTGCTGGAGGAATGCCTGTACGATCTGACTGTGGATCCATGCGAACAAAATAATCTGGTTTACTCTGAATCCAATGCAGAGGTTCTTTCAACACTGCGTCAGCGTGTCAATGAACTACGGGCTGGAGCTTTGCCGCCTGGTAATCGACCCCGAGTCAGCTATGCTGATCCCAGCTTACATCAGTGTACTTGGGATAGTTATGGAGTAAAGGAGGCTGGCACAGGTATAAAACGAATTGTATTTTTAAATTGTGATTAAGTACCTAATTTTTATAAATAATTGCAGAGCGGATGGAGTGTGAAAATCAAGGACTACCTTGTAACGGTTAGCATATTATCGAATCAATATCGATTTCGATTACTGCATAACAATCTTAGCTATCGAATATTTCGCTTCAGTCTCTGGCAACGCTTTGCCTTTGTGCAAGTAGTTCGTAATTCGTTTGAATTCATTTTGAATTTTATTGTAATATTTGTTTTTTTTAGCTGTATTTAAACATATACTATTAAGCAAATGTAAAACGTCATAAAATTTAAATGCAATGAATTTAGTGCTCAATAAAACCAGCTGTTAGCGCAGCATCATTGCCATGTCCCTATTGAGGGTGGAAAAGGAAGCTCAACCCCAGCTGACAGACAGTCGCAGACACTGCTGCAACCGCAATGGAGGAACGCGCCGTTTTAGCAAATATAGCCACAATCATTACAAAGGACCTGCTGATCGATGAGCCACCCAGGCACACCGGCAGCGGCAGGTTTTTCTCAAGTTTTCCTTTGCTCGAAGGAAGCGATGATGATGAGGCGGAGATTTTTGCACTTATGCAAAGGAAACGTGCACCGACAACTGTTGAGCAGGGGAAGCAAGAACTGAAACGAAGACTAGTTGAGGAACCGGCGGAGAAACTGAAAGCAAAGACGCCCAAATTGGAGTGGAAATACGCGGAACTCAATTTGTTGCATCGTTACGTGGACGCGCAGTTCGAATCGTATTTGCATATGCGCAAGTTGACCTTTCTGGTAAATTTTCTTATTCATACGCAGGCCGAAAAGCTTTTTAATAAACTTTCCAATTTGCAGAAAATCCAGCAAGCGCTTGAGGAGATTCTGAAGAGACATGTGTTACCAGGAGCCCCCACTCCGCAGACAACTCTATCGCTAGCTCTGTGGAAATTGTCAACAGATGAACATTTCGAAGAAATATCTCGCAAATTTCAATTGCCTTGGTCTCTGTGTCAGCAGATGGTGCGCAGCTTCTGGCACATTGTCTCTGATAACTATGAGAGCTTCATAAAGTGGCCCAATTCTTTGGAGGCGCAACAGAACACCCTGCAAGGGTTCCAAGGTGTGCCACCGCTAAGCTGTTTTCAAGAGCTTTTCGGCATCATAGCCCTGAAACGTCTGGACATCTTTATGGAAAGTGAGCACGCCGAGGTTGCAGTTGTACTGCAGTTGATTTGTAATGCAGAGAACAAGATCATCGACTGCTTTGTAGAGCTGGAGCAGGACTACACCTTTGAAGAGTCGCCAATCGGGCAAACTCTGGCTCTTAATCCACGTACAATGCCAGCAGGCAGTTATCTTATTGGCAGTAGCAGCTTCCCTCTAAAATCATACTTAATGCGACCCATTGAAGCGGAATGCTTTCGGAAGGATACCGTATTTAACGGCCTTTTGGAGCCAGCGTTTGAATTGGCTAACAATGTGTTGGACTCTTTGGCGCGTCGATTTCATACGCTTTATGCGCTGGAGGCCCGTGATCTGAATGAGGTGCGGCTTATTGTGGAAAGTATTTGTGCCGTGCACAATCTCTGCTTAGATTTCCAGGATAACTACTTGGACACGGATACAGGCGGGCAACAAAAATGTAGCTGGGGCGGAGTGTTGTCTGGACGTAAGGGGAGCGAGAAGGATGTCAAAGGTCTACGTCGACGCTTGGAGCTTATCGATGGATTGGTTAGCACAGAAGAGGGGGAATAGAAATAAAAATTAATATTTTAAAATAATACATGATTTTTTGTGGTTTTACTTTTAGCTAAAGGGGTATCGATAATAAATCGACAAATTATACTGTAAATTGAATGCTACATCGATAACTGCAAGTTGTTACGATAGTTATATACTTGTTTGCTTGCGAACCGCATGACAACTCTACTGCAAAAACAAAACAAATGCACGTGCGTTACAATTTTATTTGATATAAAAATAATTATTAAGCAGCATGGATACACATGATATATTTAGACAATTAACAGCAGGTGTGCGATTTACCAAGAAGCGAACGGTATGTAGAATTCTGTTAAAAAAAGTACACACTTAAAGCTGAATTCCTTACAGGCGCCCGCGGTCAACACAAAAACTCAAATCAATTTAAAGGAGGAGCCGCAGGAATTAAATCCTGCTTCTAAGCCAGCGAAAGTGCCAAAGCTATCAGAGGATTGCTCAGCAACGACTCAATTTCGATTACTTGCTGATGCCGTCGGCACAGCGCTAAATGAACCCAAGCGAAAGAAGACCAAGAAGGCATTGTCGACGGAACAGTTGGAGCAACAACAACGTGCAGAGCAGATTAGTTCACTGCGCAAGCAGCACAGCATAACCGTACTGGGCAAGGATGTACCAGCGCCCATTACCAGCTTTGATGAATTGAATTCAGCTGATTACAATCTTTTGCCTCGCCTAAAAGAGAACCTATTATCCTATGGATTCCCACAGCCTACGCCTATTCAAATGCAGGCTCTACCCGTGTTGCTGAATAATAGAGCTCTTATGGCGTGTGCGCCAACTGGTTCAGGTAAAACGTTAGCGTTCCTCACACCCATCATCAATGGACTACGTAGCCACAAGACAACTGGCTTACGCGCCCTTGTGCTGGCGCCCACACGTGAGCTTGCCCAGCAAATCTATCGTGAATGCATAGAGCTAACAAGATCAACAGGCCTGCGCACTCATTTCATCAGTAAGGTGAGCGAGGCACGACAGCAACATGGACCGGACTGCAAGCAAAAGTATGATATATTGATATCCACTCCAAATCGTGTGCGTTTCCTGCTGCAGCAGCAGCCACCGTTGTTGGATTTTAAGGGAATTGAATGGTTTGTGCTGGACGAGGCTGATCGACTTATGGAGGAGGGTCAGAACAACTTCAAAGAACAGCTGGATGATATCTACAACGCCTGCACACATGCCCAGAAACGTGTGGCCTTCTTTAGTGCCACCTACACTGTGCCCGTTGCTAAGTGGGCTCTACGGCATCTCAAAAATCTGGTGCGTGTCACAATTGGCGTGCAAAACAGTGCAACGGATACGGTACAGCAGGAGTTACTCTTTGTGGGTTCAGAGAGTGGAAAACTGCTGGCGGTGCGTGAAATGGTGCGGCAGGGATTACAACCGCCAGTGCTTGTCTTTGTCCAGAGTAAGGAGCGTGCGAAGCAGCTATTTGAAGAGCTGCTCTACGATGGCATCAATGTGGATGTCATTCATGCGGAGCGAAGCCAACATCAGCGCGATAATTGTGTGCGTGCTTTTCGCGAGGGTCACATTTGGGTACTCATCTGTACGGAACTGATGGGACGTGGTATCGACTTCAAGGGCGTCAATCTGGTCATTAATTACGACTTTCCACCGACAACCATCTCCTACATTCATCGCATTGGACGTACAGGTCGCGCAGGTCGTCCTGGACGTGCCATTACCTTCTTTACACAGGACGATACGGCCAACTTGAGAAGGTAAGTGATTATTCAATTGACACTATTATTCAACTAACGCAATTCCATTGACAGCATTGCACAGATTATTAAGAATTCCGGCGGATCTGTGCCGGATTATATGCTGCAAATGAAGAAGGTGCGCAAATCAGAGGCAAAGATGCGCGCCAAGAAACCGCTGGAACGCGAGGATATATCAACTAAAATACGACCGGAAAAGCTGCCGCTGCCCAAGAACCTGGACAAACCGCAAAAGCCAAATTCAGGCGGAAAAGATTCCAAACAGCCAAAGAAGATTAAATCCGAGAAAAATGCTGAAAAGATTAAAAACAAAATAAATACAAAAAGTAAAATTAAAAAGACTAAGAAAAGTAAATAATTTTATGTAATGAAAAGTATGTTAAACTTTAATATTGAATTTCATTTATTAAAATATATTCTTAATATAAAATTTCATTGAAAAAAAAGTATGCTCTTATATAATACAAAATTTTATTTAATCTTAACAAAAAAAAATGCTTAACTTAATGTGAAATATCATTCACAATTCATTCGTTAAAGAATTATTTATGAAACAATTATATAAAAAAAAATATATATATATAAATCTTATATAAAAATAACAATTCGCACAATTCCAGCTTAGTGTCATATAAACAAAACATATATGTATATTAAATAACTTCTTAATAATAAGCATAATAAGCTCAATACTTTATACTATAATCCTTGCAAGGAAATGTTTCAAATTTTCAGAATTACTTTTGATTTTTAGCTTCTTTTTGCTCACGCCTAACGCGCGAAGTAATCTTATTCAGTTCGTGACCACGAATATGAGTCTTAAGTTGGTCCTTCCTGGAGAATTCCAGTGTACATTGAGTGCACTTAAAGGGATGTTCACCTGTGTGGAGGCGTATGTGCCGCTCAAGATCACGTCGCCGGTTAAAGGCTTTCGGACATGAGGTGCACTTGTAAGGACGGTCACCAGTGTGTACACGCAAATGTGCTTTAAGATCATAGTTTCTGCCAAAGGATCTTGGGCAGTGGTTACACTTGTATGGTCCCTCGCCGGCATGTACGTAAATGTGTGCCCGTAAATTGGATTTTTGGCTAAACGCCTTTGGACAATGAGGACACTGATGTGGTCGCTCGCCACTATGAATGTAAATGTGATCCCTAGCATGGTGGCTTTGAGCAAATACCTTCGGGCAATATGGACACGTATACGGCCGCTCACCGGTATGAGTACGTTGATGTGCCTTCAGAGTCTCAATCCGGTTAAAAGCCTTCGGGCATTCCAAGCACTTGTGTGGATGATCTGTCTCTGGTACTTTGCCGCAGGTTTTCTTATTATTAACTTCATTTATTTTAAATTCATCTTCATCTTCACTAAAGTCAGATTTGGTGCTGGTGTCAGACTCCAAATCATTGTTATGGTCTACGTAGGTCTTCCGTTTAGTTTGGCGCACAGGGTAGCGCGGCGACATATTCTTTTGAAAGTTCTCTTCCTTGCTTTCATGCTTATGATTCTCTTCAGGCTTCTGGTTTTGCTCTTCATGCTTCACATAGTTCTCGGGAGTGTTTGTTGTACGGCTTGGAGATTCTTCATCTATAAACTCTTCAAAAGTCTCTCGCTCAGGGCTCTCGTCAAGCTCTATCTTAATGCAATCTACGTTATTGTCTCTACTTGGTAGATCCCACTCTTCAGCTGCAAGCACATCGCAAAAGTCATCGGCATCCACTTCGAGCTCCTTTTTCTCCACCTTCAAAGTCAGCAGCTTGTAGCTCTGCTCGTACCTGCGTTTGAAATTGAAAGCAGTTTGTGCATCCAAGGAGCAGGACATGCATATTGTCTTTGGGAGTTCGTCATCTACATTTATTTTACACTCGGCGCACTCGTTCAGCATATCTGCCAAGCTGGTTTCATCTTCATTTTGTCGCCAGCTGAATATATCAAGAAGTGTGTCGAAATTGCCGAGGCATACGCGGCATATTTGCTCCATGTTTCACATAAATAATACTGTTACGATTCTACATAATCAATAAAATGGTTAAAAAACCAAACAATAAATACAATAATTTCGCATCCGCGCAACAGTTTGTCAATATCGAATTCGTCGGATACAGATACCACCCAAACTCTTATCGATACATATGCGGTCGATATTTCCTGTTCTTTAACGATATCAAAGTAATTTCCCCCGGCAATAATCGATATTTATCAATTCAAAATATTTGAATTTGACCCTTTTTAAATAAATACTATTTTATACACGCTGTTTTGTTATATTTACTATCGTTTATACGTATATTTTCATACATATGTACGACAACTTAATGATTTTTTATTTACTGTGCATTTATAGAAGTTTTTTTGTATCGTTATTATTTTATTTACGTGATTGTGAGAGTGTGTCGTTATCTTATTGCTAATATATAAATTAGTGTTTTCTGTAGTTAAATGCTATTCTTAAGTTTTATGTGGAAGCAAACGAATTTGTTTGCCAAGTTAACAACGTTTTAAAAATAATTAATATTCATAGTGTAAGATAGAAAATAATTAATAAGAATCAAGAATAAATAATATATGAATAATTTATAAATGTTTGTCTATGAGTTTGAGGACAACAACGAAACAAAGAATATGTAGTAATAATAAATAAAATGCAAACAGGCTAGTCTAAACAAATTTAAAGATCCTTTTAGTTGTTTTTTCGAGTTGGTTCCTTAGCAAGATGTTGTGGCCTCCAATTATTGGCAGCAGGTGCCACAACACTTTACAAATTGCATCAATTTTCGAAAGATACTTAAACTTATAAACTACTTTCATCCATTTAGTTGTGTTAATTTTGCTATTGAAATGATTATGTACTACGTTTAGAACTACATTTCATTGTATGTTTAATCTGTTTTTAAGCTTGATAAGTTATTGGCGCTTATTTCGAACAACTATTCAGTAATAATTAATTATTTGTTAGTTTTTTCACGTGTTGATATACTTTAGGCGTAATTCGTATGAGATTTTTATGCATAAACAATTTACAAATTCGTTACGGGATTCGATCAATTATTTACGCGGTTATTTAAGTAATTTTATAACTAATACATTTCTTTTTATATAGCTTAATTATTAAATATTTGATTTTTAATGCTTTGTTTTTCGAGAATTTCATATTTAAATATAAGTGTAAGATGGGTGAGGGGGAAAAGGCATGTTAGAAATTTCCATGAAATTTTAACCATCAACAGTGTTTTGTTATCTTTTGTTTGTTTTCTTTACAAAGAACATTTAGTATTTGTTAGTTGCTTAATAAATATTACAGTACATGTTTAGCATATAATATATATATAGATTTATAATTGTATTTGTATGGGTGTTTTTGTGTGTGTGTGTGTTTGCTTGTGTGTGTTATACTAACGCTAAGCATAGTTGTTAAAAACGCGCGACACAACAAACATTTTCACTTTTAACGCGCTACCAAATGAGAAACATTTAACAATTAGTTATTAATTATACAATTATGTTTATAATGCTTATGCCTATCAACTTTTAACCGCTGGAAAAAATTTGGCTTCGATTTATTATGCAGTTATCCGTCTGTCTGTCTGTTTGTTGCAGTTGTTGTTACTTTAGTAGAAATGCGGCGGCGGCAACGTTTGCGATGGCAGCGCTGACGTCGTCGGCTTCGGCTCCCATCAGACGACAGAATCCTTGCGTATCCTGCGATTGTTCGTGTGCAAATGTGTGTTAGCATAATTGTGAGTGTTTAAAGTACAAAATGAATGCAAAGAAATTACATTAGGTTTAGTTAGTTATGGGGATTACGATTTATAGATTATTCTGTCTAAAACTGTTATCGCACCACATATAATTCTCAGTCTGCGGTGCACGCATAACACCAACGCCGCCACCCAGACGACGATAGTTCATGCAGCCGCACAGGCGCCATTGATTTGTCTCTGGGTCGTACACCTCAATGGTCTTCAAGTAGGCAGATCCATCAAAGCCTCCCACAGCATACAGTTGCCCATTGACGACAGCCAAGCCGACCTACAAGAGAAACGAATGAAATAAAACATGTGAAAACTGTAGATGAGGCCTGTGAGAGCCTTTCACTTACGCCACTGCGTCGCGAAGTCATAGCCACAATAGGGCTCCAGGTGTTGGTGAGGGGATTGTAGCGCTCTGCGGAGGACAGTTCCATGCAATCATCACGACCGCCAACAGCATAAATATAATTATTAAAAACGGCGCAGCCGAGGTGTTTGCGACGTGTCGACATTGGATTGACTGCCACCCATTTGTTTTGTCTGTTATTAAGGATAAACGGAGATGAAGCTACATTGTTAAGCAAAAGTAAGGTAGAGTTTACCTAGGATCATAGCGCTCCACAGTATTGAGCGGACATTGGCCATCGGAGCCGCCTATGGCATAGAGATGGCCGCTAAGGACAGCAACAGCAACGCCTAGACGGCGTGTGGTCATTGGTGCCACCTTGGACCATTTGTTCTCCTTCGGATCATAACGTTCCACATGATTCAGACACTGTACGCCATCCTGACCGCCAACTGCATAAAGAAAACCATCCAATACAGCTACGCCGACGCTTGTGCGGCACGAGGTGGTTGGAGCCACATCGCAGGACCATTGATTGGTCTGCGGATCATAACGTTCAATGCTATTCAAGTAGCTTTGACCGTCGTGTCCACCAACAGCATAGAGCAGATCATTGAGAACGGCAACGCCAACACCGCAACGTCGTTTGCTCATGGGTGCCACCATTTTCCAGTCATTGGTCTGAGGATCAAAACGTTCGACGGAGGCAATGGCATCTCCGGAACACCAACCGCCAACGGCAAACAGTACCTCGCCGCGTCGCGTGGGCTTACGTGGACGGGTGCGCGGCCCTTGCATCAAAGGACGTTCCTGCGGCAGCAGCAGATAGTTTTTGGCCTCATCGACCAGGTCGCGGCAAGCCTCATCCGAGCGAACCAGGAGATCAGAGCCCACAGTTCCGACCAAGAACTTGGGCGAGAGTAGCGGCAAGCGAACATGTTGTAACACCTATTTAGGATTAAAGAAAAGTTAGATATGGATGAACAAAGAATGATGAGATAATGGAACTTACTTGTGCCAAATGCTGTCGCCGTTCAGCGACATTGTACTTGAGCCAGGACATGACCGCATTGAAAACCTGCTCCTCGCTGCGTACATTGAGTTCATCGCTGCAAATTATGTCCACCAACTGGCCGACAGGCAGCAGGAGAAACTCCTCACTCTCCATGACCTCTTGGAAGTTGTGCTGTGTGAATTTATCGGCAATGCGAAGCAGCTCGCGGCAGGAGTGCGTGTCGGCGAATGCGCGTATGCCCAGACAATTGGTCGGATCAAGCTGCCGT
The DNA here is from genome assembly GCA_035042075.1 of Drosophila macrospina. Taxonomy (NCBI): domain Eukaryota; kingdom Metazoa; phylum Arthropoda; class Insecta; order Diptera; family Drosophilidae; genus Drosophila; species Drosophila macrospina. The sequence continues at coordinate 2,951,414 of JAWNLW010000591.1, forward strand.
TTGAGGAATTCGCAGCAAATATCTTGTATTTCGACCAGTTGAAGAAGACAGGCGGCTGGCAGAAGGGTCTGTACATTGGACTCCTCCACGACAATGTGGGCGGTGTAGCAAAAGTCAATCAGCAGCTCCATTGCATTCTCATCGATGTCGCGTATGGTTACCTCCGTTTGGCGTGACTCCTCCAGCTCGCCGGTGAACATGGCACAAAAATAGGAGCTGCACGCGCTTAAAATGACACGATGGGCAAAGATCTTGCGTCCTCCCACATTGAGAACCACATCGCAGAGTTCACGATGCCTGCGCAACATGTTTAACTCTGTAAGCGTGACCTTTGGATGCTTCTCTGATGTGTGAGTAAGACGCGCCGGCGAAGGTGGGCGTTCCGTACCGCCGGTCCCACCACTGCCTAGGCCAGTTCCTGTCGTGCCCGAACCAGCAGTGGCTGTGACAGCAGCACCACTGCCAAGTCCGGTTGAGCCCGGCAGTAAAGGATCGCCCATTCTATTCGCCGCTAAGCGCAGCGGGGCGGAAGCCCAACCCCACACGGCGTCTATCTAAAGTGTTGAGATCAAAGTAGAAGAAATGAGAAAGGACAGTCGATAGTGAGTAATTGAAGTACAAAAACGTTAACTTAATACAACGCCTTTGCCTTTGACTTAGTCCGACGCCCACACACACACATGCAGCGCATACAATGTACAATGGAGATGTGTGCGTGTATAACCGTACGCAGTGAGTTTACACGCAATTTAAAATTAAAATACTCTAAATATATGTATACATTTTGCTACTTTGAGAAAATGTTATTATATTTATTTTCCATATGCAAAGTTTTGTGTTTAATGCTTATAGTAAAAAATATGTTTGGTTTACTTCAGTGTGGGCGTGAGACAACAATGTCACGGGCTCATCTCTAATTATAATTTTTATACCTTTGCGTCTCTGTTATCCACGGATCCAAAGCACGTCCACGGAAACCAGGTGCAGGCGGAAATGTTCGAAAATGCAATTTTGCTGCTTGCTTAAAGCGACATTTGTGCTAAATATATTCAAAAGCGCGTTTTTAGGTTGCAGTCACTTGCGCAAATTAACACTTGCACAGATATTTTTGCCTTGGTGAAAAATCGAACAATTGAAAACAGAGGTTTTTTTATGTTTTGTTATTAAAATTGCGACAGTTTACAATTTGCGAACAATGCTAGACATTGCGTAGGCGCTTCAAACATTATTTAATAATGCAATTGCACATTAAACACAATTTTTCACAATATTTTCATCAAAAACTTCTCGTTGGGATAGATAGAGGCAGGCCTTTCTGGAACCTTGGAGCTATCGTCTACACTATCGATAATAATTCACTCAGAAAGTATCGTTGTGAAGTAAATACTTTTGGTTTGTAATGGTCAATAATATTTTTAATAAATTATGTATAACATAAACCAGTTTATAATTAAGCTAAATTTGTATATGTTTCCATCTGATTCTGTCGACTATTTATATAAATAATATTAATCGATGTTTCAATAGTTGGCAGTGCCCATTGTGAGCAGTGTGACTGCATGCTTTTGGCACTTGGATATACATTCTTTAAGCTATCGATATTTTACCACCGTAGCCAGAGTGTGGTATTTCGCTGATGCCCAAAGGTGGTCTTATGTGTGCGACTTTCATATGAATAAGTGAGACGAGGAAGCATTTTCCAAAAATTAAAAAAGCTATTTAATAGTTCAAAATAATTAATAAATTTAAGTGCAACGTATATATAAATAAATAAAACTTACGCATGCAAACAAATATCAGCAAATAAGGAAAATTCAGGCAGTAAATACTAGTGACGCAAAAACCACATACACACACATTGGCAGCCTCATTTTTTTTTAGAAAGTACGTGAGAAAAAACAAGTTTGGTTGTGTGTGTACGCATGTAGAGTGGAGAGTTGCGGAGACTTTTTGTTTCTGTTTAGCGACACAATTAATTGTGGATGGCTTACAACACAAACAAAAACAACATAAAAACAAAAGCAGATAATGTTGAGTGCCACACAAGAACAGAAAAAAAAGCAGCAGGAGCAGCAACAGCAACAACAAATGCATGTACCAGCAACAATCGAAACCATAGAGTACAACAATTGCATTGGAAATTGAAATTTGTGCGACAGAAGGAGAAGCAGCAGCTAACAACAACAATTTTCGACGATTGGCAGCCATATTTACAGCTACAACAACAACTAATACAAAAACGCGATCCACGATATTGCAAAGATACGTGACAAAAATTCGAGAAGAGGAAGACGAAGACTGAGTATGAAATTAGCGTGAATTAAAAATATAAAAATAAATAAACTATTGTAAAAAATACAAAGAATAAAACAAAGTGTATTACATAAAAGTAACTGCAATTAAAACAACAAAATATACAAAATATTATGGAAATTGCTCCTATATTTAATACCGCCGTCGTCGCATCAGCCGCCGCTGCCACAGCCCCTACTTCGACGTCACAGCACAAGCAGGGACAGAACCGCTGCGCTGCTGCAGCAGCCAACCCAAATGATAACGGTAAAAAAAAACAAACCACAAATTCTATAATCAAGCATTGATAATAAGTCAATTCAATGAGAATAATTGCATAAATAAAACAATACAAAATGTTGCAATAAAACTAGTTGTCAATTGCAAACATAGCGGTTGTGCAGTGTGAGAAGGAGAGAGAAGTCTGTCTTCCCACCAAATTCATTCCCTCTCTCTGCTTAGTATTATTAGTATTTTTATGTCTCTGCCTCAGTAGTTTTCCACGCGCGCAGTTGCAGCGCAGTCGGCTGCAGTTCGCGAAGGCAGGTCGGTGAACTGAGTCCCCGGGCTCGCCTCCAGATTAGTTTTTAGAGGCCACAACACGATTAGCAATAAATAGTGTTTGTAATTGTGATTGTTTTTTTTTTTTTTTATTTTGTTGTGTAATTTGCAGATCATTGGCCCAGCTGTGATCATAATAAATACTGCTTACGAGCCTCTACCAATACTAATGCGAATACACACTATCAATGATTAATCAGCATTTTTTTCAAGGTGCTCTCTATTAAGTATTTGAAACTGAAACTGCAGACAGCGCGGCAATTGAAGGTCGACTCTAGGTTTTTGGTTATTTAGATAGCTGCTAGTATCTTAAAATGTATACCTTAAATACAGCTACTATATAAGCAATCGAACTCATTTGATATCGATAACTATAAAGATATCCCAATTAGGTATTTGTTTTTTTTTTTAAACAAATGCCGTCTATTTACTTAATAATCAATCGATAACATTTGCGGACAACATTTTAATGGTTATCGATAAGTAAACGAGAAGATCAAATCGTTATAAACATATGCTAAGGACAGGAAAAGCTAACAAAGTTTGAAAATTTCATAAATAATTATCTAAATGCTGTATTTTTGTTTTATTAATTTTTTTAAAGTCAATAATTTGGCGTTGCTCGCTTCGCTGACTTTGCAAAAGGTGCTTAACATCAACAACATTAATAACAACAATAATAATAATGGCACAATGAATGATAGTGTGTCGTTTTATCAACAACTGTCAGTGGTTACAAAAGCAACAACACCAGCAATTAAACTACAGAAGCAAGAACAACAACATCAGGAACGACGACACTCTGATAACGAAACGGAGAACGATGTATTAAATCAATTGCTAAAAACGGGTGCGGTATTTACAACAACAACAGCCGCATCAGCAACTATTGCTGTCACGCCCACTGGCATCAGTGCGCCCATTGCCATTGAGAAGAAGAATACGCAGCATAAGCAACAACAACAACATGCAAAAGGCGCACAAAAGCAACGCCTCAATTCATCCATATCATCAACAAACTCAAGCACATCAACCAACTCATTGACGGCCAATAGCTATGGCAGCTCATGTTCCTCCACGGAGGATCCGATCGCGGCAACATCATCAACATCAACAGGCAGATCAGCAACAGGAACAACAACTATTAAGTCGTCCAGCATTAAATTGCCAGAGAAATCGAAAATTCCGTCCGATATACTCGACGATCTGGCCAGCCGCTTCATCATCAATGTGCCGGACATGGAGCTTAATAATTTAATACGCATTTGCTTTCAAATTGAGTTGGCCCATTGGTTCTACTTGGACTTCTTTTGTGCGCCCGAGGATTCAGACCAAACGGCACAAGAACAACAGCAGCAACAACGGAAGCTGCCCATTGTTGGCATCAAACCATTTGCCATGCAGCTCTTTCAGGTAAACTAATTGACTATTAATATTTAAAGAATATAAAAATTAATTGATTTGTAACTATTTGTAGCACATTCCCTTTCTGAACAAGCATTTTGGCACTGTCGATCAGATATTGGAGGAATGGAAGAATTATAAGGTCTCGGTACCCACATATGGGGCCATACTTGTATCTGAGGATCTCAATCATTGTTTGCTGGTGCAATCATATTTTGCTCGAAACTCTTGGGGATTTCCCAAGGGTAAAATCAACGAGAATGAGAACGAAGCACACTGTGCCACTAGGGAGGCAAGTATTAACGTTGACCTAAAGCGTGAGATTAATCACAAAAGGTCTCTAACACTTTATGCAAATATTATCTTATTATAATAAATTTCAACTTGAATAATTTAATTAATTATATGTTTTCTTATTGCTTTTGATAGGTTTATGAGGAGACCGGCTTTGACATCACGGATATCATTAATACGGATGATTATATTGAGGCTTTTATCAATTATCAATATACACGATTGTATATAGTGCGCAACATACCATTGGATACACAGTTTGCGCCGCGCACACGCAATGAGATTAAGTGTTGTGATTGGTTTCGCATTGATGCATTGCCGGTCAATAAGAACGATGCCATATCAAAAGCCAAATTGGGTAAAAATTCCAATTCCTTTTTTATGATCATCCCGTTTGTGAAGCGCCTCAAGAAGTGGGTGAATGATCGGCGTGCCGGCATTGAGCCGCCGCCGCGCCGTCGTAAATGCTCCGGACAGCAGAGTCCAAAGGCCATTTTAAATGCTACAACATCAGCATCGCCCACAATGCTGTTAAACAACAACGGTAGCTGCAAGAAGGAGCAACAACGCGCGGCATCGCGACGTCAGCGACATAAGTCGATGGGTGATTTGGATGGTGTTAAGTTGAATAATCTCAATGGTAAGCCGGCTGGGGGTACTTGTGGCAATGGTGCTGGCGGCAATGCTGCCAGCAATATATGCAATAGCAATGCCAAGCGTAATAGCAATACTAACAACAACAACAAGCAACTGAATGTCGCTGCGGGCAGCAATACAATAACAACAGCAACAACAACACCAACAGCTAATATTCAGCCAGTGACAACAACAGTAGCATCAGCAGCAACAGCAACAGTTGCTGCCTTAGCAGCAGCAACACCAACAACTGCAGCAATAATTGGAACAAGCAGACGCCAACTGTTTCACAGCCAGAGCCAAAATGATGCCCAACAGCCGGCAAGTAATGAGATGGTAAGCAATGGAAAGATTGCAAAGAATGCTGAATATGCTAAACCGAAGCAATTGCAGATTGTCAGCTCCTTTGATTTGATACGCAAGGAAAAGCAGCAGCAACTGAAGGTGGCCAAGGCTCAAAAGCAGCAACAGCAGCAGCAACGTTCACGCGCCAAATCGCAAAGTGATAAGCAGAGCAATCAGCAGCAACAGCAGTTGGTTGTCAAAAGAATTTTAAGCAAAAATAATACACAGCAACAGCAGCAACAACCACAGCAACAACAACCACAGCAACAACAACCACAGCAGCAACAACCACAGCAGCAACAACCACAGCAGCAACAACCACAACAACAACAACAGCAACCACAATCAACGCCAACAACAGGTATAGATTTGATCGCCATGCTAACAGCAGCAGCCGCAGCGCAAAAGACACCAAATCCGGAGCAACAGCAGCGTCCACGGCCTGCTTCGGTTTCACACAACTCGCCCGTTGCAACTACTGCTGGGGCATCGAACAACAGCAGCAGAAGCAGTAGCAGCACAATGCCAGAAGCTCAAACACTGCAAAAATTGCAGCGCATGGCATCTGGCACCAATTTGCGCATCTTGAAGCGTGCGCAGTCGCAACAACCGCTGGGTCAGCCGCAACAATTGCAACTACAACAGCAGCACTTGCGGCAGCAACAACACCAGCAGCTTATAATGCAGCGGCAACAATTGCAGCATCAACAGCAACAACAACAGGGGCCACTTAACTTTACGCCCAGTTTCAATTCGTGGACGAATTTCTCATTCACCAAAAATTTTATAGCAAATGTCTTTTGCTAAATCAACAAATTCTCTGACACTTGTCAATTTCCTAATGCCCCAACAATTTTCCTACTGTTTGCATTTTTTCACCCTAAGTCATAAGGCCAGCATCTAGGCAGCATTAAGAGCCGTTAAATAATCGTTATATAATACTACATTTTTAAGTTTTAAAAGTTTTCATAGATCTCTCGAAGCGCACATTTTCGAGATGCATTTTTCAATATTTAATGAACAGTTTCAACATTTATGTGTAAATAGCAACAACAAAAGGAAGAAGTGTGTAAAAACTTTGTAATTAACGTAAAAACATTTTCATACCAAAAAACGTACGAAGAAAGATTGAATGAAAGATAGATTCATAGATGAAGGAAAATTAAGAATGAAGAGAGTCTTCCACTCCAGCAATATAACACGTCATTCTGTATAAATTCAGGCAAAATTAGATTTTTTTATATATGTAAAAGGTGAAAGAAAGCAGAAAATTAAAAGAGAAGAGAAAGTTATGGAAAGGGATACAACTTTTGAAGTACAATATGATATAATATGATATGATATACGATGCTTTAAAATAATTATGTTATTTAGATTGTTTTAATTTCTTGTAAGCGAAAAAGTGAATGAAGCAAAGTATCCTTCTAATTAGAGTTTCAGTTAAGTGAGAAGATAACGATGATAATTAAGAAAGAATAAGAATCAAAAAGAAAAGATAAAGAAAAGAAAGCGTAGCTTTAAAATGCCCAACGTTCTGTTTTCTATAGATTTCAAGAATTGTAGATTCGTTGATTGTGCATTAAGTAATGAACTTTTTATACAACAACAACCATAACTACAAGAACAAATAATTATGTGTGGCAATGAGGCGAAAACAACTAATATGCAACATGTTGCATGACTTTCTGCCCCGCCCCAGCCCACCACACAGAACACAGCCACACCAATTTAAGATTTAATGCAAAAGAGCAAAAAATACAAATAATAATGAGTGTAAATAATTAATTGTGATATAGTATTTCTTAGCACAATTGTGATCTTAACAAAAATGGCTAGCTACTACGACAACTACAACTACAACTACTATTACATAGCATACATTACTGCATACATACACAACATACATATGTATGTGCACACACAATTACAAACAAACAAACCGAACAAGTGTTTTTATAAGAAATTTTAATATAATTCAATTGAAGTACTTGTCTATGGTCCCCACTAAGAAAAATGGGGCAATCCCAAGAATATATGCGTGAGAGAGAGTGAGAAAGAACGACAGGGGGGGGGGGGGGTTATCTCAGGCAGGCATATCCCAAGAATTAAGAAACTACAAAACGAGAGAGAACTCTGTGACCACTCAGATAAATTCAACGAATTTAATGAATAACATTTACTACACTTTTAACAAATTTAAAACGGATTAATTATCTTCTCAAATGCTGCCTTTAGACTGGCCTTGAAAACGGTTCTTAAAAAATTCTATTTTCTCAGATCAACTTTTTATCTCTGACTTTTAAAGCTTTTTGAAAAGCCATATTAATTTTGAATTTGAAATTATTTTTATTTATGCAAATTTTCCTTTTAAAACTCTTATAGTTTGCATTATAATTTCAACAATTGAACGGCAATAATACTGTTCAAAGCGTTAGACAAATGTGCGATGAAATTCACATTCAAATTAAACTGTTTTATTATTATTTTTATAATTTTGATTATCCTTTAAATTTTTGAAATTTCATTGTGCATTTGTTTGCGCACAACATAAAAAAAAACATCATCAAATTGCAATAAATATCAAATAATAAACAATAGCAACAACAATTTGAATTTGTCAAAAAAAAAAGAAAAACAAAGTAATTCAAAAGAAATTGCAACGAAAATTGATTAATTATATTAACAACAGATACAAAAAGCAATACACAATTGTAATTATGTTTATGTTTATGCTGAATTGTGCAACATGAAAGCGAAAGCTTTTTTAATACTACGAGTATACCTACCTACAATAGCACATGCATATAATTAGTTTATGTTTCACAAATCAATAGACATAGCAAATAGTTAAATATAGTCAACGGGCTGCTGGATATAAACAGTTAACCTAAACCACAAAAATCCGACAACATTAAGTTAATCTTTAAGCAAACAAATCCGATAATTACTTAGGCACATGCTTGTATTTGAACGACCGTCAATGTAATAGTCTACACAGATACTTAAACATTTGCCACTCTACAAATTCTACACTTGCCGTAGACTAAGTCGTAGCCAGTATCACGTGCCCAAGTAATACAACGACCTTTGCTATGCATTTTCATCAGTTTTCTCAACTGTAAAACGACGTCCAAAAAAAGTAAATACTAATATCAAAACATACAAAAAGAATTGCAATTTGTAGACTTTAAAATTTAAACTAAACCGAACCAAATGAAGTTAAAGTTAACTCCAATTTCATCCGATCGAAAAGAACAACGCATCGTTAAAATACAATTTATTCATAATAATAGTTATTATCCCTACACTTCCTCTACCCAGCTAACGTATCCTTTTTGTGTGCAACCTAAAAAAGAATGGCAATATTTGAACAACAAAAAATTCTGGCAATAAAAACTATTCAAATTTTATTTTGTACTCCCGAGAAACCGCAACAGAAACTGTTTTTTCTTAATATAATAAGGGGATTACTAAAACGGGTCATTTGATAACATCACTTATAACTTATAAAATTATATAAATAAAATTTTCTCCAACGAAGGTTCAACAAAACCAGGAGGAGTAATTCCAAACTGTGGAGCATCTATGTTAATCAAGAGTGCTGTAAACAAAGTGGCAGCACCAAAACGAAAAATCGATTGGTCATTGTTATCGGTTTTATTCTGCATTTCATTCTCTTCTGCGTTTTTTCGTTGGTCAATAAAAGTGCATAAAATTGTTAAAATTGTGTTTAATAAAATATAGATTAAGTTAAAATAGTTGATTAACAAAATGGTACGTAAATGTGTAGTGGTGTCAACTGCGAAAAAGCAATGCAAATGTAAATATTTGTACAACTTCACGCGGCAGAAGTTTTTGCTGACGTGAAATTGTACGTGTGCGTAAAGGTATTCACCGTATATGTTTTAGAAGAGGCCGCGTCACAAACTGCATGCCGATTTTTCAATATATCAAAGTGCTTGAATAATGATAATGATGTGAATTGAAATGTTTTTTTGTGCAGTCGGTTGTGGAATGGATTACGGGAAGGCTGGCGCGACCCAACGAACAAGATCCTGCTGGCGGACCAGAGGCGCCCTGGTATCTCAAATATGGCAGCCGAGTTTTAGGCATAGTTGCCGCCTTCTGTAAGTATTAAAAGCTTGCTGTATGAGACCTAAGAATTGCCACAATAAAAACAGGAAATACAATAAGAACAACAAATCATTTACAGTTGTTACTTGCATCGATTTTTTATTATTCTAATGGGTCTTGCATGTTATCTATTTGTAGCCAGTGCATGTGTGTGTGCTTGTGTTTGTGTCGTGGCCACCCAATACGCCCACAATACTCACAGCACGCACACTCACTTGCGCTCGCTCTTCGACCTGACATTGATAAAGACAAAAGAAAATGCTACAAAGGATACAGAAATGTTTGTCTGTATGTGTCTACATGTGCCACATACAAACTCTTACATATTTATTCGTATATATATATATTTATATATATACATAACTGTTACTTTACTTTATGTGAAGTTGAATTCTCCGTTTTTTTGCTATCAAATTTGCATGCTCTTTTTTATTACTTAGTTTTATTCTGTCAGTAGCATTTGCGCTCTTTTTTATTGTTGTGTGCACTCCTACACATTTGCTCTCTCTCATTATTTCTCCTTTCGCTTCTCTCCCTCTCTTTGCCTTATGCTATTTTTGCGTAATACAAATTGTACTTTCAGTGTTTTCTTTCGTTGCCATGACATTCAACATGCATATTTATTCCTTTTATGAATATTTTAAGGTCAATGACATAGTGAATTGTTTTTAAATAATATTAACCGGAGTCTCTCAGCTGTTTTTTATTTTCAAACTGCAGTATTCAATGAAAGTTTCAAACAAACAATAAAATTTATGGAAATACATTTTTAAATGATTGCAATAGAATTTGGAATTATAGTTTAACGAAATTTAAATACTCTTTTCAGTTCAAAAGTTAGTTTCATAGTAGAAAATTCACTCTTTAGGCTTCCCTAGACCGGTTTTATTAACATACGCCAAAACTCTACTTTATAATTATTATAATATAAAGCCGCTCACATCTTATTACCTGAGTTCATTGAGATCTGCACCGCAATAACCTCAGAATTGAGATCATTTTACAGAGAAACTTGTTCGTGCTTAGACTTCTCGTCGTCTTAGAGTTTTAGAATATAAAATAATTATGAGAATGTGTTAACGTTATCTAATAGCAAATACCAGAGATCCAGAATAATCTACGCTTACAATTAGTGTATTCAACACGAACTAGCTTAATTAACAAGTTAACGCATTTGTTTACATTGTCGCACATTTCGTTATCAGACGGCTTTTAGTTCTCTCAGCTTTCAGCTGATAAAATATTTATATGTGATATGCGTATAGGAATTTCATAGGTCTGTGCTTGCATATAGTTTCATTTATCTCGACTGTGTAGATCATCGGCTTTTAGAGACCAACAGACAGGCAGACAGATACACAGACAGTAACAATGCGTTCTGTATTCTCTATTCATTCGACCAGTTGTCGAGTCGACCAATGCTCCAATTGGAACAAGTGTTTTCGCTTGTGTTGTCACGCTTCTCTGATCTGCTTGGCGCTTTTTTTTATATTGTATTTTATTATTCTTTCTTTTTGCTAATTTTATAACAAATAAAAGAAGGCAACCTTGTAGCATATTTAACAGTTGGATGAGTCAACTTTGTCGATTAGATTACGCTTTGAATTGTTTTAAAACTGAAAGATAATGGGAACAAATTTTGGAGGCGTTTTATTTATGTACACTGATTGAAATTTGTTATTTTAAAGTCCGATTAACAAAAGACAGATACAATTTAAGCCCCTGTCATGTTAAGAAAGTAGAAACTCCCCCAATTTGGTTATGTTTTTGTAGGTTGACCAGTTAACTATCTATTTGTATATACTCTCCCACTCTATCGAGCCATAAAATGTTAAATTCAATGTTAATATGTTAATAACAGCGCAACAAAATACTGTTACACGCTCAGCTGACCGACATTTAATAGATTATTATTATTGTTTTCTGTGTTTGCAATTTTCAACTAATATTCTTTCTTTTTCAGTTGCCATACTCTTTGGTCTGTGGAATATTTTCTCAATTCTCACACTGAATGTATCATGCCTTGTCGCTGGCATCATCCAAATGGTAGCAGGATTTGTGGTGATGGGGTTGGAGGCCCCATGTTGCTTTCCCTGCATTGAGCAAGTCGATCAGATGGCTGTGAAGGTTGAGGCCAAGCCACTGTTCTTCCGAGCGGGTCTCTATTGCGCGTGAGTAATCACCATACTATACCCTATCAAATATTGACTAACCATTTAAATCCTTCATTTTCGATAGATTGGCTGTGCCACCCATTTTCATGTGCTTCGGCCTGGCAAGTCTCTTTGGCAGCGGCTTAATCTTTGCCACTGGCGCCGTTTACGGCATGATGGCGTTAGGCAAAAAGTGAGTATTGTATTTAGAATGGATCGATCAAATCAGTTAGTTGGCTAGGACTAGTCTGTTATTCTGAAGCAAAGAGGAGTTACGAATACAGAAGGCACTAAATGCTAATCAAAACAATGTTCTCTCTATTCCTTCACGTGCTTGCGCTGTGATTACGCTTACAATTATAACTAATGTTATCTAACACCATAAACAAAACGAAAACGAAAACAAAACAAAACAAAAAACGACAACAAATATATAAAATATAAATAACATTAGAGCTTCGCGTGAGGACATGGCCGCTGCGGCCACATCGCCCACACAAATGGGAGGCGAGCAGGCGGGCGGCCAAATGCAAATGGGCGGCGATCAACATATCACACTTATGGAAGATCCCGATGTTTGGCGTCCAACATAAATGCACTAATTAAAAGCATAAACTGCCAAAAAATATAAAGCAAACAAACAAGAAACAAATATACACACACTTCAGATTTACACACACACACACACACCCAAACACACAAAAATGGACAATTAGACAAAGAAATATCATTATCAAATATTGAGAAACAAATATTTTATGGCGCATAGTTTTTAGTGTTCGTTCCAATTGAAAGTAAAATAATAATAGCAATTAAACAATAACTAAAATGAGATCATAAATAATACAAAAACACCCCACCAATTGAAAAACAAAACTGAACAAAGCAAGAAGCGGTAAACGATAAACAAAGTAAACTTTTCATAATTGTTACTAAACAAAATGTTGCAAAATGTTGTTTGGTCACTTATCGTCCTCTGCATGTAGTTGCATTTCTCCATTTTTAAATGTCCTTTGTCGAGCGACGGTGTTGTTAAACAGTACAGTTAAATATACCACATACATATGCATTAATACATATATTACAAATGTACTTATGTATATATATAAATATATATATATTGTATAATATATATGTAAAGTTTATTTTTAGTGAGAAAATTCTATTGATAACAATAATAAATACAAATACACGCTAGAGAACAATTAAACGACAGCTATGAGAGCGAAGTAGATGAAGAGGAGAATGACGAGCAGCTTCCACACGGCAAACTACACAAATTACCTGCAAATAAAAAGGAAATTAAATGAATCATAGAGCAATATTGTACAACAAAATCAGAGAGCATTAACTCAATATGCTTGGCTTAAATGTAAAAGATATTTAGATGTTAAACATTAATTGAGATAAAGTAAATGTTTGTATTTCTTTTTGCTCACGATATGCATAACTATTTAAATATCTAGTTATATATGTACCAAAATTGTTCAAGATTGATTTATAAATATTGTAAGCACATCAGTTGTCAGACTTAACCAAACACAACTTCGGCTATAGCCTACACAGATTTCGAAACATTCCCTATAATTTTAAAGGATATTTATTTATTTCTATTTAGCCAGATGTTTACAAATAATTAATAATATTATGTTTAAGTTTATGTTATGCTTAAATAGTAACTCGCGACAAAATAATACTCGCAACATTAACTCAATCTCATCCTAATGGATCCATATTGGCATCCAATATAGCTTTCTCTCTCTATCTCTGTCACTCTCTTTCTATAAATACATAGTAACATAATCTCAATATGATAACGTTTTACTGGCAGCCAGAGAAGATTCCTAGCTTGCATCTAGTTGAAATTACATAGTTAATTAATGAATATTTAGTTTGTAACGAACGCAACACTAAAAATTATCAGTAAAGTCAAATATTTCGTTTGCAAAAAAAAAAGAATGAAAAACATGAAACCGACAACTCGACTCAATATATATATATATACTTATATGCTAATGAATTGTACATGCCAAACTGCCCCAGAACAGTCCAGTTAAAAGCCAATTTCAGCCTCCAGCAAAACCAGCAACAATAACTACAAAAGCAACAGCAAGAAGTACGCTAAAATCAAGGCAATTACGTTGTTAAGTAGTTCGATTAATTGTTATTTATGTAGTGCACTGAGTTGCCTTTCATATCTTTCCGTATGTATCGTATATATATCGATAACAACTATATGTAAATAGTTGAGTAGCTAAAGTTGATCGATAATCTAAGTAAACCACTTTCGATTTCTCTTTTTTACATGTATTTTAAATGCTTAAATTTCGATTTCCACTTTCGTCACAATGAACTCTAAGAAATATGCTAGAGAAATTGGGATTTGGAATAGAATTATTTATTTCTTAGCATTTAGTTTTTGTTATTTTCTTTAATAACTTTATAGTTATAGTTTATAGTATCAGCTCAGTGTTTTCATTTCTGTAACAATTATCCAATTGACTCTGCAATTGTTTCCTTTTCTTTAGACTGACCCTTGGCAAAGCACGATTCCTTTAGTTCGCACACAATTCTTATTAATGCTATGTTAGTTTTGACTATTATTTTTTTAGTAATTATTTTGTCAGGCTACATCTATTTTACATGTTTTGTATTATATAACTAAATATTGTCTATTTTTACTCGTCCTAGAGCCTCCGTTGATGATATGCGAGCCGCAGCACAGCAAACAGGATATGGCGGCAACCCGTCGTCCACGACAAACGATCGGGCGGGCATTGTGAACAATGCGCAGCCATTCTCCTTCACGGGAGCCGTCGGCACGGACAGCAATGTGTGATGAACGGATCACGGATCGAGGATCGTGGCTGGGGGGTGTGCGATGAGAAAACAAGACTCAAAACGCAACGCAACGCATAAAAGGCAAATAGCAGAAACAATAATAATAACAAGAACAGGAGTAAGATCAAGATCACCAGGAAATATTATCTATAAATAGAAGAAAACGTGTGCAATTTATTGTTTGGCGACCAAAATTCCATGCCAATCTGGGTCGCAAGTATAAATGGATCTCTCTCGGTGTAGAGCTAACGACAATGTTTATAAGCATGAACAGATAATGAATTGAAAGCAAGCGATGCGATGAGAATGTAAGGGAAGCGAAGAGAACCTCAAGAAACCTCTTTTAAAGAACCGTCTAGTAATTGTAAAAGCTTTTGTGTTAAATATTTTTGGCGTTTTCTGTTTCACATTTTGTTGCCTGTGTATCATTCCAATTTTGGGTTTCAAAGCTTAACACAAAAAGAAAACTTGTTTAAAATTTAGTAAAAAGCAAATAAAGATAGACAAACATAATTAAATTAACTTATTGAACGATGGCATAATTATGTGAAATTTACGTTTAGTCATAGTTTAAATATACCTAAAATATATTTAAATGCATAATACAAATACTTATTAAAATATAAATAAATAAATGTATGTAAACCATATTAAAATTGAATTATACATAAATTATGTTAAATAAAATTAATTATACATACATTTTGGCATTTTTATTTATATATACTCTTAGCCTGGAGCAATTAAACAATTTTATTTTACACGAAACATTTAAAACGAAATTTATAATTCAGTTTATTTTTTTAAAACAAATTTTGCACTTTTTTAACATTCCTGTTTATTGTTTGGAGCAATATAATTAAACAATTTAAATGTATTCTCAATATTTAAACGATTATTATTAAAAATTGTGTCTTCAATAATTGATATAAAGTTTTAACTTTACTTTTAGCTATGTTGGAGTCATTTACTTAAACAATTTTAATTTATACACAACATTTTAAAAGAGAATTATTAAAAATTTCAAAAAAAATACAATTTATGCTTCCTCCTCGGTATCGTCGTCTTCATTACTTTCAGCTTCTTCTTGCGTTTCGCTATCATCATCACCAGCATCGTCCTGTTGGATTTGCTGGGCATCATTATCCTCTTCATCGCTATCACCGCTATCGTTGTCAGCATCTTCCTCGACCTCTTCCTCCTTCTCCTCAGGCTGCTGTTCATTGGATCCAGCCCAGCGGAAGCGGCGATCGCTGATTCCCTCACCAGACACCGCAATGATCACAGCGAAAAGAGCTAAATTATTGTACAAATTGTTTAAAAAATGTCTCTAAACATCTGAAGTTGTCCTTAAACTTACCAAAGCTCATAACCAGAAACTTGTTGGAAAGCATATTGTTGTTTAACTGTTGATGCAAATGATTACAATGCTAACTGATTAGTTAACTGCTTCTTTTATACGAAATTTAACATTAAAACATTTGCCAAATTGCAGACAACTGAGTAAATATTTGCATTTATTCTTAATTTGGGCTACCAAAATAAGGTCAACAGCGTTTTGCCTTAGTTTGAATGGACGTTAGTTACCTTAGGTTATTCTTAAATAAATAATAAAATGTATAATGGAGGAATATTATTTTATAGCGTATTAAATGAAATATGGATAACTGAACAGCCTTTTGGACTTTACAGCTGTCAAATATAAACCGACTAACTTTTAAGCTAAAGATATATTCAACAATTAAAATTAAGAAATATATTTCATTTTTTGAAGAATTAAATATTATTTCAATTAAAGCTGTTTGCTTATTATTTATTTAATACAAATTCCCTGGCTGATTTAAAATGTTTAAAAATAGTATTAAAACTTCGTCTAAATGTTATCAGCTTAGGCTTATCCTTAGCTTTAATATATCTTATGTTAATTGTTAATTCGTTTAATATGTTCAACGTTCTCAATTTTATATAAATTCTTGTATATGTATCTTTAAAATATAATATTATTATTATTGCCTTTTCAGCCGTTTAAAAAATATATAATTTGTAAATCTTAAATACACAAGCAATTATTGTAAAATTATTTTAAATTTGTGAATATACTCCTGCAGTCAATGAAAAAATATGTAGCATACTTTTAGACGTCACATTTAAATATATATATGCTTATGAATGAAGTGTTGCATACTTTGAGGCAGCTGCAGAAAAATAACGAATTCATGTTAATTATTTCCAATTTGATTATTGTATTCCTGCAAGAACTGTTGACATCGTAAATGTAAATATTAAACCGTATCTTTCAATAATTGTGTGCCAATTATGTTTATATTGTTTTAGACTGCTTTCTTCACATCAAAATGTGTTAAATATTGTAGAAAGTAATTCAATTCAGGGAATATTGTGGAAAATACATACAAATTGTTTTGATAAGTAATTTCCATATGTAATTTATGTCAATTTTGTTGGTTTACTTAATTCAATCTGCATTTAATTTGTATATTTAAACTTTCGCTTACATTTTCAATTGTTTATAAAATTTTAAAGCCTTCAAAGTTTCTTAGCTTTGGCAAAACTCCATTAATTTTAATGATCGCTTAAAAATAATGAACATTTTGATATCAGCTGTGAAATTTATCATTCTCTTCGTTTATTTGCATGCTTACTCTTTTATATAAATCTTTTTACATTTATTTGTAATATTACGAAATAATAAATTGCAAGTTAATTCGTTTATTACTTAATTATTATTAATCTGCTCACAGGCATCTATCCAATCATTGTACACATCGATTGGCTCCGATAGGGATATGATCGGTGTCTGAAAGTATTCCTTGCAAACGCGACAGGAGATACGACCCGCGTTCTTGCACTTGTCACTAAATAGATAAGAAATATAGAAATATAGATTAGTTATAGAATTTAACTGTGCGAGCTGAACTTACATAACGACGTCACAGCTTCTCTCGTGGTTGCAGAACGGACAATTGAAGTGCTTTTCCATATTCTCAATATTCCTACGTTTTTGTGGCGGCTTTCGCTTCGACTTGCGGCGTCCCATAATAACAAACTTTAATATAACAAAATCTCAATAGATCTGAGTAGTAAGGTTTTTAGAATTGCTGTATAAAAATAACTTAAATAAGAACTTACGACGGCGTTTCAGTTGTTTCTTGGCTCACTTTCAGCTGCGCACTAAACTTATTGCTGGAGAACAACATCTTAAACAAATGAAAATGTTTGTTTAATTTTGTGAAATCTCAAGGATTGCTTTGATAACTTTAGTTTCTATTTCAGTTGAAGCAAAAAGCAAAGCTAGAGCTGTGCAGTGCTGCACAATCGAACGACGAACTTGATTTGATTTAATTTGGCTTACGAATTTCTATTCAGTTAGTAAAGAGCAGAAATATTGTTAATAAAAGATTTATTTGAATAAGTTTTTTGTTTACAATGGAAACTGCTTTATAATTTGACGGTTTGTAAAGCATCTACTGTTTCTGTTGATAGACAATCAACTACTCTGCTATCTATTTACCTGAGCTCCCCATTCCCATCTCTCTCTGTCTCTCTCTCCGACCACAACTAAAGACCAATTGATAGTGCCCACATTTGCTTGGGGTCTGCACAGCTGCCTCTTATCTAATGCTTTGATTTGGCTTGGGTTTTAATCATATTCAATGTAGCATAAAATCGCTTGTCCTTTGTGAAGGATCCTCATTTGATCCCCTCAAAATATCGATTACAAACTGCGCAATGCAATCGCAATGCAAGGGCAGGGAAATTGTTTAGCTTAGATTGTTGTTGATATCGTTGAATGTGGGTCAAGTGCTTCGTTTGGTTGCGGGGATCAAGAATTAGGCCGAGACTTTCCCACACAGTTGTGTGTTGAAGAGAGCGTTAACAGTTTGTCGATTTCTTCTGGCTAAAATCGCAGTAGGAGTGTAACGCTGATGACAGCACGAGTTTTTACTTATTCCTTTTTCTTTTTTTTTGGCAACCTGCTGCTTAGCATATTAGCACCAAAGGACACTGCAGGATCAACGGGTGGTGATTCACAGGACAGCTGAAAGTGTCAACAGTCGGCGCAGTGCAAAAAGGGGAACAGAGGTGTGTGTGGCTGTGTAGATTTTTGGGAATGCCATGAAATTGCTCACTAAGCATCGAGTCGAATCCTTGGCGGGAGGCGTTCGGCACGCAACAGGATACAACATGTTTAGACATGCAGCTGTGTCTCGCATTGATTGCATTTGCTGCGCATCGATTTCAAAATTATTTGCCAAATGGATTTAACATTCCAAGGAGCAGAGCTGCTTCCGTCTTCCTCCATTCATTAGGCTCCTCTTTGTTGCCACTTTTGTGCCCAATGCTGTACGACTTAATCTCTTGTCCGGCATCTTTTGCCAGCTGCCACCGTTTGCCTTTTGTGGTTCCATCCAGCCAGTTGACCATTTGCCCGTCTTGGCCCTGGCCAAGTGCTCGCCTCACTCTCTCTCTTTTGTTTGGCCTACTTCAATGTCCAGCCGACGCATTTGCTGCTCCTTTTATTTTATTTTTTGCTGATTTTTTTTTGTTCATTTCTTCTACTCCTCTCTCTTTCAACTGTTGCGCTTTGTGCTGGTTTTGTGTGTTCATTTGCTTAAACGCATCTTATCCCGTTAAAGTGTGCGCTCCGCTTCAAAAAGTCCTTTCGCAGAAAATTGATCCTTCTCTTGCCAATTTCCGCCTGTAGCCAGGACTCTTCAAATGCTCCCGAGCGCACACTAATTGAGTCTTTCTGATCTGCAGATGAGATTACTGTAATCCAAGACGTGAGTTCCGGAAATTTCTGACATTAATAGGACTATTCTTATGTGTAGTATGAAACGGTAGAATATTCTTAGAATCTCGCTTTTATATAAATTATATATATATTATTTGCATATTTATTTAGTGTATTTTGAATAGATTCCCTTTCTGTTATCCAGAACGTTAGTTTAAGTTAAAATTCATTTTATAATGAAAACTTTTTAAATAACTTTTCAATTATAAGTTCTTCTTAATTTTCTCTTTATAAAATATATCAAATATATAAAATATATTAAATATTCTTAAATTATTTGATAATAGATTTCAACTCTGTAATGTTTGCTAAAATAAATAATTTAATTTAAAAGATTTTGAATATTTGAGCAACTATTTCTGTTATTTGAAAGTTCTATCAAGCATTTCTCTCATTAGATTTATTTTCTATTCTAAAACTCTTGCGAATTGTTAAGTAATTCGCAAATAAATTTAAAATTATTTGAATTTCTTAAAGTAAATATAAATTTATTAATATTTCTAACTAAAGTTACAATTTATAAATATTTCATAATAATAATTTAAAGCACCAACTCTTCTTAGTTTTTCTTTTGTAATCTACCATAGTTTTTAATAAGTTTAAACAATTTATATAATAGCCAAACTTATGTTATAATTTATATATTTTCTTCAGTAAGCAAGCGCTTTTTAGCATCTAAAGAACATATTATCGTTGCTTTATTGATTTTATATTAAAAAGAGTTTTTAGCAGTTGCCGTATCATGTTTTTTCCTAGTTTTTCTCATGCATTAAGTGATCAAATTAACAGCAGTTCAGAACAGTTTTCCAGTAAAATAAACATCAACAGTTGTCTGTTAATTATAGGCATCACATAACCCTCATCATTATTGAGACCATTAAGTCCCAGCAATCTCATAAATAGGCCACACCTGAGTAAACTTTGTCCGCAATCAAAAGCTTTTCCGTTGCAGATGAAAACTGTTTCGCTTTCTGCCCAATTAGATGTTTTAAATGCCATAAAATTATTATTATTATTATTGTGTTGAATATTTTAGTGAGCTGCATTTGTTGTTGGCATTCAATGCCGCTTCTCTGTTCGTCTGGTATTCCTCTCCCCCTCTTCGCGTCTCTCTCGGAATCACATTCTATACAATATTCCAATACAAATGCATTGCATTCAGGCGCCCCAAAACATGATTATTAATTAAAATTCCCAAATCAAAATCAAATTACCACTAAAAATGAAGAATGCATAAATTTATGTAAAATGACAACACACACACACACACGCACACACTCGCACACACACTGTGATGTGTGTGTGGGGGAAAGGGAGCCTCCCTGTCGCCATCGGCTTCCGCTGCGTCTTCCAAGAATTTCTCGATACTGTATAGCACACATATTATAATTTTTTTTTTTTTTTTTTTTTTTTTTTTTTTTTTTTTTGTAAAAACGTTTATTTTATTTAAACAGGCTTTCTACTACCTAATTGGCAGCTTAACAAGTTGAACATAAAGGCACGATTATTTACAGTAGAACACTACAGAAAATTCAATAACAATTTACATAAACATCAACAATTTGGTTAATTAAATCATTCAATTTTACATGCAACATTCTTTTATAGGAACCTCGCAGGGAGGTCCTGTGGATGGAACTTCTTCAGTCTTCTTTTTCTGGCTTCTTTGTTAAGCCTTCTCGCCAGAGGGTTTGGGTGGTTTTCGAGTCTTTCAAGGTAGCTAGCAGCTACCTTTTGCATTACGTCTCCAACTTTGGGGACCTTGAGATCTTTTTCAATGTCCCTGGTACGCATGTACCAGGGAGCATTGCAAATTTGCCTGAGGATTTTTGCTTGTGCAACTCTTATTTTATTTAGGTTTGCTTTTGCCGCAATTCCATAGACTTGAAGCGCATATCTCCATATAGGGCTGAGTATTGCTTTATAAATTGTCACTTTACTGTATAGTGACAATTTATTGGCCGGCTTAAGAAGCCATGACATCTTTGCGCTTTTGGTCATTACAGTCTTTTTGACCATCGTGGTGTGCATGTTAAATGTTAGCCTTCTGTCTAACACTACGCCCAGATATTTGTGGCTTCTTTTGTGCGGAAGTGTTAAGCCCTGCAAGCTAATGCGACCACAGTTTAAACGCCTCGTGGTAAACGTAACGTTTGCGCATTTGCTCCCGTTAATTCCAATATTCCACTTGCGGGCCCAGTCTTCAAAACTGCTCACGTACTGCTGCAATGCCTCCGTAGCTTTATTGATGCAGGTACTACTTGTCAGTACGGCTGTATCGTCGGCATACGTGGCTAACAGTAGATCGTTCCGGTTTAGGTTTACTCCCTGTGATGTCGCTATGTGAGGGCATATCGGCTGTGAACAGAGTATATAAGGTAGGGGCGAGAACGCTACCTTGGGGCACGCCTGCACATATTGGACATATTATAATAAAATTAAATTATGCATAATTATAATTTTTTGTGTTGCCTGCATTTAAGCAAAACTAGGGGAGGGGGAATCCACAGAGGGGTAGCCAGCAGTGAGAGCCCATAAAACTGTCATAAGGCGCTGCAAATGAGAGGAGCTAACGAGATATATGGAATTTTCAACAAGTTTTTTTTAATTTTCTTGCGTTTTAGTTTATTTTTTTGTCTCTTCTTTTTGCTGGGACACGTGTGGCAAATAACAATGTGTGCAGCAAGCATATTGAGCGCATTACACTGTGCTACAAGTCTAACGTATTCACAGCCAAATAAAGTTATTTTAAGTAGTATTTCATTTCAATTTTAAAATGTCTTTTCCTTTTTTCCAGATAATTTTTTATTTGTTTTTATTTGTCAAGAAAGATGAACAATTTATATAATATTTAAGAAAGTAATAATGTTTCTTTTTGAAAAAGAATTAAACAAATAAAAAAATAGATTTAGAATACATATTTAATTGATAATTTAATAGATAATAATAGTTTTTATGTATATTTAATGGAATATTTTTAATACAACATTAAGCAAAACAATAAAACAAATTAATTTACTGTAAAATGTCTTAAAAATAATATATTTAAATAAATTAAGTCATTATAAATACAATATATAAAAATAAGAATTGAATATATTTAAGTTTTATGAGAGATGAATTATTAATTTTAATTTGTTGTAATGTTTTAAAAAATATGTACAGAATATACAATTAAGAAGAATAAAATATATAATTATAAGTAACTATGTTAATAAATATAATTAATATTATACTTATTTAAGCATTATGAATAATTAATAATTATTAATATATTATATAACAACTTATATTATTCATAAATAATTGAAAAATGAAATAAATATAATATAAACAGCAATTGCAATTTGTTTTTCTTAAAGTATTTAAATTATATACATTATCGAACCCAATTTTGTTGCACAGTGTCACAATATTGCCATAAAACGAGGAGCAAAGAATGTTTTTGTGCTCAATTAGCGCATAACATTGTCACAACCTTCCGGCAGCAGCACCCCATGGCCTCTCCTTGCACTAGCTCTGCCCCAAGCCTTGCCGCTCTCTCACTCTCTCTCTCTCTCGCTCTGCACAACCTACTCAGCGAGCAGTGTTATCAACAGGTAAAAATACTGATTTGGTATGCACAGAAGTTGGGAGAGAGAGAGAGGGAGAGATAGAGAGTGGAGCGTAGCTGGCACATTGCATAATCGTTAAAATGGTTGAAAACCCTTTTTTGTCTAATGCTCATTTCCATGCGTTTTAGCCGGAAAATTATGGCTGGCTCGCTGCCATGGCCACAAAAGTGCTCCGGCAATAGTTAAACATATTTTTGCCTGGGCTTACGCGTGGACGCATTTTAAATTATGACAACGAGGAGGTCGACGCGGTGCCTGGCTTCCTGGCGCCAGAGCTGCATTGGTATTCGGTTTTGGGATTGGGATTGGAGTAGGGATTGGGATTGCTATTGGGATTCGGTGTGGTATATTGTTTTGGCTGCTTAACGATTTAAATAATGTTTGGGGGCACAGGAAAGGATAACAAGCGTGCGCCGTGGCGCTTCCA
Organism: Drosophila macrospina; assembly: GCA_035042075.1. Lineage (NCBI taxonomy): Eukaryota > Metazoa > Arthropoda > Insecta > Diptera > Drosophilidae > Drosophila > Drosophila macrospina. Next base: position 2,974,928 of record JAWNLW010000591.1, read on the forward strand.
TGGAACTATAAATTGTTGTGCGGCGAATGCATATTAATAGAGCAGAGGGAGGACTAATGAAAGGGGAAGAGGAGAGGAGTGTAAGCAGTAGCAGCAGCTGCAACTAATCTTATCAAACACTGACAATAAGCCAATTAGCAAGCACCTACAGCAACGAAACGTAAGCAAACATTGCGCAAAAGGTTCAATTTGGAAATTTTCTCTTTTTGGGATTTTTTGTTGTTGTTTTTTTATTTTTGTTATTTTGTCTTTGGGTTCTAGGGAAATGCTACTAGGGAAGCCTGTCAGTAGGATTGCGAGTGAGACGTCAGGATGCTAACAGACCAAAATATCAAACGCAGCTGCCGGCAGGACAATGTTGCTTAAAAGTCAAATCGCAAGATGCTTGCGTCAACCATAAAACTGGTCACAAAGATAAAACGCATGCCGGACTCTCAGAGGGGAAAGGGAAAAGAAGAGCACGGGAGTCTGGTCTGTAGACCGCCCCTGGCGAGTGCTACGACATTTTTGGTGCACGCCAGGCAGCCTCTAATTTGTGAAAACCTGCCTACAGTTTAAAGATCGAACATCGCCTACCTAAGCGTGGTCTGGCGAACCCCCGTAGAGGACACATCAGGAGCATCATCCTCTACATTCCAAGTTGCCATGACATTTGAGATTTAGCAGTCGATGATTGTGTCAATGTCTGTGGACAATGGTCGTGCCAATTGTATAGGGATATGGTAGAAAAGCGCAATTCTATTCGAAAAACTGCTGCCCACAAAAGGTACCGAAAATTTGCCATAATCATGACAATTTTTCTGTTCTTTTCTTCTCTTTAACATTTGTTCTCTTACAGCAATTGTCTGACTGTTTTCAGCTGAATCGAAGCAGAAGATATCTTCTTTATTTTCTTAATCGTTGTAATGTTGCGTCTTTATGAGGAGTTATACCAAACAACTGAATAGTTCTGAAAGTAGGGGCAGCACCTTACTGTATGTATGCTTGGAAATTTGATTGTTGATATTCATCTACTGTATTGATCTTTGTTCTATTATATCTCTGTTTGATGTCTAACTTTGCAGACTTTAAGATATTTAACAATTTAAGAGAAATTGCAGTTATCAGATCAGATTTCTCTCTTCAGATAATGAAGTTGATATTATTTTTATAGTCTCCGGCAGGGCATATATCTCTTTATGCTATATTCAAAAAGTATAAAAGAGAGAACTACCCACACCTCCAAATGCAAAGTAGGGATTTTGTATTTGGCAAGTGGGATAAAATTAAAATCCCGCTATTATTTATATGTATGTAAGTAAGAGAGAGTTACATTCCCTCATCTCACTCAAAACGAATTAGAAGACAAATTAAATAACGAATTAGTGCTTTAATTGCCTATGTTTCTTTTTTACACATTTGTCAAGGTTGTCATAATAATTAAAATACACTAATTTAACTTAAGCTCAGCAACGATCAAGAAAGCGCTTTTGTTTTAATTTGTGCTTAATATCTATTTGCTTATTTGCTTTAGTCAAACGAAAGAGAGAGCAAAACTGCACACAAAAATAATTATGGCAGCTGATTTTATTCAAGGCCACGAAAGCAGATCAGCTGCTCAACCGGTGTATTGCAAACAAATCAGCTGTGTTGTCAGCACTGACCTAGTTTACCCTCCTGACCCTCCTTTTGCGCTACTCATTCCATTGCATTTTTGTATGGGAGAGTTCTTCTTCTGATTTAATCCTTGTGTAGACTTTTACTGAATGCTATTCTTTTAGTTGAATTCTTAACCATCATTTTTAATATTTTAGTGAGCTGGCAGTTTAAATGATATTCAATATTTCTAAATTAGTTAAAAAATCATAATTTATTATATATTTTTCTCTTTTTTTATCAAATGTTATTTTTCAACACAACTTTAGTATATTCGTATTCATTTGTAACTCGTTAAATGTGACCATAAGCAAATATGCAGCATATATATTTTCCGGAAAGGCGAAAACTATAAATTATCAAGCATTCATAGGTCCGGTGAGAGACTCGACAATACAATAAATCCCCAAAAGAACGTATTTCATTTACTGAAAACGTAACTCATGAATATTTCAGCACAATAAACAGAAGGAAAAAAAATAAATAAATGCCATAAAAATAAAATGCAAAAACTGGGCGACAGACGTCGAAGTAAAATCCACAAATAAACAAAAATAATGAACAGTTTTATTTAGGATCAGGTTGTTTCTATTTTTTTCTTCATTTGTGTTTTTTTAGATGAGAACTGGAAGCTGGCCAAAAGCAACAATCACAAAAGTAACCTCAAAAATTTCAATAAAGACCACAACAAAGCAATTTATATAAAAATGCCATAGAGTGTAAAGAGGCTGGCTTAGGGGAAGGGAAGTGGGGGTGGGGGGTTGACGGAGTGCGGAGTAGTATGAGAGAGAAAACAATAACAAATAGAACGAAATACTGGATGTAGTGATGGGAATAAAGGGGGAGAGGTAGGGGATGATGAAGGGGAATCCTTACTGGTTGGGGACCCGCCACGACATTTTAACAAAACAATAGAAATCAATTGATTGCGTTGTGGGAAGCTTAGCACTTGATTCCTGTCGTTGTTGTTCTTATTGTTATTTCTGTTGTAGTTGTCGTTGTTGTTGTTGTTGTTGTTATTTGGGATACCGCTACGGCGGCATGGCGAAGAGAATCGTTAGATTGGGGAAAATTGCGTGAGCCACCCAAAAAGCCAAAGGACTCGTTGTCGCTGTTATTGCTGTTGTTGTTGTTGCTGTGGTTGTTGTTGTTGTTGTTGCTGTTGGCGTTCCTGGCGCTGCGCTGTGGTGCGGCTAAAATTCTATTTTTCCAATTTTTGCGCAATTTATTGCATTGTCAAGGGATTCACAGTGGAGCGGGAGCCACAACAATAACAACAAACAAAAAAAGAATGAAAAGAAACGCAAAAGGCATAAGAAAAACACCAAATACAAATACCAAACAAGTTGGCAAATGAACAAGAACACATAGTGCCTATGCAAATACCCTGTAAAAACTTAAATAATTAAACAAAAACCTGTATATCATATTTAATATTCCCTTCCAATGCAGAAAACGACTTTTACCTTTAGAGCAAAGTATAGCTAAGCTGAAACTGAGATTTATTAATTTAATTTTATAAGAATTTAGTTTATTAAATGTAACAAATGCAAAACTCTTTTTGTTACACTTTTTCCGGGCATCTGCATAGTATTTATAAAAATCTTTTATTATTATTATTGCTTTATAATATTTTACTTACATTAAATTCTTCAAAAATGCAGTCATTCTTCAGGCGCACAGTCTCTCTGGCCTCATGATTCCAGGGTATACAAATGCCAAAACATAGTGCGGCTTGTTCGATGTTATGTGGTTTGGGTTTATGTGGTACGGCTGCCAGTGGCTGAGGGTTTGCTTATGGTGCTGGGGCTTTGGGGCTTTTGTGTGGCAAGCGTAAAAGTAAACAAAGCTAAAAGCGGAAACGCAAGTGAAATAATGCCACAGAGCTGCCACGGAGCTTAACAAACGGCAACAACAGCAACTAAACATCAATAAGCATTGACTAACTGGGATGCTTCGACTATGGAGCCTGGCAACTGGCAACTGGCAACTGGCAACTGGCGACTGGGGAGTCACACCATTAATAGCTGAAATTAAATAATCGCTCCTTAAGCAAGAGAACTCAGTGGAGAATGAGGAGCACAAAAGAATAAGTGAAGACCCAACTGGGATTTCGTTTCGATTGAATAAAATTAATTTTAATTGGTTTCGCTGCAGGGTGAATTGATAGTGCGAGTGATTTGTATACTGTTTGGTAATTTTATAGTGATTGTATAACAGTTTGTATAGCAATTAGTGTAACAGTTTTTTAATTATAACTAAAGGGTATTACTTTTAGTGCTATGCTACATTTACACACATGAAGTATTATTACAACTGTTACAACTATTAGTATAACATAACTATTTGCTCTTCTCAATTGCCTTTGTGTATGAATGTATAATAGTTTGTATAAAAATTATATGTAATTAATTACAGCTTAATGGAAGCTTTGCTTATCCTATTTCATAATTAATTTTACTTCTTAATTTGACTTTAGTGTATAACTGTTTGTATAACAGTTTGTATAACATTATTCCATATTAAATCAAAAATTCATTGATTGCTTTTTAAGGGATCCAATATTTGGCTATATATCAGTTTTTTCTTTTTAAACAAAGACCCTTCAGTATAACAAATTGTATAACAATAATATATATTTAATTACAGTTTAGTGGAACATTTTCAAATAACATTTCTTAATGCATTTAAATTTTTTATTTTATTTTATTGTACAATTGTTTGTATAACAGTTTGTATAACAGTTTGTATAACAGTCGTATAAAAGTCGTTTAACAGTTAGTTATAGCATTTTAATGACAACAGCATTGCGTTTTGTTTGTTTTATAAATTTCATGTGGACATCTGCATCTTCAGCTGCTTTGCACAGTGACTCACAGATGTGACTCACCAGTTCCACATCTAACAGCTCAACCCTTCATAAACTATCCACAAATTGTCAGACTACAGATTTTAATCGCAGCATACCACAACAAAAATCCATTATCCATTAGATTTTGACAGGCGTTCGCGTTTATTAATAAAATTTTATTATATTCCTTATGATGTTCGAAAAGGAATAACTAGGAAAACTAAAAAGAGATGAGACGAGAAACCCCCTTGATAAGCATCAGGTCCATAAAGGGTAGTAATAACAGAAATACCCAGAAATGTGATTGAGAATGAGGGGTATTTTATGTGTGCACTTTACCTGGAACGAAATATGACAATGAAAGGTTTCAGTTCGAGTTCAGCGAGGTTACAGCTGTCTGGGGCTCTACACCTGTTGATAACGCGGCTAATTTTGTGTGTGCCCATAAAAAGGAAGAGATGAAACAAACAAAAAAGAAATAAAGAAAACATTTCCATGTTTTTGTTGGCCTCAAGCAAATTAGTCGATGATTTGGTTAGCCAACAAAAAAGGGTTCAAAGATCACGGAGCCAGCAAATGGCAAGAGAAACATAACAAAACCAAAATGCTTTAGGGTGGAGCAGGCCATATGGAGCCTCGTCGCCTTGGGGGGACGTTGTCTAGGCAGATGATGTGTGAATTTCGGTGCTGGGCCTGAGAACTTTTTGCTGTGCTGAATGCTGAAATGTAATCAAAATAAAAGTAAATAATAGAAGGGAACAGTGTCCTGTATAGTGATTGTGTTAAATGGTTCGAGAGGGGACTCCTACATTGCTGTCGAACTGTGAGTGAAATCAATGCCACAATCAGAATCAAAATCAAAATCAAAATCATTGCAACGCATACACACACACGCACACACACACAGAGAGAGAGAGACAACAAAAGTTGTCTAAGCCTTTTTTCGGTTAGTATCCTCAACTATCCTTCAAGGATGCAGCCAGTCGAGCGTGTTGTTGTTTATTTTCTTGCCTTTGGGCTTTCCCTGCCAATTTTATTATCCTTTTTCCCAAACTCCCTAACTGTGTGTGTGTGTGTTGTGTGGGAAAAAGTATTCCATATTAAGATAAACATGAGCCTTTTTGATTTGTTGTTGTTTATCCTCCTACTGCAGCCCGCTTCAGCTGCTGTCCTGGTTTCTGGCCTCAAGTAGACCAGAGACCGTACGTTGATTGAATCTTAAGGCTTGCAGCCTTCTCGGTCGCCTGTTGAAAATTTGATTTCAGGTTAAACGCAATTAAATTTTGCCTTAGGCTTTGATTTCATTTCTCCTCTCCCCACAATTTCTTGTTTACGCTAGAGAAGATTGCAATTTTATGCAGTTTCCTATAGTTTACTATTATTATTATTATTATTATTGTTATTGTTGTTGTTGTTATTATTGTTGTTGGTGTTTTAGGCTCAGTGCGGTCAGCTGTCGAAAGGATTTGAATTTATTTAGTTCCTCAATTTCTCAACTCCTTTACTTGTTTGTGGGCGTCTCAGAGGCGTTGATTAATTGATTCCATATACAGCAATCCCATATGAAAATACACATACACATATGCATATATATATTTAACCAAACATCTTATGTCCGACACATTTGTAATGAAAATTGTTTTAGAACTCTGGCTGAGCTGCCTTCTCGCCTCAGCCATCTGCTAATTAGTTTCTGAGGTTTCATTTCATTTCAGCACCATTGAATTAGTCACTTGCTTAAAGCCTTCAGATAATTTAATAGCACTAGCTAAGTTTATGCACTAATTGTAATAATTTGCAGGCTTTCAATTGCAGCAACATCTTAAGTACTTAATCAATTTAACAAACATAAATAGCGATGGATTCATTATTACATTATTAAGGCTTTATTTCATTTGCTATATTATTTTTCCCTCTATAATTGAGTTAGGTTTGCTTTGGCATTTGTACTTCAAGAAGTCTTCAAGTTGCAGTTAAATAACTTAATCAGCTACTGCTTAAAATATGTTTAATATATTAATGCCTTACTTGCAAGAGATTGGTTTTTAGATTTCTGTATTATTCTATTAAATTTTCCATTGACAACTTAATTAGTTATTTATAACAATGAAGCAATTTACAAGGCAATAACTGTCTCCCTGTAGATCTTTTAATTGTTATAAATAACTACTTAAGTTGTTAAATTGTTGAATTAACTATCTTAGAAATCTCCTTGTAGATTTCTTTATTGTTCACTTTTCATGTTTGTATTTTGTTTGTATTTGGCATTATTTTCTATGTTTTAAGCAGACATCAACAGTTACTTGTTGTTGACAAAACTTTAACTGTCTTTTAATTATTACTTATTAATCTCTATTTTACACTACGTGTTATTCAATTAGTGTCTCATTTTATGTTCTCTATTTTCTCGTTTTCTTTTGCACCCAAATTCGCAATTTTTTTGTTCTTGTTGCAATCAGCATAAACGATCTCTCTTACAAGCAAACAAAGGTCTATAAAGAGATTACTATTATGTATTGCTGACAATTTTGTCTTAAATTTCCCTAGTTATGTTTGGGAAATTTGCACTTAAAGTCAGGCAAATGTCTATAAAGAGACTTTATATTGTTGAATATTTTGCTTTAAATTTCCCTAGTTATCGCTGGGAAATTTGCACTTAAATTCAGATTGTTTGGTACTCAGTTTTCGAAATTTCTGTGGACTATATTTTCTCATTTTCTTTATTTACAGTTTATCTCTATTAAGTTTAAAGTAGAAGGCAAAGGTAGTTTGCAGTGAAACGTACTATTATTTAGTATATATATTAAATAGTATTGTCAAAATCTTCAACTCATTTCCTAGCTTCAAATTGCGTTTGTCAGAGAGACTGACAAATAAACAAACAAACAATTATCAGTTTTCTTTGGCTAAGATAAACAAACTTATTATTATTATTAAACACAGACAATCATCGATTGTTTTTAAAAATTTTAAATATAATTCCTATTAGATATTTATACATACACAAATAAAAACATGCTTACCAATATCTTTAGTCAAGTTCAATGCCAAAGAAATGTGCATGTCGTTGCACTGAGGTTCAAGGCTTTTGGAGCCAAGCACAACAAATTCGTTGGCATATTTCACGCTCACTTGGCTAAGCCAAGATGTTGGCCAAGTCAAGGCTAAGCGCAAAGCAAAGAAGTAGAAAATGTTCAAATTGGCAGTCGCATCCAGTGGGATGTTGCGTCGTCGTCTTGGACCATAAAATTCAATAAAACGCATATTTGCTGTCGTTTGTTCCGAGTTTTGGGCGCCAAAGTGCCACAAAATGTTTGCAGAGTTCGCAGACTTGGCAAAAGCGGCAAAAATGGCGCTAAAGTTGCTTAAGAAAACATAGACAAAACAGACAAGTTGGGAGCATTTTTCTACATCGTCATAGCCATCAACTTCATCATCATAATCATCATAATCATCATCAGCATCATCCTAATCATGGCGTTTATCATCTTTGAAATGATTATAAGTATTTTTTGGCTGATTTAGCATATTTTGCGCTTCTTACAGTTTCTGCGTCTGTTTCTGTCTCTGTCTCTGTCTGTGTCTCTGTGTTGTTGTTGCTCTCTCTATCGCGCTCGTTGTGTCTGCCTGGCACGCACTTCCGCATCCGCCTTTTGGGTTTGACGTTGGCCTAAAGACTTCCGCTTTCATCGGTGCTCTAACTTCATTCTCAACTTATTTGTGCGCCATGAACTTGACAGTTGTCTTATACCCTGTAACACAGCGATGCTGGCTATACACAGTTCGCATGGCGCTTTCTTGTCCGCTTTGAATATATAATTATACAATTCAAGCAAATCACAGACCGCTAAGAGCTGCATTTAATTACAGGGTATATCGCTTGTGAGTATTGTATTTTGGTTCAATTTAAAAACTGCAGCCTAATCAATCAACTCGAAACTTTTCTCAACACTACAAATCGTATTCTAATCGATGCAGCCCTAAAGTAAGTTCTCTAGGGTATGCCTAAGTGCTGCGTATTGAGTTATGAACCTCTTTCTCTGCGGTTGTTGTTGTTGCTGTTGTTGTTGTTGTTGTGGGTTGTTTGCATATGTCGGGTGCGCAATTGGAGGCTGACGAAGAACTTGGATGGGCAAATGTGCAAATTTGTTTTGCTAATGTTTATGCAAATACGCGAAAGCACATCAAGAGTCGGAAGAGGTCGGGCGAGGTCGGGAGAAGTTGCGGCAGCTGTAGGAGTCGGGGGGAATTAGGGGAAGGAGTTGGCACGGAAATGCGAACTCATATTTAGATGAAGTTGACTGTTGCTGTTTATGAAAATGTGTTGTAAGTAGATGGTTCTTCAGTTTCTTCCCTTTAGCTTATTCCACAGCTTCCCCCTCCTCTCTCTCTCTCACTCTCTCTCTCTCTTTCTCCGCACTCCCATCTCTTGGTTGCCTCATTGTCGCGTCTTATGTAAATTTAATGCTAAAATGTTTATTTTAGTAAGATTTGCTTAGCTCTCCAAATGCTTCGTCTGTTATGCTCCTAATGCTTTAGGGGAGGTGCCCAAAGACCTGTATGTCCTCCTTGCTCGTTTTGTGGTTTGCCCATACAGCTGGGGGGGGGGGGGAGTGAGGGGTCGTTGGGGGTCGTTCATATAGCGTCCATAATGCTAAACGACGCATAATTGAAACATTATGTCAGATTATTGTAAGCAAGCGACGAGATTTACTTAGTTGACGGTTTTTCCTCCTCTCTCTCTCTCTTTCTCTCTCTCTCTTTGCTCTTTCTGTGTGTGTTTTTTTGGCTTGTCCGCAAAATTGCTGACACTGGCGAGTAGGAGTAGCCGACTGGGGGCATAGATAAGTTTGGGAAACATACGAGCAATGTCAAAGAGATTTGCTTATTTAATGTGGCCAACAGATATGAGAAAATATGATGGCCATAACACTGAAATACACATAGAGCATGAGAGAAATGTTAGGGAAAAGTAGTTTGAGTAATGGCAACGATAAGAAATCTCAAAGTTTGAGGCCTCTAAGTCATAATAAAGCTGAAAGGAAAAAACTAACAGTCAAGTGGGAGCTGAGATTTGAGGATTAGTTAGATTAGATGGGGAGGAAACAACTTAAAAGTAAGATTGTAAAATATATGTTCTATAAAATTGAGGAAGTCGATTGAGAGCCAAGGAGACTTAGCTGGAGGAAATATAAATAGGAGTATGAAATAGGAGTATAGTCTGATTCCTATGCCATAAAGTAAACTCGGAAAGGTCGTTTAAAATGTCTGTTAAGTAAATTATCTTTAAAAGTAATATCTTTAACTAAGTATAAGTATATTCTTTACTTTCTGACCAAATTTCATAAATATCCAGTTGCTATATTAAACAAAATTGTGTCGAGACAACTGCATTAGGTACTATTTTCTCTGATCGGACTTTCTTTTGCTATTTATGCGCAACTTTTAAGTCTACTTAATTACTGTTTGGAACATGCCACATGTTTGCTTTCTTCTGCGCAACAATTCTAAGTTTATATAATGATTAATGTAGCTTTAAATCGCGCGTAAACCGAGCTCATTTTTCCGCGTTGCATCAACAAAGCGAATCTGAAACTTTTAAATTCCCACAACGTTTTGCCATTAATATCACATTTATCAATATCACAGTTTTTCATTTCGTTGTCGTCGTCGTCGTCTTGCAAACGAATTATTTTCTTTTATTTCCTGCGCGCGCTTTCCTTTTTCATCTTTTTTTTCTCCCTATTTGATGTGCAATTTTCCAAACGTAAAAGAAAATAGAAGTAAATAGAAAAGAAAAACCATTTCCATTATAAATACAATGCCACATTTCTACTTTTCCGGTTTATACCGTTTAGATCGATTGCATTTTATAGTTTGTTTTAATGTTGGCCTCGCAGAACGTAAGAGTCTTCGATGGAGTCGGAGTTGGACTCGAAGGCGGAGTCGGAGCCGGAGTTGATGCTGGCGTTGGAGTGGAAATTGAAGATGGGTCGGCAGAGGCATTTATTTTAGCTGGTTTGCTGCAGCTTCCTTTTGGCCCCGGAAGCGCTACAAATTGTCTGCTTGCAGTTCTAAAAAATTATTTTATTGCTTCCTTTTCATTTCAACTGAAACTGAATATAACATCCGTTTGTGGCACATACAATACGCCCATTGTCCTTGCCACTGCCACTGCCACTGACACAACGACTGTTCCTGCCATCAAAACGATTCCAAAGTGTCCTTTTGCCTTTCATTTCTTTTTTTTTGCTCAATTCCTGCTTGTATTTTCACTTTTCCTACAATTCAATTAGGCAGTCGCCTTTGTACATTAACCAGAGAGTGCAAAAGGTCAAAAGTGAACGCAGTTCGCTTTGCTTGCTGTCCATTTTTGTCCTTTCCACGTGGGTCACTTTTTAATGGACCTCAGCTCAACTGGCATATGCACTTGGTATGGGTAATTCATATGAGAGCTTAGAGCACTTAAGAGATGATCAGAAGGATTTGGTAGAGCATGTCCTAAAGGGAGCTTTAAAGCTGTTTGATATTGTCAGATTCTATATTCTATATTCTATATTCTATATTCTATATTCTATATTCTATATTCTATATTCTATATTCTATATTCTATATTCTATATTCTATATTCTATATTCTATATTCTATATTCTATATTCTATATTCTATATTCTATATTCTATATTCTATATTCTATATTCTATATTCTATATTCTATATTCTATATTCTATATTCTATATTCTATATTCTATATTCTATATTCTATATTCTATATTCTATATTCTATATTCTATATTCTATATTCTATATTCTATATTCTATATTCTATATTCTATATTCTATATTCTATATTCTATATTCTAAATTCTATATTCTATATTCTATATTCTATATTCTATATTCTATATTCTATATTCTATATTCTATATTCTATATTCTATATTCTATATTCTATATTCTATATTCTATATTCTATATTCTATATTCTATATTCTATATTCTATATTCTATATTCTATATTCTATATTCTATATTCTATATTCTATATTCTATATTCTATATTCTATATTCTATATTCTATATTCTATATTCTATATTCTATATTCTATATTCTATATTCTATATTCTATATTCTATATTCTATATTCTATATTCTATATTCTATATTCTATATTCTATATTCTATATTCTATATTCTATATTCTATATTCTATATTCTATATTCTATATTCTATATTCTATATTCTATATTCTATATTCTATATTCTATATTCTATATTCTATATTCTATATTCTATATTCTATATTCTATATTCTATATTCTATATTCTATATTCTATATTCTATATTCTATATTCTATATTCTATATTCTATATTCTATATTCTATATTCTATATTCTATATTCTATATTCTATATTCTATATTATATATTCTATATTCTATATTCTATATTCTATATTCTATATTCTATATTCTATATTCTATATTCTATATTCTATATTCTATATTCTATATTCTATATTCTATATTCTATATTCTATGTTCTATATTCTCTCTCTGTCTCTCTCTCTCTCTCTTTTATTGTTTCCTTTGTTATTTATAATTACTGTTGACACAGAGGCTTAACATTTGCCCTCCTTGAAGCCATAATCCTTTCAACGCAAGCAACATTCAAATGTCACCTGGAAATACCTGAATATCACATTCGTCACACACACACACACACACACACACACATAGTATCAACTCACACACACAAAGCCAACCGCAAAGTGAACAATTTTCGCAGCAATTAATCAAATTAAACAAGGACAATTCAACAAGGAGTGACCTTTTGGGAAAGTTAATTGAAATTTTAGCGCTTTGTCAAGATGTTTAGGGGTGCTAGGGTTACGGGGTTACGGGTTGTGGGAGGTTTAAGTGACCTACCGACAGCTGCAGTTATCATTGTTGTTTTTGGCATGCTCTTTAAAACGAACAACTGGGATCAGGCACAGGATCAGCAGCAGGACTCACGCACTGTGGCAGAGCAATTACGCAGACGATTAGGCACAGTTCCCCCCCTAGCAATCGTCCCCTCCCGCAATCGCATCCCTCTTCCATTGGTTATTCGCCTTTGCTTATTCTATACTTGCCATTTCCTTTCACTCGGATCTGCCAATTTTTATCAGCTGTGAAACAGTTGCCATTGAAATGGAGCAGAAGCCGTTAGATAGATGGCCAAAGCAAAGGCAAGCGAAAGGAAACCCAGCAAGGATATCCCACTGTACACTGAGAGAAACGTATGGGATTGAATGGAATTTCTATATGCTGCAACTGGAGGTAACTTGACTATTTCTTCGACTGTTCAGAGGCGATGTAGGAGTCGCAACAATGCGCCAGTTCTAATCCCAGACCCAGCACAATCCCAGACCAAAACGAAGCGAGGCGTCGTTTAAAGAAAAAACATTGCGAAAATTGCTTTACAATTGATTAAACATTGAACAAACGCACGGCACGTTTAAATTTGGGTTAAATAGATTATATGAACTGGAAGTGTTATGAAATGATGTGGTCCGCTTGCTCCGCTCCGCTTGCTCTGCTTGCTCTGCTTACTCCCTACTCTCTATCTTTCTCTATTCTCACTCGTTTTGCTTTCATTCTTTCAGCTGGCTCAGCTCGACGTTGACTCCCCTTCCCGGTCGCCTTTTCACGCTCCAAGTGTGCCAGTTAATGGATTTGTTAGATGTTAACCACAGTTAAGGATTTGCTTTTGGATTTTCGTTCGTTTATTGGTTTCTCAATGGTCATTTGATACAGCTACGTGGCCCAGGGCCGGACCATACCAGCAGGGAATCGGGCTTTTGACCTTCAACAGCATCGCTTTTGGCGTGGCTATGTGCAAACGAGTAGAAGTCATTACTGGCATTACGCATATAGTAGATCATTGGGTTGAATACGCTTCAGAATAATGAGCAGCAATGAGAAGTTGACAAAGTTTTAATTGCGCATTGGAAGTGAACTGAATAAACTTAATAATTGAGAAATCTTTTTGAAATTGATGCAAATTTAGTGTAAGGGAATTAAGTTTAATGGGATGATAGATATCGAAATGTTTTTAAGGTTTGAGCTGAATTACTTTGTTGGGAGAAATATTGAACGAGCAACATATAAAGTAAAGGTTAAATTAATTGACTTATTACAAATATAATAATAGAATAAGAGTTTTATTAAATATAATAAACTATTTTAATGATAACTCAAGTAAATTGGGAATGAACTTTAATGAGTTAATGAAGATAAAATTGTGTAGTTAACTATCAACAAAAAGCTGAGAAAACTGACTAAAATTCCAATTAATATTAAGTGAGTAAATTATGATTAAATGTAAACTGATTTGATCTGTCTAAACTTGTAACAATATTATTGAAAACTATAAATAAAAATAAAACAATATTTAAATAAATAAATAACTATGTTCGTAATGGAAGAAACATTTTTATAAATTGATTTTAATTTAAAATATTGAGCGAATAAACTTTAATGAGATATTAACCTCAGTATTGTATTTAAAATTACTAAAATTTCTATTATTAAAGTTGAAAGAATCGTCAGCAGTTTTAATAGTGTAATATTAACATTTAAACTATCAACAAATAAAAAGTTTATTAGATGTAATTAAAAAATAACAATCTGATTTCAACTGTTAAATTGTGTAATAATAATATTATTGAAAACAATCAAAATGTTAAAATTGTCAAACCAATTTAAAGATATTTCTTTAATTAATAGAGAACTGTGAAATCGTTGAATAAATTGTTTTGAATTAAGGTTCAATTGTCATTAAACTGTTTTAATTTGTCGAATTGTGTAAAATATTTAAAACAATATTCAAGCGAATTCAAAGACATTTCTTTAATTAAAAATGAACTGTGAAATCTTTGTATAAATTGATTGGCATTAAGGATTGCATACATGCCAAACATTCAATTGAATTCCACTCGACAGCAGCCTCAATCGACTCGAACCTTCATCAATCACAAGTATCTCAGAATATCTAAACTTTTTTTTATCTCTTTCCTTTCAACGCCAACATGGCATGTCTATCGCTAACCCAAATCTGTCGAAATAATATGCAAACAAAATATGCTTAAGGAACAGGACAAGGCTAAAGCAAAAGCCCAGTGACTAAAAAAGGATTGAATAACTCGCTTTTTGAATTTGACACGCACTTTGTAAGCAGATATCCCGATATCCTAACTAAGGAACTGGCCAGCACTCAAAACTGTCCAGCTTTAACTAACGACAGCAAAGAGTGAGAAGAGAGAGAGAGAGAGAGAGAGAGAGAGAGAGAGAGAGAGAGAGAGAGAGAGAGAGAGGAAAAGCGAGCGAGAGAGGATATGAGAGACATTTGCAGACGTTGTCATGAATCATAATGGCCACGTCCTTGCTGGCTGCCTTTTGGGCCACTTTATTTGTGCTGCGCTGTGTTGCCAGCGACTTTTTGCCATATTTATAATTTAATTTAGCTGAAATTTTGTGGGCGTTAAGCAAAAATGGGAAACCCAAAAAAAATATGAAAGAATATGTGAGGATTCGCTTGCTTGACCGGAAATTTGAGCGTTTCCCCAACACTCGCTCCTGACCCCCCTCCCACCACTTCAAAGAACTCAATACACGTTAACAGGCACTAAAAGTCCTGGCTGGGTTTGCATAGTTTGCATGTTAAATGCACATATGAGCTAGAGAGAGAGAGAGAGAGAGAGAGAGAGAGTTGGGGTTGTTTAAGTTATGTACTGACCATATTAACTATGTCTCCATGTCCCTCGTCCTTTGTCCATAAAGATATATGTACATTTATGCAGACAGACTGAATTGTGTGTGGAGTGCGTGTGTGTATGTGTGTGTGTGTGTGTGTGTGTGTGTGGAGTGGGGAGTGAGAAGCAGCGACATTGTGGTCACATTGCGGCATAGCGTGTTTGGTTTTTTTGTCAGCGGGGGTGAGGGGTCTTCGACTGAGAGACTCACACGTGTTTATGAATACATAGAAATTTTTTGACATTTTTATGGCTGCTTTGGGGCATTGCTGTGATACCCTTTGCCAGCAGGAGCAGTTTAGATTGTAGGGAATACCAGAGATTGCAAAGGACAAGCGACATGCGAAGGAGAAACAACGCCAAGAAACTGATATTATAATGTATCGATAACAGTTATCGCATTACAGTTGTAAAGTTCTCAAGAGATCTGAATGAAATAAACATGGAAAGGCATCGATAAGAAATTATATTATAGTTATAATGAAATTTTGAATTTAAATATTGCTTTGATCGATAAGTTATCGATATAGAAGCTAAGAATTTCTCTGAAAATAATTCTAAAAGTAGAGAATTGCAAAGGATTTGATAAAGTGTTATTTTATAAATTAAATATGCATATTTAATTCATTTAATTAGGAACTATTATTTGTTATCTTTAAAGTTAAATGCATTATTAAAGATAAAATTAGTTTTTTAGTGATAATTAATATTTGTATTAATAAATATATTATTTACAAAGAATTCCTTTTTCATTAATAATTAATATGTTTGCTAAATTGAACATTTAATTAATAAATAATATTTAAAATAGTAATTCGATGTTTATCTCTCTCAATAAAATAGTTAAAAATGATATATATATATAACAGATTAATAATATTAGAATAGTTAAATAAAATACAAAATTAATAAATAACAAATCTGTAGTAACGTATTAATTTTATATAATATATTTATTTATTTATATAATATATTTCTAATTATTATTAACTTTGAGTTCTTCTTGTTACTTATTTAATCATAATATCAATAGAACTTTTTAAATAAACCCAACTTATCTGCAAACATATTGTTTATAATTTAAGCACTCCCTTACTTGGTAGAGCATACGAGAATTCAATTAGCCCGTTATGTATTTCATGATTTTGACCCCCAAAATAATTTTGTATTGTCCATCGGTTGCCGGACTCTGGTGCTGACTACCCCTTGACTTGTTTATTATGCTTGGCCCGAACATACGGTCGCAGTTTGTGTTAGTTTGTTAGTTTAGCCATGTGGGTGTTGACTTTTTTAATGTTTCAATATGACTAAATGCTTTGGGGGGCAGAGCCGAGGCATTGGCTGTGGCATTGTGGTTCTTCTGGTTCTGGTTTCGTTTTTGGGTTTGCTGGGATCTGCCCAGTTTGTTGAGTGTCCCTCGAGCGTGTTTCGCTTATGTGGGGCGATGCCTCTTAAGTATTTATTTGGTAGCCTGCTTTATGGATATTTATAGGAGTAGGAGTAGGGGTAGTTACAGGGGCAGGGGCATTTCATATATGCACATGTGCGGGAGGGCTGATGGAAGCCAAAGCAAGTGTCAAATTCTCATGCGTTACGGTCGATATCCTTTTGGTTTTGAGTTACGCAAGGAATCCAAGGAACCTCTTAAGCACTCTGACAGCTACTCTTTTGCTTGGGTCTTCCTGCTGCTGCTGCTGTTGCTGCTGTTGATGCCACAGTGGCTCATCACTAATGAGGCTATCAAATGGCTGCTTTACCAAGTGCCACTCGGTTCGCCTGTCAAATGTGTCAAAATTCCAGTGTGCGGTTGATTCTCTCTGCCTTGCCACATCTCAGATTTGTATGTCTGCGGCTTGTGCGGGTCTTGTCCATGCCACACAGCCCCTACCATCTTGCCCACTCCACTACCCATTCCCATTTCCATTCCCAATCCCATTCCCAATCCATATGTCTGCCACACTTGTCACTTGTGTTTTTATAACAGTTTTGTCTCTCGAAGTGTTTTCTCTCTCTCTCTCACTCTTTCTCTCTGTCTCTCTCTCTCTCTCTCTTCCTCGTTTGCATATTCCCAAAACTAAAGTGCTAAAATCTGTGTCATTTATTAATTTCGGTTGAGTTTTTTTCTCTGTTGCTTTTACATTTGTCATTAGCACGGATTTGACATTTCAATTATTAGCCTTATGTTGTTGTTGTTGTTGTTGTGCTTAACGTAGAGAGCTGACATATGTGGGTTCCTAATGGACTTTACAAATGGCAAATCATTTGCCCAGATATTGCTATGGTAATGATGACACTAATGTCCACGCTGTTGAGGAACCTTTAGATTAATGAAGCTGTCTATTTTTACCCCTTTCATAGCCAACTATCTCTTTAGTTAGTTTATTGAATAGACGCTATGAGTCAAAGTCAATATTTTAGCTTGACTTGTTAGAGGCTAAAACTGCTGCTGTCTTCCAAGTAACTATATATTATTTTTATCAATATTTACTTGACTATTTCTATATTTACTTGACTATATCTGTTAACAAAACTCCTGAAAAAGCATATTTTCTTATAATGTATTCTTTAGAGTTTAAGCTTAAGTTTAAAGAATTTAAATAACTATGTTTAATGCTTGAATTATTATATGTTTTTTTTTAAAGCAAATTTAATTATAAAGTATTCTTTAGAGTTAGCTTAAGTTTAAAGAATTTAAATAACTATGTTTATTGCTTGAAATATTATTTGTTTTTAAATATTTTTCATGCAGAACTCAAACTCTTAGAATTTATAGACTAATTTTCTATTGAAAGAGGAATTTGTGCTGATATTTAGATGTTTTTAGATGTTTCTATTGAAGGAGGAATTTGTGCTGATATTTAGATGTTTTAGATAGAGGAATTTTGAGTTTAATAAATAAATGTAGTTATATTTTTTTATATTTATTTTATATATATATTTTTTATATACTTAGACCCTATACCTAAAAAATATAAAAGTCTATTAAGTTTGTCAGAAGCGAAACAGGCAGAGCTTACCAAATTTATATGCATATTCTTGATTGCATATATATTCTCTGACAAAAGCTTTTCAGCATTTAATTAGGCTAAACTTTTGCTATAGAATTGACTGTCTCTCCACCTATATAATCCCACTCACTTATATAAGACTGTTCTTCTCTGTTTTCTCTGCGTTTTCCGCAAGCACTTTAAGCCTTTCATTGCAACCCTTTCAGTAGCTTGGCCATTAGCGGCTTCTAATCACAATCAGATCTCATACCATCCATCAACATCAGCAGACAGTGGGTCCTGCTATGCTGTCCTCTGGTCCTGTGTGTGCTCTGTCCTGTGTACTCTGTCCTGTGTTACCCAAATGTCGTCTTGTTTGCACTTCGTGCTTTTGCATTCAAATTGCGTTTATTCAAATAGATGCGAGCGTACACATTTTCAATTATTTTATGCTGATTCGCAGGCGCCGCAGATCTTTTATATCTGTGCAGTCGAGTATCTGTATCTGTTAGATACAAATTTCATTCTTTTCTTTTTTTTTTTCTTTTTTTTGCTTCTTTTCAGCGACACAAAAATTTAATTATGCAAAATCTTTTGCGTCGATTTTCTTTATTTTCAACACAAAACGAAAAGGAAAAGCAAAAACAACAACAAAGAAAATCACTCAAGTCATTGCAGAGCTTTTCTCTGTCATTCTCATAAAAATGCAAACCAACGCGCTCACATTTTGATGACACTTGAATGTCACATATGAGTCGGGAAAATGTCACCACACTGTACAACATGTATACTTTTCCTATCTCTCATACCCTGTCTCCCTCCATCCATTTCTTGTGTCTCTTTTACCCCTTAAACATGTCAAAAAGTTTGACATTTAGTGGCTGGCAAAAACTGTCATCGCGCGCTTTCAACTCAACGATGATTGCTCGGTTTGGCATTACGGAAAAGTTACCAGACTGAGAGCTGTCTCTGTGTGGTGATTTTATGGTGATTATAGTTGGCAAAAGAATAAACTAACTATTGAAGCTATTGTTGCTCTAGCTAATTGTGGCTCAAAAGGATACCAAATTTGCGAAGACAAAGGATTGCTATGCTCTCTGTTAGCTGAAATATATTCTTTACTTAATTATTTACCAAGTAAACAATTCATATGCCTTCTTCAAAGTTTCACAGCTCCCATTCAACTGCTTTACGAATGCACGCAGACTGACTGTAGGGTATACCCTACAAAAAGGTGTAGGGTATACTCATTGTCTGCCAATTAAAGGCTGCTCTTTAATCTCATTGACTGAATCAAAACAGCAAATGTCTAACCAGCTGGGCTTAAGCCTCTTTTTCCATTTGCCGTTCTCCATTTCCCTTTTTGTGCTCTCCCCCTTCCAACATTTGATGTGACCTTTTCCACCAGCTTGCTGTGTGCGCTTTCATTTACAAATTTCCACACCTACGCACACAATTGAGTGCGCGGGCAAGTGCAAAGGGCAACAACAACAACAACAACAGCAACAGCAACTAATTGTTAATGCCATTTGACAGTTGACAATTATAGCAATTGTCATAGCATTTAACAAGACCGAGAGCAAAAGAGACGAGAGCACTTGAAAGCGACGGAGAGTGAAGGAGAGAGCGAGAGAAAAAGAGTGAGATAAACAGTTAGCCCTTTTGTTTCTCTATCTCATTCTCTATATATATGTAGCTCTCCGTGAGCCTGTTGTATGTCCTGTCATTCATTTACCCCTTTCTTTTTTTTTTTTTTGCATGTCAACGCGCATTAGTTTCGGGCTGCTGGCAGAGTTCTCGGACTCTGCTTATCTGCACCAAATTTGCACAGTCATTGTCGGGTTACTGATGAGCGGCAGTGGGCAGGGTTGTTATGCGAGTTATACGAGTACTCTCCGCCCTTTGTCTGTTTTTGTGCCATCCTTTCATTTGCTGCTGCTGCTGCTGCTGATGCTGTCCATGTCCTTTGTCAGGACTCGCCTCGCACTTTTTGCCCACTTTGCATATGTGCGAATAATTCAACGCAAGCAACAACAATGTCGTCTGCAGTAGCTGCTGGATTTACTCCAGATTAGGGATCTTTGTTAGTTGGTTGCCCGGATGACTGGGTGACTGGCTGACTGCTTGCTTGCTTGCTTGTTGTTTTGTTTGTTTTTAAATAAAAATTACAGTTGTTGAGCTGCTGCAGTTGAGTCCTGCCAGTGGGTTATTTGAATTAGACCTGGCTCGATCCCAAAGCAGCTGCATTTTGACAACTAAAGCCTGGACTAGAATTTGTTCAACAACTAAGTTTAACCAACAACATGTTGAGTCGAAAACTATATGGTTATAGAGCTCAACTAGCATTGTATATTCAAAGTCTAGAAACTCTACACAGATTAAGTTCAACGCCATAATTGTTCACAGCAGCGCTGTTAAGTTAACAGCACACTGTTAAGAGCTTAATGTTGAGCTCATTTGAACTAAATCGATAACTTTTCGAAGTTATATCCAATCGTTTTGTGGCATTTCGCTTCTCCTATCTTCTTATTTGAAATATTCGTCAAGTTTTAAGTTCATATTTATATTTTCTCATCTTGCTTATCGCACAGCAGCTGCCTTAAGAGCCAAAAGTGTCTCATTTCTTTTTATGGCATATCACACTCTCGTCTATACACAAATTGGCTGTCACACACAGGCATAGAAACACACACACACACACACACACACACATACGTGTAGAGTCACTCACACACATGATGTGCACAATCTCAAAAGTTCGACGAGGCGAACAAATATGAAAACTTTCAGCGCAACCAAGCGAATTTTTCTTTCTTGCTACGAGAGGCAATCTCTCACATCTCATCTCATCTCCCATCTTCAGCTCACTCAGCTTATACTCCTCCTTATATGCGGCTCAACACTTCAAGATGCGCCAAATGCATGAAAATGCAGCTTCTTGACGAAACCTCAATCCGGCATCCTGCTTTGTACATCCTGCCACAACACCAAAAGCAAAAGCAACTGAAGTAGGTCAGTTAAGAGAGTGGTCTCTGTCGCTCTCTCTTGCTCACTCTCTCTCTCTCTGTCTATCCCTCTTTGTGTGTGGTGTCCTTATACTGTCTGTCATTGTTGGAGCTTAAAGAGCGCGTCTGAAATCCTTTTTGTGTAAACAAAATTGTGCAGTTATCCTCACCCCTTGGCCTACGTATCCCCTGTTACCCCCTGCAGCCATTGTCCTGAACGTCATTGTAGCAGCAATTCAAATGCAAAATCCCATTTTGCTTCTAATTGCTTTATCGCTCAACAAGCTGTTGGATGTGTTTGTTGTTAGCTCTGCTCATTTCTCACTCGCTGCCTGCTGACAGCATCTGAAATCTGCAAACTGTATCAGAACTTTGTTTCCCCTCTCTTCTCTCTTCTCTCTACATTCCACATTCCACATCCCAGCAAACCAATCAACCCCCCGTCCTTGTCAATTTACTGTTTACTTTTGCGCTCTGTCAAATATGTTCGAATTTTCTAACGATTACAACTGCATTGGGCCAGGTCCTAAGCCTGTGTATCTGGCCTGTCCCTGTTGGATCTGACCTGATTTTCCATTTTTCCTGGCATGTGTTTTTCATGCTGAGCCTTTTGGGACTTGTTCAGCATGTTGTTTGTTGTTGTACTTTAGTCCAAAACTCGGATTTGTCCAAATGTGTTGTCAGAGTTAACAACCTGCCAAAGTCCATGCCACTCCCGACCTGCCCCTCTCTGTAAAATGCTCGATTAATTGCTCTGAAAAGTAGCGAATGCCTGAATATATACATATATTCCCAAAAATTTCCGATTTTGAGCCAAAGCGAAGGTGTTATTGTTTGTTACATATGTATAAGTGGGTGTTGCAATATTGCAACAGTTGTGAACTGCAGTTTAGTTAATGACTTCGACAATTTGGAAGGTTTATGCTGCGTAGTTTGCGAAACGAGAATAGTTAACTGAGAATTACTGCAATTTTAAATCTATTTTGAAAAGCGAATAGAGTGTACATTTTAAAAGAACTGAAAGACTATTTGCAATTTATATTTATTTAAACCAAAATATATTAAATAAAAGAAGAAATTGATTAAAAACCTTTCATGTTAAGCCAAACTTTTGTATTTCGTCTGCTTTTGCTATTCATAGAAATCATATAATAAATTTTATGTACTTTTCTTTCAGTTTTGTTTGTTTGTGTGTAATCAATTTTATAACACGATCCTGACAAAAGATCAACGTGCGTTTAACGCGATAGTTTCGTATAGACAGACGCCAGTTCGGAGGGGTCGCCCTGGCCCAACACTTTGCCCCAATAGACAATGTCAAACCCATTTTTAAGCAGAAACAACAAAACAAAAGCAAACGATGCTTACAATAGAATGGAATAGAATAGCTGAGAATGGAATAGAATAGAAATGGAAATGGAAATGGAAAACAAGAAATTACATATATGTATATATATTTTTTTCCTTTCTTTCTTTGGCTTTTCTTTTTGTTGTTTTTGTCATCTGTTGTTTAGCCTCTTCTGGTCTTTGTGCCCAACTGATGCTGCGCCGCGAGACGTCTGAGAGTCTGTTGTTTGGGCCATTGTTGTCTCTTGGCGGTTCTGTGGCCCACGTTTTAGGGGCAATTCCCATTGTTCGGCACATGGACGTGAGTCTAACCACAGGTGTACTACGTGCATATAAATCTATACGCGATGCGTGAGAACTTTGCTTCGCACAATTTATGTGATTTTTGATTTCCTTTGTTGGTTTTTATAGTTTTTTTTTCTTCTCTCTTTCTTTACGCTTTGTTGTTGTCCATGTAATTTTCTGTTTGTGGTTGGGACAATTGCAAAAATCATTGAGATTAGCTGTGGGTGGGCTCACCTGACTGACTGAGTCAGTGACTGACTGGCGCCAGGACGTGCCAATTGGTAAGCAGCTCTCATAATTTATGGCTTAAATGAAAATCAACTTTTCACTGGGGTACTGCTCTCACCTAGTTTTCCAGCACACTGAACTCTCATGCATTTTTAAGCACACATTTGGATTTGCACTGAGTGCTCCTTCAGCTGCTCGAGCTGCTCCTGTTGCTACTCCTGGTGCTACTCCTGGTGCTACTTCTGTAGCTCTTTTCCCGCCTCTGTTGCTGCTCATAACAATGCCGCTGCTGTATTTTTGCCAGTTTTTTTCTTCTTATTTTTCTTTTTGGGTTACTTGTAAAATATTAATTTTTATATGCTTATAGCTCAGGCGATTGCGGCATGCAGCATGCGGCATGCAGCATGTGGCAGGTGGCAAATTTGCGGGTGGCTGCCTTTCGCTCAGGAAATTGAAATGTAAAAAGACGTTTAATGTGCATATAAAAAATTGAGCAAGGAAATTGCATTTGAGCCCTCTGCAGTAGGTCACAGCCAAAATACAAGGAATCGGCTGCAAGAGCAAATCCTTGTTGAGGGTCAGCTGAGGTTAACTGCTCCTAAATGGGTGCATTCAACTGTTGAAGCTGAAAGTACGCGTACAAATTGCAATCTTAAAGCAAATCTGGCTTAAATTGTTGCATTTTATCCAAAATAAATTAAATACAATATTCTGCATACATTTTGATAAATATTTCAATTTAATATTTATATTTATTTAAATTTTATATTCATTAATAAATTTTTATTGCAATGGGTATTTCTGCAGCGCTTCTATACATATACATCTATATGTAATTGCTTTTGCATATGTGTAACTGTTTACAGAACAGTACTCTGTTCACTATTTCGTTTTTGGATTGATTTTGCACTGTAGCTTTATGTTATCTCGCTCCCACATGCTCAATTCAAGATGCTTGACAAATTGAGCTGCCGAAGGGAAAAAACATAATCGAAATAGAAAAGAAGAGTTATACCCGATATGTCTCGACGATAGCACGATCGAGGTTTGCTTTTGTAATTGCTGTCTCTTTCTTTCTCTTTTGCATTGCAAAAGCTCTTACACACACGACAGCTCTTTGGCTTATTGTAGTAGTGTGGTATAAGAGACTGCGAAGATGTCACAGAGCAAAAAACTCATATACCATTGCTTTGTCTTCAACATCGCTCTTTGCATATGTAAAGCAGTAAACACGAAGCAAAATATGCACATAATGCAGTTCATTTCTACTTGTTATGTTTATTGTATTTGTTTGTATTTTATGTTAAGTAATTTGTAAATTTTATAACAAGAACAAAGGCTAACAAAAAATGCATAAAACTGTAAGGCAAGCTAAGCTTTGGCTGTTCTCTGTTAGTGTATATGTATCTACATGTAAACTTACAGTTAAGGGTACTAAGTTCAATCGGTTAATGCCTGTTAGAGTTATCGGTTACAGTTACTGTTACAATTTGAATCTCTGCTTAAGAGAAGATTTATTATTTGCTTTCACACGCTCATGTCTTATTTAATCTTAACTGATATTTCGTATTCACTTACTGCACGACTCAACGAGTATTATATTTATATTACCATGGTTAATAAGTTTCGATAGAGAACTGTTAACATTTATTTATATTATTTATATTATATATATTCTGCACTTAAGATAATCGTTGTAATTATGTGATTCTTATGTCAATATTAAAATGCTTTTATAGAAGTTAATTGAATAAGAGCGTTGCCACCTGGCAATTTAGCCTTACCACCTTTCAATCAACGCTTTAAACTGTCTGAGCCATTGAGAAAGTAATTGCAATTGAAGACATCTCAACTGGCACTACGACAATCGTAAGATCTGATTCCAAGCCCATATACCAAATTGTCGCATTGTAATTTTTATAATTTGTACGATTTTAAATAAAAGAATTATTATGCAACATTGGCGCTCGCATTTGTTTAAGCGGCATGTGGAAACAAATGGCAACAATTTAAACCAAATTGCTGGCTGGACGCCCTGTGGCGTCAACGTTTTGGGCTCGTGCCAGTGGCCACGCCCCGTTTTACACCTTTTAATGCGAGTCGTTCGCAGAGAACAAGGCGTGTGCTTTGCCTTTGTCTGGCACGCAACTCTGCACTTACAATATCAGCAGCTTGGCAGCCTTAGGGAACCTCGGAAGTGGTCCGGGTAGGGACACGCCCCAAAAAGAATATAAGGAATATATGTATATAGGTATACGAGGTCCAATAATAACCTGGGTAAATATTCACTCTTGCTTTAAATGCTCCACGACATTTGATTGATGTGCACTCTGGACAGCTGCAGAAATGCAAAACGTACAACTAATATATGGGCAAACTCGACACATACGCGGTATCAGCTGTTGTGGCTCTTCGTGTTTGCTATCCTAGGGTAATTTTTAATGTGGGGTCTTATTTAGTAAGCGCATTTCATGAGAAAGCTCTGCTGATAGCACAAACGACAGTGAACCAACAGTTTTCGCTGGGTATTACCAATTACCCTAACTGTGGGTCTAACAAATTGTCGTTTCAACTATTCAAATAGTGTATAAATATATACATAATTTCTTCAATATATTCATTACATTTCCATTTAATTGCGTTATCAGTTAAGTTGAAATTTAACTTTTTAGTCGGCCAAATTATCTTCAATTAAATTTGATTAATTCAACTGAATTGTAGAGTCTGTTAGTCTTTTGCTTTATACAGCTTAATAATTAATAGATATGTTGCTAAGTCTATATAGACTAAAACATTTGCAAATGCACTTAATCCAATAACCTAAATTCCATATACATGTACTTACATTTATAGGGTATTTCTGTTGTCGTTGTGTTGCGTTTTTTAACACGTTTTTGGGGCGATTTAAATATGCATGAGCGTGAAATTTTGCACGAAAATATGTCACTAGTACCAGCAGGGCAACAACAACAACAAGAACAGTGGCAACAACGGGAACATTTATGACAAAATTCCATTTGGCGATCCCATTCCAGAAACGCTTTGGCACAAGCTGTGGGTGTTTAGGCTAATGACTTTTGGCAGCGGCCCCCCCACAGCAGCAAACGAGTGAGTGTAGGGAGCAGAGCCTGTTAATGCCAGTGGTATGGGAATAGGGGAATAGGGGTGTGTGGGGTGGGGAGTGTAGGCTCATGTGGAATTTGTCATGTGTCAGTATGACTTAAATGCCGAGAAAATAATAATTTTTTTTATGCAACGTTGACTAGCACTCAAAAACAACAACAACACCAGTAACAACAACAATGGCAACAAATTGAGTCGAATGGTGGCGCTCTAATGGACTTTGATAAGGTGGCAACACCGTCAACGAACGGTAACCGGCAAATTTATGCAAATCCGCATTTGACCCAAATTAGCACGAAAATTTGTTAGATTAGGCACAATTCATTTCCGTTTCAGGTTGCGCCGAAAAAATAAGAAAAATTTATATATATATAAGTATCGGCTAATGGGTTGCATGGAAGGGGGGAGAGGGCTTTTAGCAGAAGGCCATTTCGATGCCTCAAATGACTTACAAGCCATAAAAATTGCATGTGTGCATGTAGCGTTATCCACTTGGAGTGGAAAGCAACTCTGGTTTCTGGTTCTCGGGACATGAATGGTAACATTGCTGGGTAGGTTTTAAGTGCAACTCTTTGTATACAACTTCCGTTTGGCGTGTGACGCTGGTAAGAAATGCAAATTTCTGCACACACACACACAACCCTATAGGGTTGCCTTTTCATACTTTCCGCCGGAATTCGAGTCAAAGTCGAGTGTCGGAGAATCGGAGAATCGGAGCATCGGAATTGAAGTCGAGTCAGCAAGCGCACACGCATTCCATTCCATTAACTTTATCAATGTAAATCACCGAAATGTGTTGGCGCCGCGTAACGCTGGACTCGACTTTCTCCACTTTCAAGTGTTGCCATTGTTAAGGAAAGAATGGAATGTGATGCGAGGGCAGTGTGAGCGATAAAGTAAGTGCGTGCTCAGCAATGGGACGTTTGGTATGTTGAAAAGAACTCATAAAAGCAAGGCACGGAAAGCAGCGAAATGTGATTGTGCAATGGCTACACTTGTCGCTGAGCACAGGACACAGGACACAGAACATAAGGACATAAGGACGTGTTAACCTATTCATAACACAGCAATCAGTTATGAGATCTTTATGAAATTGCTGGTAAGAATTTGTGATGGGTAAATGAATGCATGAATGAATCAAATTTGGTTGCACCAGTTTAATATAACATTTAAATGAGCTCTGTTAACCTATTCACAACTCAGCAAACAGTTATGTTAAGCGATCTCTCTACGTATTTGTTTATATTTTGAGAAGTGTTCAATATTTGTCGCAGATAATAGTGGATAATTGCTCGTTCTCTTTCACTCTTTTCTAGATGTCTGCTTTAAGCGCAGCGAGTCGCCTTTTGTTTGTTCGGTCTCTTCAGCGAAGTTGCCCGATTCGATACTCTCGCACTCGCCTCTCCGCTCTTGCCCATAGTTCGTAACTCTACAAATCATTTTCGCTTTCCTGACGGACAACAACAATTGCGCCTTACGCTGCCGAGGCGACTCTCTCGCTCTCGATCCTCTCTTTCAGCATATACGATGCTCATTGCGTTGAAAGCTAACTAACATCGTCCATGTATTAATTTAAGCTTCGTTCTCTTGCTTAACAGAGTAATGTTAAGTCTCCATAAAGTTTAACATGCCTTTATTTCAAATTGTAAAATAACATTGAAAATAAATCAATCAATCAAATCAATCCCTGTCTTATGTCTATCATATAATTTGATAATGTTAACTTTAATATATATATATTCTTCGTATTTCACCAAAACTTTTTTCAATTTTCAATTGCAAAGAATATTTTTGGGAGTATTCAAAGTTTATATTTAACTATAAATAACTTCCTCACTGGGGATATGTTGCCTAAGGTAACTCTTTCTTGTCGAATTTGTATTTATCACAATTTGTCGCTGCTGCGAACTCCCTCAAGACATTTGAAACAAGCATTTACCACGGCTACGTCTGCCTGTATTCCGCTTCCCTCCTTCGCTCTCACTTAAGTCAGCTGTCAAGGCGTGAGAACCTAACACTCCATAACAGTTTTCTCGGCAATTCTCAGTGCATTTGCAGTGACGCCCTCCAAACACAAACCATTAGCATGTCAAATTCAGCGTCAATTCAACGCCCTGCTCACTTCGAGCTGCCACGTAGCGGCAATCCCAATCCTTCAATCCTTTTTTGGGGCTGACAGGCCTAAAAATAATATTTTCTTTAATTTGAGTAGGGGCAAACAAAGAGGAAAAACTCTGAGCAGGAGGACAACACAGTGCAAGGCAAAGACTTTAAGCGCCCTTTGACAATTTTCACGTCAACTACAAATCCCGCCCGCCGATAACATGAGCCAGACACAGGCTGCCCCTCTCCCCACTGCTTCTCATCCACCCAAAAGAAAATTCCCAGCCTTGCCTCATTTGGATGTGAGCAAAAAAAGAAAAAAGAAAAGAGGAAAAAAAAACTGAAGGAAAAGATGAAAAATAAATAAATTTACATACATGTGGAGTATTCAACGAATATCTGTCCCTGGCTGCCTTTATATAATATTATATATACAAAAATAAACACAATTTTTCCTGACTTCTATCGTCCTATCTCACTCGCACTGACGCTGACTGCTGTTTCTCACTGATAGCCTAGCATATCTGCTCTTACATGGCATACATATATATATGTATGTGTATATCTACATATATATAAATATGAAGCGGAAAATCAGTGACAGCAGCCAAGCGCCGCTGCCACAGCCACTGACGCTGCCACTGCCGCTGCCGCTGCCTGCCACACGTATTTGGAGTCTGGTTGGAGTTTTGAAGTGGAGTTAAATTACTTTTGGATGGATGAGATAGGGTTTGCCACACTGTACTCCAGCTCATGTCGCATAGGGGGCCTGGTGCACAGTGCGTTCGTTTTTTTTATCTTTTGTTGTTTTTATTTGAACTTATTCCCCAGTTATTCCCACAGTTTCGACTGTTTGTCCATCTGTCTGTTAGCTTGTCCGATTTGACTGGCAGCGAATGAAATATGGCTTTTGCCAAAAATAAAACCCAAATGAAATTTTGCGTTGAAAATCTTTTACGAAGTGGAGGAGTGGGGTCGGGGAGATAGAGGCTGTTAGGCAGTACAAGGTGTTTGGTTTAGCAAATTGCATTCTGATACTTTGGTAACTTCTGTGCTCTATTGATTTTTAGGCTGCTGAAAGTGTTAAAGTGATTTCAAGTTCTTCATTCGATTTCGACATTCGACATTCGATATTCGACTTCGACATTAGACATTCGACAAACAAATTCAAATTGACGCCTCAAATTAATGGGCTGGCCCCTATGCCATATTATGGGGTTTTCCACATTGATTTATGGCCAAATCATGTAAATTTCACTGAACATCAAACTTGATTATTATTATTGATGAATTGTTGCGTAAATGCCCTGCCCATTCCCTTTCCCTTTCCCCCTCTACAACTAATTTCATTAAATTTATTTTTATGACTTTGTTGCTGCAATTAAATGATTTCTAATTGCTGTCAGGCAAAAATTCTCATGGGCCGAGACCGCGATTCACATTTGATTTGATGATTTATTATGCCTTCGACTTTGACTCATAATTTGTCATATTTTCCCAAGCATTTGATAAAGATTTATTATGACATTTCTTTTGTTGACATCGCATTAATCACCCTTCATAAAGTTTATCATATGAATAAGTCTTTTCTTAGTTTTTCAATTTCCTTTTACGCAGCTAATCGAATCAACGTTTTGATTACTTAAGCAACAATCGCATCGTTTCGTATTTCTTTGTGTTATCGGCTTGGGTTATTTTATGTCATAATTAGGGGTATATTTCTGGGGCACTTAATGTTAAGTGAGTGGTAATGTCGTTGCTACAGTTATGGCTCAATTATAATAGTTTGAACGGGTCCATTTGCATTTAATTATTCCAATAAAAACAAGCAAAGCAGTCGAGCACACGCGACAGTATACAACTGGCACAGAGTATTGAAATTGTTTCACTTGCTATTGATTAAATATAATATAATAACTAAATATAATATATTTATTTGAATAAAGAGAACTGGCTTTCAAATGTTTTGCATTTGCACAGAGCGACAACAATTAAAGAGTAAGCTCTAATCAAATTTGAAAGATCGAACCAAAGAAAGCGTTGAAGAGAGCTGTTGCTGTGTTTTTGCACACTACTGCCTCCCACGAATTTTCGCTATGAGTGGGAGCGAGCCTGCTGCATTGCACATAAGTAGATATGTTTGTGTGTATGTGAGATCAGATGCAGCTAACATACTTGCATTTGAGAACGTTTGTGTGAGCAGTAGAACGCTTCAGAGGTAATAAGCTACACTGCTCGCTCTAAGCAATATCTATGTGTGTGTGATCAGTTAGGCAAGCTCACAGCAGTGAGTATGCATGTATATGTGAAGCACGAAGCTACGAGATACAGGGTTGCCTGTTTCATACTTTCTGCCCAAAGTTAATATACATATGTATGTCTGAGCTGCAAAAAACGTTGTAATTTAATTTAAACTTAGTTTAAGGAAATCAAATATTATATTTAAGCGCGCTTGGCTCGTGTTTAATCTCTTTTCATTTTGTGTTTTTAATCCTTCTTCTTACTTTAAAGTTCTTGCATATTTTTATTTACATATAATTCTATAAATAAGTGTCGATAGATTTGTAAATGTATATTCGATTATGTTTTAAGCTAGCTTAAAGCTTGTTCAGTAAATATTCTATACATAAAACTCGTCTATTTTCATTCAATCTCCCAGGACATTCAAAGCATGCCTAACCCAATTTTTGACAACTTGTCGCACACGAAATTATGCAGAATATCAGCATAGAAAGTTAATCAATGAAATTACATGCAGCATCAGCATAAAATTTGTCGTAGTCATTGCCAAGCACACAGTGAAACACACTCATTCACACACACACACACACACACACACACACACACACACATGTATACACATAGATATAGTCACACATAGGTCCCCAAGCAATCAGCTAAGCACATTTGATTTTTGCCTTCCTTGGCAAAAGTTGAAAAAAAAGTAAATAAATAAATAAATAAAACTAGAGGACACATGAGCATTTCATTATCGACATGTAGTACGAGTATATCTGTGTGTGTATACCCCACAATAGTTAAATGATAGCCCGAAAGAAATCATCATGATTGACAATTGACAGTCGGGTGTTGGATTTGTTATGTGTGCTGAGTGATGGCTGGAAGGGGGGGAGTGGTTGATTCCAGCAATCAAGCAGCAAATTTTCTTTATTTCCTGCGTGACACGGACTGTGGTCAGTTTTTATGGCAGCTGATGTATCGGGAATCGAGTTAGCTTAGTCTTATCAGCCGTACTACGTTGTGCGGGCTGACCACCACCAGCCACTGGACCATCATAAACTGACCATCACTTTGATTTTCATTTCATGGTCGAGCTGTGTCTGCATTTGTCTGCCCTTTATGGCTCACATCTTTGCTTTGCTCTGGTGTTCAGACTGGACCCTTTCCTAATTTGTTTTCTATTTGCTGCTAATTTCTTCATTTTGACCCTCCGCTCTGAGCCAACTGCTCATTGAGTTTTTCAGTGTGTTAGGCTCATATCGTGATGCTGGTTTCCCCTGATTGGAGCGTGCGTCTCTCTATCTCTGCTCGCAGCTCCCAAGTTGGTGATAAAACTTTAATTTCGTTTAAATGAAGTGGACAGCGTTTCTATTTATTTTCCATTTATTTATATGGTCAATGGCCCTGCTGATTAATAGGCTGGCAAAGTGGATTAGTTTAGATAATGTTTAATTAGTTAAATTGAAGACTTTCGAATATATTCAACTGTATTTGGATAAATATTTGTTAAATACTTAAAAGAAATTGTAAGAATTCAAGCATATTCGATTATTTTGATAAAATTTCTTTATGCTTTTGCCTCTGTCATTTTCATGAATAGATTTCATGAATTTCAAATTTCATTATTGCCCAAAATTGAATCATAGACACTTTCTCAAAATCTTACCTCTACATACTGTGATTCAATGCTTTTCCTGACAATTTTCCACTGCTTTCTCTGAACGAGCAAAGAAAATGCAATCCAATCTATTTGCACATTTTGCTTTTGTTAAAATCAAATAGCAAAAGCGCAGTGAAAAATTTTAATTAAAATCCACAGACACACCTCTTCACACACACACACACAGTATATACAAAATCCCCAAGCTTGGAGCATATGTGTTTAGTGTTTACCTGGAACGTGAGCCAATTATCGTATAGAGTAGAGGTAAAATACAATACTTCTTTCTCTCCTTTTCATGTGCTTAATCTCTCTGCCTCTCTTTCTTGGGGTCTGCTTCTGTTGTATTCTTTGGTCTTTTGGGTGCAGAAGTGCAATCGAAGTTATTAATCTGATTTTTCAAATCGCCTGCCTGCAACGTCATCATCATCGTCATCATCTTTAATAGGGACAGGAACGCGTCTTGACTGCAATTTCCATTTATAAACCAAGTTAAGCCGCTTATCTGTTACCCCAAAATCCCGACAAATTGGCTTCGTCTCCTGCTCCTACTCCTTCTGCTCCGTCTTCGTCATCTGACAACAATGCAAACGTCAAAGTTGCAGTTGGAGACAGACGTTGATTGGGCTTTGACTCTTTCGCTGCCAAGGAGAATGAGGAGGGAGAGAGAGGGTATTAATATGATAAAGAATTACGATTTTGATTGACAATTTATGGCGGTGGCTGTCAGCGCAAGTAAAGCCACTCAAATGATACCCATAATATGCGTTAGTTTCTAGTCTCTGTCATATTTTGGGCAACATCCAACGATTACAACTCAATTTTTTACTCTCATTGTTGGAAGCTGTCAGCAAAAAAACTGAAAACGCAGCGCTACTGTGTCCAGTTCTTTGAGGGATGTGGAAATGAATGCGGGTTACCTACGTCCGTACCTAGAATTATCCCTACCATCATTGACTGCCTTATTTATGTTATAATTACAGAGAGAGACACATAGACAGACAGACAGGCCGACAGACAGAGAGCATTGGTTTCTGCTGCGGTGGTTGCAAATGCATTTCAATAAAAAAATTGAATTCAAAAGGCAAAAGTTAATTGCCTGACAACAACAACAACAACAACAACAACAACAAACACAACATTCTCAATCATTTATCATGCTTAAAGTTTGCATAGAACGTGTGCAAACAATTTCACGTAAAATCAAACTGAGCTCAAATGAAAGGAATTCCATTGAAAGGCGTGCCAAAAAGAGAAACGTACAAAAAAACGCATATTGCACCACCTTGGGTGGTAACCGGATCGCAGCGGATGGTGGGGACCCAATGATGCAGGGGAAGGGAAGTGAACACAAACAGCGGGTGGTCACTAATTTTTTACGTGACGCGAACATCAGCACGGCAAAAAGTCGACTTGGGAAATTCTGTGAAAATCTGAACAAACGCGAAAATCAACGCCAAGGCGCCAAAAAATGTGCAATGCCCGATGAAAATCAAAGAAACGAAACTTTTGTAGTGCTTGCGACTGCGATTTCCAGATTTGCTCATTCCCTTGTTATCTCTGTGTCGCTGTCCTGCTCTCTCTCCCTCTCTTTTGTAGTCATTCTACCGCTCGCTCAGTCTAACACTTTGCCTTCTTGGCTGCATAATTGAAGGGGCGTGGGGTGTGCGAAAGCGAAACGTGCAAATTGCAAGAAATTTCAAGTATCACAAACGAGGGCGGTAAGAGAAGTCTTTAGTGATGAGAAACAGATGTAATAGTTATTATTTAATATTTATTTATTATTTAATATTATTCATAATATATTATTTATTATATAATATATATTATTTATTGTATATTAAATATCATTTACTATTTATTATTTATAATTACTATTTTTTATTTATCGTTAATTATTTATTATTCAATATTTATCATTTAGTTGTTATTAATAAGTTTGTAAATATGTAATAAACAATTATATACAATTAATAATTAAATAAATTGATGTAAATACAGTTGTTTTGAAATTGTTCTTGTGCGTATGTTCTAATGGAACTGTTTGCGCAGCCCTCGCATTGTTTGACGGTCTAGCTGAATGCAAACTCTAACTGTCTCTCTCTCTCTCTGGCTGTCTTTTCTGCTCTGTCTGTCAACCCATTTCCTGCCGCCAATAATTAAAGTAATTGCTACATTTCTGCCACTTGCCTTTGTCTGTTTAGTCAGAGTGCGATGAGAAAGAGGGAAATAGCGCGAGGGGAGAGCAATGAAATGGCAGATAGGCAGAGGCAAAAAGAGCGAGAGCCTCTCACAATCGTAGGACTTTGCCAAAAAGGAAACTATTTTAAAAATGGGAAAAGTACTTTAGTTTTAATTGCAACTATCCAACAATTCAACTATATGCAAGTATCCAAGTCTTCGGGTATTCAACAAACATTCGAGTGAATGTATGAATGTACGAATGTTTGAATGTCTGCGTGTCCCGTGTACATTGTAGTTGTTGTTTTGGCTCGTTGGCTGATGTGCCCTGAGTGTAATGTCCTTTTAAGGTCCTGCAGCTACAATGTGCTTCCGTTTGCATGCAACTGCGCTAAGCTGCTTAACTCTGCCAACGCCAGTGGGCGTGCCCTATTGCAGCCCGTTGCTCCACTTGGCCTTACAGGACGATGCGTGTTAATGATTACTTGAGTTGCTCCATTTTGTGGCCAGATCCTGGACTCAGAAGCAGAGACACAGGCAGTGTGAGAGAGAGAGAGAGAGGCAAAGTTGGAGATTGGGATGAGGGAATTGCACGTAAAAATCAATGTCATTGCGTTGTTTGCTGTTTGTTTTTGGTTAACATTCCTTGGTTCCGTTTCCTACCGCACTTCCTTAACCTCTCTCCCCCATCCCCTTTTGCTCACTACACTTCCTTCTCTGTGATTTTCCCAGTTGCTGTAATGGCAGCCCGCTGCAATTTGCTTCGCTATGCAGCTCTGCGAAAACTTTTGCGGCAAAAACAAAAAAGTTTTTCACTTAAACTTCGCCGCATTGCTGCAGTGTGTCCTCAGTCCTAGTCGAGTCAGTCAGCCAGCTTATAATACCCTACTTTGGAGAGGGTATGCTGGCCATTCCGAGAGATCTAGCTTATGAGAGATGAGGGCCAGTAAAATGCTGGCTAAGGTAAGAGTTCTACTGGAAAGTGCTCTGAGTTTAAAAACAGTTTATCTGCCAGCTTATGATACCCTACATGTACAGGGTATACTTACGTTTTGTAGGGGGAATTCCGAATCAAATTAAGCGTTAAGCGTGAATCGCAAATTCTGTAAACTTCTCTTCAATTTTCATGAATTCATTGTGCTTTTGTGGCTTAAAAATTAATGAACATTAAAATGAATTGCATTAGCGCATTGAATATTCGTTGATGTTCCATTTACGTTGACATTATTGTTGCTTCTCTGATTATTCCCACGTTGGTTCCGGATCCGCCTCTGGGCCGGGGCAGCACTTAAAATTTGTTTAAACATAAGTGGTTAATTATGCTGAACGTTTGCGTGCCATGGCCACAGATAGTGCGAGCAACTCCATAGGAGAGTGTACACACCTCAGTCAACTGGCAATCCCCCTCATCCCTCTCCCCGTTTTGCACGGGATGCACCCCTATAATTAGTTTTCATAATTTTATACTCGTATCACTGCGTTTGAGAGTTGTCTCATGTTACCGTCACTTTTTCAACAATATTCTAACAACCTCTCGCTTCTCCTCTCTCTCCCTCTCTCTTTCACTTTGTCAGCTTGGTAGCAAACCCGTATAAAAGTAGTTCTTATCATTTCGGAAATTAAAACAAAATATTTACATTTGCAATAAGTTGAAACTCGAATGCTTAACTGAGTGCCACTCGTCAGCCAGTCTGTCAGTCTGTCAGTCAGTCTGTCAGTGAGTCAGTCAGTCACTCTGTCAATCAGACAGTCTGCTAGTTGGCCAGTTAGCTAACCAGCTTACTCACTTTCTTGCATTTCATTAGAGTCCTTCAAGCATTTTCATTTCTTGGCTAGCAAATTTTTGCCATCTCCTAATTTTAGCTCAGTTTCTCTGTTGCTTTTACAGTTTATGACAACTTGACGGACATTTTGAATTATGCATAAAGTCTAGAGAGTTTTATGCATAACAATGGACGGGGCTCTATGGAGCACTCTCTTAATGTAATACCATTGTCTACGAACCAAGCTCTGGAATTGCTAATGTTCATTTGCATTACAAGTTGTGGCTAAAAGCTTGCGTAGGCGTTGGTCCATAGCAGGCAAACTAGTCTAAGTCTTGGCTTACAAAAATAAACTAGCTAAATACATATATTAAAACTATTCAAGTTACTTATAAAGTTGACAGCCGCCTGAAATTGAGCTATGTATCTAATTCTATAAATTTATAATGCAATCATACGCGAGCAGCTTTAAAATTACAGATCTTAGCTTAATGAACAGTTTTATTTCTATTAATATGTGAATAATGCAATTAATTAAGTAATAATATACTTTTGATAATTTAATTGTAGAAATTTAGTATATTTGCTTTGCTTATGATTTATAGCAAATTTGCCATACATATTTGTTATTGTAATTGCTGCAAGAAGTGCTCGAAAGCCAATGCAAGATACAATAACAATTTCAAACATCACCTTCTTCAATCTCCTTTCCCACGAGCTTCAAGCTCAGCAACAACACTTTCCTGTGTTTTGTTTTTGCATTGCTTCGACAGTGCATACAGCAGCGGCGGTGTTTTGTTGTTGTTGTCGTGCTCGCCGACTACGAAGAAGGGATAAGCACATCGCGTAAAATAACGGAGTGCGCTTTAAGCTTTTGCTGCTCCTCTTCATCTCTCTTGATGATTAAGAGACTGCCAAATAAATATTCTGTAAGGAACGATTTACACTGTCAAACAAAACTGAAAATATATGAAAATATTGCTAATATTTTATATAAAATAGCTTAAAGTAAATCGAAAAGAAAAACGAAAAAATAAATCAAATAGAATTGAATTTAGAAATGTTATAATGGCAATAATAAAATATTTAATTTAAAGAAATTAAATAAATAGCTCATAAATTATAAAAGTACAAATTTCAAAGAGATTAATTCAATTGAAGTGGGCAATCTCTCGTCTTGAACAACGAAGTATTATAAATGAAATAAGAAATGTAAATGAATAATTATAAATATTTCAGAAAATTCCCACGCAATGTTGATTAATTTATTTAGAGAACATTTCTGCTGAAGATTCTCAAAATAAATTGTATTTAACTATGAATATTATTATTATTATTTATAATAATAATAAAGTTATGCATTTGTTACCAAGCAACAATGAATAATCTCAATCTTAATGATAAAATATGAGCAATTTAAAAAAAGACAGAATGCTAGCATGGAAATATTAAAAGTAACGCTTTATTTAATTTATTAGCATATTAATATCCGCGATGTTAATCGACCTAAAGAGACTGCAATTTAATTAGCTAAAAAGCAACAGCAACTGCTCTCTATAGGGAGGGCCTTAATATCATCGGACTTGATCTAGGTGCTGGTGTGGCAGCCATAAAAACATACATACAAACATACATACGTATATAATAATAAACAGCTTTTAGGGACTCGCTTGCTGGGCTCAAAGGACTCTTAATAACTTAATTAACTTGCACGGCGAGGAGATAAAAATCAAGCGCAAAAAAATTAACAGTAAATCTGCGGCAAGAGAGTCCAATGAAAATGCGTTGAGAAGGATGCGAATGGAAATGAAAATAAAAATAATAAAATCAAGGGGAAGATATAAAAAATTAAGCAATTACATGCACGCGGCCAAGGAAGTGCACAACAGCATTTTATTTGCGTTATTCTGTCATCATGATGCCCACAGGAACAAGGAACATAACGCGCAGGATACACACACACACACACACGCACACACACACATACTACACAGACTACACAACAACTGGCAGAAAGTCACAGAAATTAAAGCGACGACTGACAAATTACCCAAGCCAAAGAAGAAATAACAACAACAACAACAGAAAAACTTACAAAAGAGGAGAAAAGAGAAGAAGCGAAAGAGAGGAAGCGAAAGAAGAATAAGAAGTTGCGTGTCTTAAATTCGCCATAAAAGTGTCACACAGACAGACAAGAACATGCGTGTCTTTTGTTTTTATGCGCCATGCCGCGCCCCGCTCCTCCCCACCCCCCTTCCACTACCACTCCGTCGCCCTCGCCCACGCCCATTAAGCTTGATGGGAAACGGCAGACAGCGAATGCTTGAGGTTAGGTTCATTTGCTCTAAATCTTTTAAATGCCTTTATTTAGACTAAAAGCGCCGAGCAGACGTGACATGGCCGCAGGAAGGAGCAATGCTACGAGGCAGTCAGTATCCTGTATACAGGACATGAACCGCCTGTCAGTTTAATGTTTAGCATTCAAGGCAAAAATTCTCTCGCTCTCTCTCTCTCTCTCTCCTCTCTCTCGCTCACTCGCTATTTTCGCAGTTGTTTTGCGGCAAGTGTTTCGCTGGGAGCCTTTTGGCTTTAATGTCTCGTTCGCATGTCCTGCGGGCAGGTTCTGGTTCCGGCCAGAGCTACAGTTCCGACTCCTTCGCCTGCTTCGGTCCCAGCTGTTGCCTTTGCGTGCTGTGTCGCCTTTTATGTTGAAACGCGTGTAAATATTTTGTTTTACAGCTTCTAAACACTGCGTTCTAATAGACTTGGCGGCTCCTTGCTAGCCGTAGGTGTCTCAATTTTGTAAATAGTTGCGGCACCAGTCCCCTACACCGCCTAACCCCCGCGCGAATGGAGTTAAGTAAACAAACCACAGCAGGAAATTGTTTTGCAATGTTTAAATCAATGCCAAGCAGAGCAAATATCTCTTGCACATATGTAACTATATATATGTATATGTATATATATATATACATGTATATGTTATCATGTTTGTGTTTTCATGTATTTGCTTAGGGCCACCTTTTTGATTTCGCATTTCTAGCGGGGGGAGGGCCGGGGATTGCTCTAACGTCGCCGGCGGCGACAACTTTTGAGGGTTTCGCTCGCCGAAATTGTTGACTGAGTCTCCTTTGTGGGATTTGCGTTTATCAAATTGAAGCTTATGCTTTGTAGCCATTAGATTGCTTTACCTTTTGAGCGTAAGCTGAGCATTCTGCACATCTCAAGTATGGCTTCAATTCTCAGGTATTCCACATATGAAACAGTTAAGCAAATTGACTTTTTGACTGTGGAAATAACTTCAGCACAAAGGTATAAGAATACTCTTATTCTATACTTATACTCTTATTATACTCTCTTATATTTATACTCTCTTTCCACGACGAGCTTTAACTGTATTTATATTTACATTATTTACAAATTTACAAATTTAATGTTTACATTTTTCTTAATTTGTACACAAATGTATAGCAAACAAGTTTACATTATTTAATAATGTAGAAAAATGTGCAAAAATGTAGCAATATCTACTTTACTTTCTTAAATAGAAATATAAATTTTATATTATATATATTATATATTATATTATTAT
The DNA here is from genome assembly GCA_035042075.1 of Drosophila macrospina. Taxonomy (NCBI): domain Eukaryota; kingdom Metazoa; phylum Arthropoda; class Insecta; order Diptera; family Drosophilidae; genus Drosophila; species Drosophila macrospina. The sequence continues at coordinate 3,014,728 of JAWNLW010000591.1, forward strand.
TATATTATATTATTATTATTATATTTATTCAACTAAAGCTTACAACTTTTTCAAGGTAATTGAAACTATTCCATTGTTATTTATTATTGTTATTGCTCATAGTTTCTTTCTCATATTTTCACTTTAATATAGATATTATATATTTTCAAGTTATTTTAGCACTAGTTCAATCTATATATTTTATTCTATTATTATTAATTTGCCTTACTCTCTATATTAGAGGCTATAATTTCATTCATCTCAATTTCAATTCAGTAAAAACTGATATTATGCATCTGATAAAAGTCTTCCATGTTTTTTAACTAACTCTTTTCTTAGTTCTTGATATATGTGTAGTTTGGAGCTAGTTCAATTCATACTAAATAACACTCTTTAATCAAAATACATTTTAATCTATTCAAATTTCTTGCTTCGTTTCCATTCCCTAAGCTGTGTAACTCTTTCGAAATACAAAAGTCAGAGATCATTTATCTGAAGTTCAAGGAACTGGTTCAATTAATCTAATCCCTGAGGCAAGTCTTCACAATTTGCGCATTTCAACACAATTTCCCCATTGGAAATAACCACTCGTAGCTCCAGACAGCTGTCGACTGCTTCGTTTCCTTTTGGACCAAAGTTAGCGAAGCCTGCAAAACATATGCATTTATACTCTAGGAAGTACATCTGTGTCTTGTCCAAAGTCGAGCACCGAGCACTGAGCACCGAGCTCTGAGTGCGCCGTGGAACCCAACTGCAATTACAGTTTACAAATGTTCGCACAATTCACTGCACATGAAACACCATCAATAAAATTAGAGCAAAGGACAGAGCAGCATATAGAATATACACAAAGAGGAGCGGCAAACAGCGGAGGGAGAGGAGGAGAAGTAAAGCAAGCAACCGCAGGCAATTGTTAATGGGAGGGGGGCCCCGAGAGTCCATAAAAAACAATTTATTAAAAATTCTCTACGCAAATCCGTTTCGAAATTAAAATAACATCATTTTGATTGAATACTGTCCCTGTCCCTGGCCCTGTCCCTCTCCCTGTCCCTGTCCCGCGTGTCTCGACCGCAAAACATATGCTACCTAGTTTGAAATTATATTACAACACAAAAGGAAAACAAGCGTAAGGAAAATGAAAAGAAAAACCACTCGAGAACACACACTCCGGGTGTATGACTCAATGGAAATGGAAAATGAGGAAAAACCAAAGCCAACAGCAGAGCTCTTAAATTGCATTTGAGCCACAGACCGCAGTGCGAGCATTGGAAGGGTCTGTGCTTGGGTCTGGTCTTGCGACCTAAAGAGATGGAAAATTTATATAAATTGACTTCTTTATTGTTCTTGCATTGCCCACTAATTTCGCAGAATCTGTCCCACAACAATTTACCACCTAAGAAGCCACAAAACGCAGCCGCAGTTGCCTTTTCAGACCTTTCAGACCTTTGGACTTTAAACTAAAACCACGCAACTGAAATGGGAAGCTGAACGACGACCTCGACCTCAAACTGATTGAATTTTACGCTTCATTTAAATTGAATTTATTATCCAGGCCGCCACAGCACAGGTGGGGGCGCTCAGCTGGGAGCTCAAAAGCAAAGGCGTGAGGGGGTGGGAGAGTGGGACTCTCCAGAACCGAAATTATAATTAATAGACAGGCATACATATTCGTGGGCAAACGTAGGGAGCTTCTCTTTTTCTCTTTTTCTCTTTTCTTTTCTCTTTTTTTTTTTGGTTTACAGCAACTTTTGAGCCTTATAAATTTCCACGCTTATTTCAATTACCTGACGGCGCTTTCCTCAAGGAGACAAGACCTCAGGTATTTTTCGCACTTTATCATAACCCAAGTTGGGGCAACGGGAGGGAAGCCATTGGATTATGCCTTGTCTCTCCAATATGTATGTGCTCCAATTTGTTAGCGACTTTATTAGGCTGCCTTTTACATTTCTTTCTCTCTTTTCTTTTACGTTTTCGTTGCCACACAGCTGAGTTTTCATTTTCCTTTTGGCATTTTTCCCCCGATATTGTTTTATCCGCTTGGTTTGCTTCACGTGTTTGCTTAAGTTTTTCCCTGTTGCTGTCAGAAATTTCAGTTACAATAATACAAAGTAACTTTTTACTTTTGTGGCGCTTTTGTTGGGGTTTCTGGGTTAACAGGTTGTGCCCTTGTGCATATATCAGAGTTAACTGTGTGTTGCCAGCCACTGTAAGCACTCGACCTTAAAGATCTCTTTAAGTGAGAGACAGCCTGGCTAACAGTTGCCAGTTGCCAGTTGCCAGTTACCAGCTACCAGTTGGCAATTGGCAGTTGGCAGTTGGCAGTTCCTTTACATCTTTGAGTGATCAATCAATCAATCAAGCTGGCAGTCTATCAAGCAGTCGATACGAGTCATCAAGTCAACCAAACTGACAGCTCACGAATCAAATGCTAATCAAATTGAGACGCCTTCCATGGCCCAAAAGCACTTCGATTATGCAAATGTGGCCAACACTTATGCAACATTATTTTGAGTACTCATGTTCTAATACATATACATATATATATGCAAGACATTTTGTTAACTTGGCTGACTAAAGTTTGCTTCAATTCTCATTCGAAAATTCGCTTTAACATAACTTTGTTACCACTGATTCAATTTGTTTAAGTTGGTTTATTATTTAGATTGATTTGACGGTTTATTTGAAATTCGTTTTGTGTTTTCACTTGATTTACAAACTTATTTTAAGTGAATATTTTTTTATTGATTATAATTTTAAGCTCTTTGAACCGTTTGAGATATTTTGAATGTAGGCAAACTATTGATTAAGTTAACTTTCTTTGTTTAAATTTAGAATTTAGTTTAGAATTAAACAATTATGACAGTTTGGATACCTTACTGAATAATTATAAATAAATAGTTGATTATATAATTAGTTAACTTAATTTATCTTTAGTTAATATTATCATATTGTTTGTAGTCGACGTTAAATAAATAAATAAATGAATAAATAATTAAACATAATTTAATCCCTTGATTTATGCTTCAACAAAGTTTTAATTCAGTTAGTTTATCTTGCAATTGTTACAAATTTAAATTCGTTAACTTTATAATAACAAATTTATTTATGAATATAAAATTATTTAACTTAATATTATTATATTTATCATAATTTAATCTCTTCATTTATAAGCATAAGATTACTTTCTTTCTTAATAATCTCGCAATTATTGTGAATTAATTAATGAATAAATATTAATTCAAATTGATTTATAATATCATTAAATTCTCTGCAATTTCTATAAATTGTTTATAATTCTATTGACGTTTGCAGTGCAATTTCTTGTTTAAACAAATATATATTTCTTTGCTTTAAATTAGACATTTATTTATGCCATAACATGCATTGTTAATTACAAAAATATTAATAAATAAACAACAATTTAACTTAATATTATTATATTTATCATAATTTAATATTTTCATTTATAAGCATAAGATTACTTTCTTACTTAATAATCTCGCAACTATCGTGAATTAATTAATGAATAAATATTAATTCAAATTGATTTATAATATCATTAAATTCTCTACAATTTCCATAAATTGTTTATAATTCTATTGACAATTCCTTGTTTAAACAAATATATATTTCTTTGCTTTAAATTAGACATTTATTTAAGCCATAACATGCATTGTTAGTTAACATTAGAAGCCACACCTACAATTTGAATTGAGCTTGTTGTTGTATGTCGACTCAAAATTGGCAGCTTCATTTAGAGCCAACTTGGCTCTTGGCCTGTTCGTTTGTGCCATTGTGCTGTGCGGTTGGCCTAATAAAAAAATTAAATTTAATTACCAGCCACAAAACTAATTTGAAACTTTATCTCTGGATCAGCAATACACACACTCCAACACACACACACACACACACACAGACGCACATATCTATATAAATAGACTAGAACAAGGCATTATCTAACATAAATTTACCATTGCGTGTTCAAATGCCATTTGTTGTCTCTGGAACGCACTTTGTCAGTCCATCAGTCCATCAGTTCGTCAGTCCATGCGGTAGTCACTCAGTCAGTCAGTCAGTCAGTCGCACGGTCGTCATGTCAGTTAGAAAGCTAGACACACGTTTTAGCCAGCATTTCACCACTTTTCCTACTATTGCTGCCATTTTCACACACACACACTAGCATACACACACACTGGCATACACACATACACAGACACTTTGCCGCACCACACAAATTTGAGTGGCGTGCATTTTTGTGGTTTGCCGGTGGCCTGCCAAGTTAGATGCCACTGTCGAGTCTGATTGCCTACGCACATTGTGTCCGGCACAAGCTGGAAACTGTGAGAGGCGCCCTCAGCACTCTCTTAGCTTGGCCAAATGTGCTACGTGCTTTAGGCTAATAGACCTCACTTGCCCAGTGTTGGGGGAATAGAGAGAGGGAGCTAGGGATGCGAGCTGAGTTTGATTTAATTGGCTGCTTGGAGTGAGTTTATAGTCTTAGGCTCTGACTTTTTATACCCTGTAAGTGGCAGTTGCGATATTATAGGGTAGATATATGCTTGATATGTATAGAAATGTATAAGCAGGTTTACAGATTAGTTATTTTATTCCCTTTAGTCATGTATTCCCCTGCTTCCCCGTTAAGTTTCTGTTTCGCATATTTCATAAGCATCGCACAAGCGATGAAAGAAAAAGAAGAGAAGAGAATATAAGAGAAGAAAAGAAAAAGAAGAGAAGTGAGAGAAGAGTAGCTAATATTTACAGCAATCAAAGCGTGTGCTCCCTTGCAACAGGGTAGCCTCTAGTCGCGCAGTTCTTCTACTGCACTTCACACACGCTTTTCGAAACTTTATCAATGAATTTTAGACTTGGGAATAAGATAATAATAGAAGGCTTAATACGTTGCCTCGTAAATTTCCGTTATATCCGTAATTGTCAATTGTGCGTGTCATAAAAATCAATTTGAAAAGGAAAAAAAAAGAAAAGATAATAAATGAAAATGCCATTTTACGATTTTTCAATTAAACAAATTACCCAAAGTATTTGTTGGGCTGCGTTTTAAAATAGTTTCGTGGCACGCGTTGAGGATTGATAGCTTCTGTGTTGCATGTGCGGCATGTTGCATGCGGGTCGCTGCCTGTTGTGGCCCATCACATTTCATTCACAATAAAATTTTCAATTGTTGACGGCGCTGATTTAAATAGTTTTTAAAATTAATTGCGTCGTATTGTTAAGCCAAAACACAAATCGCCCACACTTCAGCTTTCTCCAAGCCAAGCAGTACGAGGGTCGTAGAGTTTCCCAGGGCTACGTTAAAATTAAAAACTCAACGAAGTGCAACAAATTGAACGAACTTTTCATTTGGTTTGTTCTTTTTCTTTGAATTTCCGCTAGTTTTTCGCTGGTGACAAAAACATTGTGCGCTCAATTTTTCAACTTTTCGTCCCCTCATGCCCCGCGACCCAGAGGACATGTCAGCGACCTTTTGGCGACTCATTGGCTCCGCCTGGCTGACCTGACCCAACGTAGCGCTGGCCGCAGCCACCGACATTACCACCGGGGTCTCGTTTTTGTTGCAGTTGTAGTTGCTGCGGCTGCTGCTCTTGCTGTTGCTGTTGTTGTTGTTGTTGTTGTGTCAACCAAAGTGTTATTAATGGCTTGTTTTTACTAAATTTATTGCTTGCTATTTATTAATTTATTGACTTTAAATGCAATTAGATAAGAAAAGTGCATTGCAGTTGACCATGGCCAGGCGCTGGTTCTGCCGCCTTTGGGCGCCTTTTTCTCTCCTCTTGGTTTCAGTTTTCATTTTTCTTTTGATCATCAGACGTGTGTGCATATGACATGTGTAATGCGAGTGTTCACTGCAGCTGGACGATAACAAAAATTGCCATTTGTTGTTTAACAATATATTATATTTTATAGTTTGTATTTACGAGTGTTGTGGTTTCCAATACATGACTTGCAATAATGTAGTAAACGCCAATTTAACCAAGTTTTATTATGCCAGCCACAATGTACACATATTTATTCTGTTATATTTATATTAGGAATGGAACATTTATATCATTCAATTTACAATTAAATAAATAAAGAAATTTGTTTATTATTATAGCAGTATTATTTCTTCAGCCATTTTTGTTGATTTGTATATAAGAGTAATTTTATTGCAATAATAATTTTTGGCATTCTCTTAATTAGCGAGAGACAAGAAAAGGCGCACCGAAGCGCATAATGCGCTCTCCGTTATTTTACGCAATTTGCTTCTTCATTCTTCGTAGTCGGCGAGCACAACAAAAACAACAACGCACGACTGCATCTGCCCGCACTCTCAAAGCAATGCAAAAACAAAAACACATAAAAGTGTTTTTGCTTAGCCCGAGGCATAGGCAAAGAAGAGCGAAGTTAAGAAATGAAATGTTCAAAATTGTTGTTGTAATTTGCATTGGCTGTGAAGCATTTCTCAGAGCAATTACAAAAACAAATTATGTTAAAGCTCTAACTAACTTTGACTGCTCAACGCTGCTAATAATTTCAAAACTGTTAACATTTAAATTTCAAATGCAAATGTTTTAGAATTAAACAGCTATTCCATAGAAACTTTAACCTCACATTTGACCCACTTGTAGCTAGGAAGTGCATATGTATCTAAGTATGTACGTATGTATATTATGCTCTATGATAATTATATGTCAGTTAAAAATAAATGGCTTCTAATTGTATACCTTTATTGTAGTCTATATATAATAGTTTAGTAGTTTCTAAGTTACTTGGCAGAGAGTGCTTATACTGCTTTCAAGCTTAGTTGAACGATTAAGTTAGCGTGTATTTCAAGTTTCACGACATTATCTTAACAAGGTCCTGCGATATCAGTTCGATTGGAATTATATTGTGAAATAACATGTTATGCTGTTGTGTAGACAGACATTGTGGTAACCCAATTTCCAATATGTATAATAAGTATGTGCATATTAATTTGTTTGTTTTCGCTTTCCGTGCATGTCACACACATACTTGACGGCCCAGTTGTGTGTGTGTTTGTGTGTGTACGTCTCGGTTTGGCCCAATCAATAACAATTTAAAAGCTGTTGGGACAACATGTGCCAAGGGCCCCAATAGCTCTGCTATACCACCTCCAAAGAGTGTCCCACAGATTGCAGCAATTACGCAACATGGCATGCAACAACAACAGCAACAACAACAACTTCAAGTTAAGAGAAACGCCACATTGTGTGAAGAGGAATGGGAATATGAAATTGGAGAGTGAGAGAGCCGCAATAATAGGAGAGTGGGGAATGTTCTACCCTCAAATTTTATGTCACATTTGCGTCACATGCCGAACAGCCGAAAAATGCCAAAGAAATAAGCTGCAAAAGCTACAAAAAATAATATAACAGCAATCTGTATATACAAACATACATACACACATACACACATATATATGTATGTATAAATAGCTGGCGAAATGCGACAAAATACGACAAAACACCATAAAAGTTAAACAGTAATTTGACATAGACGACAAGAGCATATGTGGGAATAGCAACCAACCATCCATGGGAATGGGATGTGGGATGAGGGATGAGGGATGTCTCCACTCACATGTATTTTAAAAATGCTTTACAAATTTCCTCTCCGACAATGGGTAAATATTTTATAGATAAAGCGTCCAAGTGCGTGAGCGTGTCCCTCGCGTAGGCGCGTGTGCTATTTAAGGAACTGAGAGAAAGGAGCAGAAAAAGGTCCTTGCCAAAAATATAACCTAAATAGGTCATAGCGGAGCGCATGTTTCTGTTGGCCAAGCGCCTGTTCTGTTTTGAGGGTTCTTTGAACTTTGACCATTGCGATTTGTTTTAGAGTAACAAACTCTTGTCGTATTTTATTTTTGTATTTATTTTGATTCCTTTTTTTTTTGTGGTTACAACTGCTGTTGGCATTTTCACATTGTGGTCCGCAGAATATTTCTAAACAATTTTACATTATTTTGTGATACCCTGTAGAGAATTAATGGGTAAGATATATAGTAGCGAACAATAAATTATTATACTTATATTAATAATATAGATTAAGATAATAGGACAATTAATACAGCGATTCTTAATCAAACTGTGAACTGTTTAGAAATGTAGATACTTCTAATTCTTTATAAATTCATATTGAGTAATTGAATATATATTCGAAGTATTTATATAAAATACGAAAAGAAATTATTTCAGAGTGTATCTTTCTGCTTCTAAGAAGTTGTCTATACTTATATTCTCAATATTTATTGAAAATCAGAGTATTAGCTTAGAAATTCTTTCACATAATTACAGGGTAGAATTCTGCTTTTAAGGAGTAATTTATATATTCTGAATTTGTATTTAAAATCGAACTAGAAACCAGAAGTTATTAAGCATGAGTAGAGGGTATCTCTCTACTTCTATTCTTCTATATCTTATGAATATTTATTGAAATCATATTGATATGATTTGAGGATATATTTCCACTACTTGTTGTTGTATTTTAATTGTACATTTTTATGTTGTTGGCCAAATTTTGTTATCTAGGCAAGCGTTTCCTGCTCCCAATCTCAATCCCGAGTCAACCACATGGCACCATCATAAACATGTTCATCATCGCTCGTAAGAAACCACAAATCAAAATGTCAAAATTGCCACAGCTGTTGATGTCTCTATATATATATAGAGATATATATATATATATATATGTGTGTATAAAGGTTGCATCTCTCTTGAAACGGAAACTGGTAACTGGCAACTGGCCAAGGCTGTGGCTACCGTTTGACCTGAGGTAAGCAAACATTGAACCACCGCACCACCAAAATACCACTGGAAAACAGCAGGGAAACGCATTTGGAACTGCTAATTATGACTGCAGGCTGAGAATATGTTGAAGATCATACAAATTATCAAAAATTATGCATTACATGCAAGCATTTTCTATCTTTCTTTCATTCTTTTTTTTTGACTTATTGCCTTCATTTTTTTGTTGTGTTTGGTTTGATCCCGTTGCCTCGTTTTGGACATTCTGAGCAGCAGCTCCTGGTGCTTGTAATTACCAAATTATAGGCTTACCCTTTTGCCTGACTGATGAGGCTCATTTACAAATATCTGCCCCGAACGCCAGAGACTCTTTCGTTCCCAGAGAAAGGTTGCAACCCACGTTGGCTTAATAGACAAATTAACTCTGTTAACTCCAGAGGCAGGCAGCTGTCTGACTCACTCAGTCTGTCAGTCTGTCTGTCTGTCTGTGTGGCCTATACTTAACTTCGATAACATCTTGTAAATATTATGTAATTTCTGTTTCCTTTTTTTTTTTTTATAAATTTCCCATAATTATAGTGGCCATGTTGTTAGGCTATTTGATTTATAAGTGCACATAATTTGCTGCAGTTTGCAGTTTGCTGCTGGACTTCATAGAACTAACAATTATTGAGAGCATTGAGTCAATTGTTATTATTGAAAGGTTCGAATTTAGTTAAATTTATATAGTTTATTTATCTTAATCCTCACTGAAATTTAGTCAATACATATATGAAGAAATGTTCTACTTTTCAGTCTACTAAGAACTCTTTCGCTCTCTTTTCTACTTGTCTTCTAACTGAGATAATCGTATATCAATTACCTCAAAGCTATGCTTAAGGTAACTTAAGCTTAACTTAACTCAAAGAGCAGTGTCTTAGTCAGAACAATTTGGTTTGTGTGAAGACTTTCATCTATAATTAATTAGTTCATTCTCTTCGCTTCCATTACCTTTTACCCTCTTAATGTGTAGAAACATTACTCTCTTAAATGTCGATTAAACTAAGAGAAAGTAAAGAAAATAATTTAACTAAGAGCAAATATCAGCAAATATATTAAATTCAGTCAAGTTTATAGACTATTTATATTTTTATTGATTTTTTCTATTAATTTATTTTACAGTTTAATGTGATATGTATGAAAAAAGTATTTTAAAATATTAAATAAAAAATGAAAATTTATATAGTTTATAATAACATAAATATATATGTATAATTGCAATTATATTTTAATTTGAAAAATATAAATTTGGTTTATTTAATTTAACTCATTTATAATATTTGTATTTGTAATATTTAATATATATATTTTTTAAACTGTATAAAATATATTTAATATGTTTAGCAGACTAATATTGTATATACTTTTAATTTGTAATATAGAGATTTGTTTTATTTAATTGAACTCTTTTACAATGTTTATATTTATAATATTTTATTTACAGATGCACATATTATTTAATTTTAAAGTATACATTTATTTAATTAAATTTAACTTACTTTATAATATATTTTACTTATATACATATATTATTTTTATTTATATCTTAAATTATTTGTATCTTAAATTGTATGAATCATTTCTTTCTATCAAACTCAATATATATTTTCATTTTAAAGAACTATTATTTATTTAATTAACTATAATACTTATATTTATAATATTTTCTTTAAATTGTATATTTAATTATTATAAATATATATTTTGATTTTATTGAAATATAAATTTCTTTTATTTCAATTCATTTCATTTTGCTCTATACAGATTACTCTTAATTAACTTGAGCTAAGGCAAAGTGCTCTTCAAATAAGCTGAAATCTATTCAATCACAACACAGTTCTTTCGTTTCTTCCTTCTGTGTTTCCCCCTCTACGCTGTTTTTTAGTCAGTACTTCAGTTTTATTGAATATTATTTGTTTGTTGAGCTCCTACATTTTAAATAATCCCCATTCAGCTCATCCTGGGCTTTTAGTGTGCGCAGTAAAAGAAAAATAAGAGCTTATTGAAATGTTTTGAAATGTTTGCCATAGATACTCGCAGATTGGATAGACCTCTCTCTCTCTCTCTCTATTTTAATAGAGTTGTTTAAGGTAAATGCAAGTTTTTAATAGTCTTTCGTGTTTCAACAACGCTGGCAACTTAAATCAATTTGAGTCGAAAGGGAAGGGAAGGCTAGGGCAGGTTAACAACAATTTTTAATGGCGCATTTTAAATGGTTTTTCATTGCACGTCTGGCAATTTATCATGAGGGGCCCTCTTAACGAGCCCCACGAATGCGTTGACTATAAACAAACAATTAAAATTGAGGAAAAGCGCAACGAGAACTCAAACTGAAAACTAAAACTCAACACTTTCATTAAAGCAAAGCGATACCAAATACCAAATAACAAATACCAAATACAAAACTGAATTGGGCAACAATAAAATATCTTTATAGCTGCCATGTGGATGGAGGTGTGTGTGTGTGTGTGTGTGTGTGTAAAGCTGTCATAAGTCGGCTGGGGTCGATTCTTTGTTTGCCTCTGCTCTGATCAGAGCATAAACAAATACTGAATGTGACTTAAAATGATAAAAATGTCGAAGAATGTGTCAAATGACGTCGACGAGGGCGACGAATGATGATAAAGAGCTGTGACTAAGCAGCTACCAGGCGACACTACGCTCCCCTCTTTGCTTCTCATGCTACCCCTTCAACTGCAGCCCCCTCTGTCAGAAAGAATTGCATTAAAAAATGATAGTAATTAAACGCACGGGACACATTTCTTTCCATCTTCCGCCCCCGCTGAACTGACTGATCGGATTGCAGTTGCCATCGCATTACCATTTCCAGTTCCAGTTCCAGTTCCAGTTGCAGTTGCAGTTGGAGTTGCAGTGCCTCCTCAGCGTCTGCAGCAACGCCCCCTGCTTCCGCTGTTGTGCTGTGGCAGCCTCTGGTGATCTTGCCGCTTGATTTATGCGCCGCCTTTACTGAAATTTTGTATCTAAATGTGGCATTTAAGTTATCAACAACAACAAGCAACAGGCAACAAGGCAACAAGGCAACGTTCAGCGTGCAACGTGCAACGTACAACGTTCAACATGCCGTCTGGCCGTCTGTCCATGGACTGGCTGGCCATCTGCCGCCTGCCGGGCTATGTTCCTCTGCTTCTGCTTCTGCTCCATCTTCCGTCTCCATCTCTCCCCAGTTATTCTCAAATGCCCTTCAGTATTATGTTTTCAGCTCTTGCCTCATTTCTTTTGTATGCGTTTCTGAAATCCCTGAAATATTTCGCGGCATGATTTAGTTGCATTTCACGCACATCACACGCAACGCGCAGACCGACTTAGTGTGGCATGTGTGTGTGTGTGTGTGTGTGTGTGTGTGCGATTGCGAGTTATTCGCGTGTGCGTTGCTGGCATACTTGTATCTTCATATAGAGCAAGGGGCACGCTGCTTAGGTAGGTGTCTCTCTCCCTGCCAGTCGCCCAGTCGCCCCCCTCCGCTCCCTATGCCCCTCTCCACTCGTCGCAGCTTCAGTTCCCGCTGCGTGAACTGTGTGCCATCATTATTCCCTCGATATTTACAGCCAAAAGTCGCACAAACTGGCGGCCCATCAAAATAATCTGCTACAGTTGGTCATAATAATTATGTGGCGACGTTTGTTGTGCTCTTTTGTTAGTTATGATATCGTTTATATATAATATATATATTTTTTTTTGATTATTTGTCTTATTAGCTATTTTCATAAAATTGCATTTAGTTATTGTTCTAACAAAATAATTAGTTTCATTTCTCTAAAGATGGCAAGCTTAAATAAATAATTGAAAGTTGATTAACTCTTTGTACACTTGTGCTCTTTTATTAATTATGATATCGTTTATATATAATTTAAAATATAATATATTTATTTTTTTTAGATTATTTGTCTTATTAGCTTTTTTAAAAAAATTTCAATTTAGTTATTGTTCTAACAAAATAAAATAATTAGTTTAATTTAATGGAGATGGCAAGTTGAAATAAATAATTGAAAGTTGCTTAACTCTTTGTACACTTAATAAATGTTTAGGAAATTGTATTAAAAATATTATAAAATGCATAAAATATTTTCTCTTTCTTAAGCTAAATAAATATATTAAAAATAAAGTGTACTTATATATATTTAAGTTATATTTATGAGCATAATAAATATAGTTTAAATTTATTTAAATTCTAGTTAAATAATTTGTCTTTTTTAATATTTTTGTTGTTGCACTTTAATATTTTTAATTTTATTTAGAATTTCTTACTTGTTTATTAATTCTAAATTAAAATAAAGAGAGATAATATTAATTTCAACTTTGTTTTATATGTTGAAGAGCAAGAGAAAAGGTTAAAGAGAGAGAATGAAAGAGAGGTAGAGAGAGTGATAGCAATTGATCAATTTTCCGACTATTTCAATTCTTATTATCTTTCATTACAAATATTCTAATGAAATATAAAATATTAACTTAAAATCAAGCTAATTTGTATCAAAACAGAGACGCACCTATATACCCTAGATTTTATGGTGTAGCGCATTTAAAATTTTGCAGCTTGCCGAAATTCGCTTCCTTCTCAGCTTGATGGTGTGAGCATTGTGACTTTGTCTGTGTGTGTGTGTGCGTGTGTGAATCTCCAAAGCTCCATGGGGCTTATTTATGCATTAACTAAAGACAAAAGCGTAGCCAGAGCAACAGCTGCCTGCCAATCGACTCATCCCTGAGCCGACTCAGCCTAAAGCCCAATTCCTTTATGACGCGACTTCAAGTTTCTTTTTTTTGTTTTATACATTTTTTTGTATTATTTGGTTTTTTTTGTTTTTTGATTTAAATACACTTGAGGCTCTTAATTATATTGCTGCGTGTTTTGTGTTGTTTTTTGTTTTTTTATTTTGGGTTTTCTTTTGTTTGGCTGCAAAACAGAAATCACCTGCGGCGTTGCGTTGGGTTTTGCGCTTTGTGTTGCTCTCTTCATTGTTGTTGTTGTTGTTGTGATTGTTGCTGTTGTTGTTGCTGTTGTTGTGGCTGTTGCTGTTGACTTTGGCATGTGTTTCATCTTCATCAGCAGCAAGCGGAAATTTAGTTTTCGCTAATGCGCGCTAATGAAGCAGCTCGTGTCCGAGTCGCAGTTGGAGATCCGGTGGCCAATTCGATATTAAGAGCAGGCTTTTAGTTGGCCATTGCTAATTAGCTGTTGCTCTGCATTTACCATTGTGTTAACCTGACCCAGCTCTCTGGTTATCATAATTAACAAGCTCGCGCATTGACCAACACACACACACACACACACACACACACAGAGACTAACAATTGCATGCATTGCCACCCACAATCTCGGCCAGGCCACCCATTGAGTTGCTTCCGCTGTTGCCTTTTGGGGGCAACACAGCTAGCACTTGAACCGCGTCAAGAGTGGACCACACAGCTATACATTCACACACACACACACACACACACACCCTCACACACACATATACCATCTCTCACTCACTTAGAAGACCTTAACGTAGACGCCTGTCAGTTGAATTGGACAGGCTCGAAGAGGCGTCGCGTCGTTCGTCGAGAGCCCAAAAAAATAAAAAATAAAAAGATAGAAAAAAGGAAGAAAAGTAAGAAATATAATTTTGCCTTTTCATACAAATTGAATTTACTGTCATAATTTATCTATAGAAACACCAAAATACACTATCCTACAGACTAATGATAAGGTTTGTAGAACATGAAATAACTTGAAAGTAAATAAATAAGTAATAAATAATATTACAACTAAAAATAATATTAGTAATAAAGATTTATTAAAATTAAAACAATTAAAATATTATACATAATAAAAAAATGTAAGAATACTATTATTATTAATTATATATAATAAATAAATTAAAAATAAAAATAATAATAGAAAATTGAAAAGAATAAAATAATATTCATAATAAAAATTAAACTATAATTATATTAGTAATTAAATATAATAGTTAAATTGAAAAGAAAAATAATAATATTAAAATAAAAATAATGAAAATAGTATTTTGTATAAAAAGTTATTGTAATAATATTATTATTAATTAAGTATAAACATTAAATTAAAAATAATATTATTAATGCTAATAAAATTTAAAAAAATTTAAATTAAAAGAATAAAATGCATATGCAAAATAACAAATTATAAAAATTATAATATTAATATGTAAAAATAATAATAAATCGAAAAATAATGTTAAAAATAAAAACAATAAATATTAGTTAAGAATAATTACTTTTTTAAATTACAATATAAATACAAATAAAAAACGTAATATTAATATTAATATTACAAAATTATAAATAATATTAAGCAATTAATAAAAATATCTCAAATATTGTTTATATTTCTTAATCATTTTAAGCTTTATGCGATAATGTTATATATTTTATTGTTTTTGGGGAGCTTTTAATAATTTATTAAATTGCGTTCAATTAAAATAATTTAATTAAAATAGTCAATTATTAATATTATAAAATTCCATAAGAATTTAAAGTTCTCCTGTAGAGTATTCTCAATTCGTTGGTATTCTCAATTCGTTTTTTGGAGAAACATTGCCTCTGGGCGCGACATTTTTGTCGGCAGGCAGCGACGCCTGCGTCATGTTTTATGTGGAAAAAAGTGCAGTCGAAGCGGAGGGGAGAGGGGAGAGCTGATGGGAGACTGGGGAGAAGTCAAGTGGTGACAGCAGCGATGGCTGTTAGGGCCTGCGGCTGATTATGAGCGATGCTCGTTGAGCCTTGGCTACTGTTACGTGTATTGTTTGTTTAGACTCCTGCGTCCAGTCAGAAACTCTCAGCTCTGCTGGCCACAATCATATACAAATCTGTAGAAAAAGTTCAGGAAAAAATAGAAAAAAAGAAAGAAAACAAAGAAAAACTCAACGCAAAGAAAGAACAACTCGAAACTCATTGTGGTTGTGGTGCGTCTCTGGTATCTGGTGTCATATTGTTTACACAGCCAACTGTGTGTGTGGTTAGAGGTGGTTGTTGTTGCTGTTGTTGTTGTTGCACTTGAGGAAGGGGATTTGTGAGATTAACGTGTTAAAAAATAAATATTTGGTCTAGTTAGTTTTCTCTGGCAATTTGTTATTCAGCTCTCGACAACAGCAAAAACAAACAGAGACAACGACAACGACTCCGACTCTGACTCCGACTGCGATTCCTACTTCAATTCCTCCTCCAATTCTCTCTGTCTCTGACTACTCCTCCTCACCTCTCGATTCAGTTTTTCATTTCTGCAGTGTTTCATCTTTGCTGCTCTCTGCCATCAACATCATCAACTCCAACACATCCGCAGCTCCCTTCATTCCCGTCGTGGTCAGACTGCAAGTATCCCCAGTGCTCACACTTCTTTCAACTTGTTGTTTGTATTCCTCCATTTGAAATGCGCATAAATTCATTTCGGTAATGGGGTTTTTCCTTGGTTCCTTCAGCTCTTTGCATCCTTCTTGGCTTGCTACGGTTTAAGAGATTTGCTCTTGCCAGGACAAATCCTTGCTCGGTTCAGCTTCACATTTAATAAGCAGCCACTGTGAGCCACAGTCGCATTGCATTGCGATTCATTTGAATTGTACAACAATTTTGCAAGCTTTTATGTTTGGAATTTTAATTTGTTTTGACTGTCAAAAGGTCGACATAGTTCTATGGCCAATTGATGGGAAATTGTTAGACAAATTAAACATATTATTTGGAATGCTTTGCAAAGGTTTTGATGAAATATATATATTTATGGAATGTCTTTACATTGTTATTAAAATGTATTTATTGCTCAGCACATTGTTTAATATTTATTTATAATTAAATATATGCTTTAATGTTTAGCAAATTCTATTGAAAATTTTGTGATTTCCAAATATATTAATAAATTAAATTGTAAATATATTTATAATAATTATTTATACATTTACTTCATTTGCTTTATAATTAAATATATTAAATATATAATTAAATATATGCTTTAATGTTTAGCAACTTCTATTGATAATTAAAATTAAATTGTAAATATATTTATAATTATTATTTATGCATTTACTTCATTTGCTTTATATTGTATATATTATATATATTTATTTTATATAAAATAATAACTCAAATGTATTTTTAATTTAATACCAAATATTTAATTACATTTTTAAATTGTAAATATATTTATAATTATTATTAATACATTTACTTCATTTGTTTTATATTGTATATATAAAATATATTAATTTTATATAAAATAATAACTCAAATGTATTTTTAATTTAATACCAAATATTTAATTACATTTTTAAAATGTAAATATATTTATAATTATTATATATACATTTACTTCATTTGCTTTATAATTAAATATATTAAAAATATAATATGCTTTAATGTTTAGTAAATTCTATTGATAATTAAAATTCAATTGTTAATATATTTATAATAATTATTTATACATTTACTTCATTTGCTTTATATTGTATATATTATATATATTTATTTTATATAAAATAATAGCTCAAATGTATTTTTAATTTAATACCAAATATTTAATTACATTTTTAAATTGTAAATATATTTATAATTATTATTTATACATTTACTTCATTTGCTTTATATTGTATATATTTTATATATTTATTTTATATAATTTTAAATTGTAAATATATTTATATTTATTATTAATACATTTACTTCATTTGCTTTATATTGTATATATAATATATATTTATTTTATATAAAATAATAGCTCAAATGTATTTTAATTTAATACAAAATATTTAATTACATTTTTAAATTGTAAATATATTTATAATAATTATTTATACATTTACTTCATTTGCTTTATATTGTATATATAGTATATATTTATTTTATATAAAATAATAGCTCAAATGTATTTTTAATTTAATACCAAATATTTAATTACATTTTCAAACAATTTATTATTTATGTTTCTAGATTTCTCATCTCTTTCTAAGCAATATTTATATAAATTTATAAACTCTCAATAGTCCAATAAATTGTTGTCTTTCTCCCCAAATTGTAAATAAATCAGTTTAGAGCTGCTGTGAAAATCGCTTTGGGCCAAATTCGTCTGTTGTCTAGAACTTATGACAAATGGCAAGAGGCAGAGAAAACAAAACAATTGTGCTTGCAATTTGCAATGCATTTTCAAAACTGAATCAAATAGTTTTTCCCATGGAAATCAAAACAACAACAATAGCAACAACAACAACAACAACAGCAACAACAGCAACAACAACAACAGTGAAATTCAGTACAACAACCCTGTGAATAGACGACTAATTACGTCATGCTCAATTAGTTGTATTTGGGTCAGATCTGCCTAGGGGAGGGGGCGTGCGACAGGGGTGTGACCAGCTGGCCCAAAGATGGTCAGTTACCGATTGATCAATATGGAAATTAATATGCTACGTGAAAAGCAAAAAGAGAAGAAAAAGGAAGCAAATAAATGAAATTTAAATAAAGGACGAGCACTGCCTACGCAACGAGAAAGGGTTTAAGCAGGGGGCCGGGGGAGACGCCCCCCGGGGGTACGTTAGCTACAACCCTTTGTGTTGTTGCTGTCATTGTTGTAATTGTAGTTGTTGACATTTCGTAGCGTAAATTGGTATTTACATATGTCCCGTTGGAACGTTGACGGCAACAGCAAACCGAGCCGATCAATGTGTCCCGCCTGCATTAACAATTGGGAAATGTTCTACATGTCCTTTGAGCTTTTTCCTACAGACAGGAGGTGCCCAGAACTTGCAGTGTGTGTGTGTGTTGTGTGTGTGTGTGTGTGTGTGTATTTCTGTTTGGTGATTGTCCTTTCGTTCACGTCGCAATGCAGCTGTTTCATGCCCATTTAACACCTTCAATCCGCTTTGCCTTTGCCTTTGCAATGTACCAATAGATACATAGATACATAGATACATCGATACATAGATACACACGAGTAGCAGCCACACTTACAGTTACCGTTACAGTTACAGCTACATTTAAATGTGTGTAGACTTGTGCAAATACATATACATATACACACATATGTTGTGCTGGAAAAATATTATCGTCTGACAAGCAATGTTTGTCAGCCTTGCAATGTTTGCCTGCCCTCCCCACCCACACCTCCTGCACTTCACTCTCTATCTATCACTCTCTCTGTCGCTCTCTCTCTCTCTCTCTCTCTTTGTCGCTCTCTCTTGCTATCTATCTGTAGCTGTAGCTGTAGCTGTAGCTGTATCTATTGGCTGCACAAGGCAATTGGTTTATTTTCCAATACGGTAGCCATTCACTCTACAGAGGGGGAGTAGTAGGTGCCTGGGGAGGCTACGTAATTTGTGTAAACATTTGCCAGGCTTTCTCATTGATTTTTGACGCTGTCTCTCTCGCTCTCTTTAGCAACATCTTTTTTTTTTTTCTTGTCTGTAATATTTTTTTTCCTTTCTGCTCTTTTTTTTTATGATAAACAGTGTGAGAATTCGTCGGCTGCCTCGTAAATTTGGGAATTTTGAAGTCGTTTTTCCCATTTTCATGTGCGTCTCTCTTGTGTAAACATTTCCATTTCCATATCGGTTCTTTATATTTCTGATTTTCATTCAGAATTGTGCATAGATTTTTGGCATATTATGAGCAGACAAAACAACGGCAACTGGGTCACTGAGTTGCTTGAGTTGAACTCAATTGCCAAATAGATAAATTCTGTTAGCGTTTCAATGATAAAGATCTCAGACCATTCTTTCCCAGGGCACATTGAGCGGATTCTCAGCTAACTAAATGATCCCGCCGAGCAGAGCACGCTCGAGTGCCGCAATGACAACACACAAAAAGCGGAAAATATATGAAAATCTATGAAAATCTATGAAAATAGCAAGTAATGCTTGGCTATGGCAAGGACACGGAGCATTGCCACCCACACAGATAATTATTTTCCCATGAAAAGAACAAGAATTTACTCATATTTTTCATGTTTTTCACAGGCGATAGATCATTTTGAAATTAAGGGATGCTGCTTTTCCCTATCGCTTTTCCTCGTAGTTTCCCTATTTATGACCATTTAGTTAATCAGTTACGGCCCTTTGTGTTTCGAGGGCGGTTTTAGTTTACAATTACGAAAACAGAATAACGAACAATTTGATATTAAACACGTTACGCTTAATGAAACTTTATGGCGCCTAGAACAGCGAACAGCGAACAGCGAGCAGAGAGCAGAGAGCGGAGTGCAGGGTCACCTCCACTTACCTGTTTCCAATTAAGCGGCAGGTGTAGCAAGTTTATGAGCTACGAGTTACGAGCCCACATATCATTTCTTTAACGTTTGCTCATTGTTTTTCTTTTTTTGTTGTTGTTATTGTTATTTCAAGCGTTCAGGCTGCCGCTTTAGCTGTTTTCCCGCAGGAGCTGAAAATCCGTTTGGCTTAACAACAGTGCGGTGTATTCGATAGGGAAACCCTCACACACACACACACACACACACAGACACACATGGAGTGTGTTCCCCACTGCCTGCGGCTGAGGCAGAACATACATCAAAATTAACTGAAATGTCAGCTGCAGTGGCAACAACAACAACAACAACAGCAACAACAACTACTACTATTCGCGCTGCCCAGTTGCAAGTTCTCTCTTTTTTTATGTGTTTATAATTCATGCTCATTCATCTTGCTGCACATACTGCAACTGCCACTAGCCCTGCTAGTGTCTGTCGCTGTCACATTGGTATTAAATGTTAAGCGCAGACAGAGACAGGCCAACCAATAGAAAGAGACAGAGACAGATGTGCTCTCACATTCTGATAGAGATAATTACAATTGTGTCATATTTTTCTCATTAGCGCACTTCAGACTCTCTCATAGATGACACGACGCACCGTCTCCCTGCTCTTCGCATACAGGGGGGGGGCTTCCTGCCACGCCCACATATACACACACTATTTGAAGTGTGTGCACCTTTGTTGTTCGTAACTTGACTTGGCTGCTGTTCTTCTGTTGTTAATTAGCTTTGCCTGATTACTTTCGAAAATTACAACTGTCAACGTATTATTTATGACTGAAAATTCATTTCATTTGCAGTTTTTCCTGCTTCTTCTTCATTGCAGTTGAAGAGAAGAAAAAGGAAAAGCAGAAAACTACAAAATAAAAAGTTCATTATGTTTGCAATAACTACAAATAAATAAGAAGTAACTAAATAAATAAATAACTAAATAACTAAATAACTAAATAACTAAATAACTAAATAACTAAATAACTAAATAACTAAATAACTAAATAACTAAATAACTAAATAACTAAATAACTAAATAACTAAATAACTAAATAACTAAATAACTAAATAACTAAATAACTAAATAACTAAATAACTAAATAACTAAATAACTAAATAACTAAATAACTAAATAACTAAATAACTAAATAACTAAATAACTAAATAACTAAATAACTAAATAACTAAATAACTAAATAACTAAATAACTAAATAACTAAATAACTAAATAACTAAATAACTAAATAACTAAATAACTAAATAACTAAATAACTAAATAACTAAATAACTAAATAACTAAATAACTAAATAACTAAATAACTAAATAACTAAATAACTAAATAACTAAATAACTAAATAACTAAATAACTAAATAACTAAATAACTAAATAACTAAATAACTAAATAACTAAATAACTAAATAACTAAATAACTAAATAACTAAATAACTAAATAAATAAGTAAATAAATAAATAAGTAAATAAATAAATAACTAAATAACTAAATAACTAAAGAACTAAATAACTAAAGAACTAAATAACTAAATAACTAAATAACTAAATAACTAAATAACTAAATAACTAAATAACTAAATAACTAAATAACTAAATAACTAAATAACTAAATAACTAAATAACTAAATAACTAAATAACTAAATAACTAAATAACTAAATAACTAAATAACTAAATAACTAAATAACTAAATAACTAAATAACTAAATAACTAAATAACTAAATAACTAAATAACTAAATAACTAAATAACTAAATAACTAAATAACTAAATAACTAAATAACTAAATAACTAAATAACTAAATAACTAAATAACTAAATAACTAAATAACTAAATAACTAAATAACTAAATAACTAAATAACTAAATAACTAAATAACTAAATAACTAAATAACTAAATAACTAAATAACTAAATAACTAAATAACTAAATAACTAAATAACTAAATAACTAAATAACTAAATAACTAAATAACTAAATAACTAAATAACTAAATAACTAAATAACTAAATAACTAAATAACTAAATAACTAAATAACTAAATAACTAAATAACTAAATAACTAAATAACTAAATAACTAAATAACTAAATAACTAAATAACTAAATAACTAAATAACTAAATAACTAAATAACTAAATAACTAAATAACTAAATAACTAAATAACTAAATAACTAAATAACTAAATAACTAAATAACTAAATAACTAAATAACTAAATAACTAAATAACTAAATAACTAAATAACTAAATAACTAAATAACTAAATAACTAAATAACTAAATAACTAAATAACTAAATAACTAAATAACTAAATAACTAAATAACTAAATAACTAAATAACTAAATAACTAAATAGCTAAATAACTAAATAAATAAGTAAATAAGTAAATAAATAAATAAATAAATAAGTAATTAAATAAAAAAGTAAATAAATAAATAAGTAAATAACTGAAGAAATAAATAATGTTTTATTCTCTAAATTCACTCAGCAATGATTTTAATAATAAAAGAAAATATTTTAATTTAAATGTATTAAATTATTTAAGAATCTAGAATTCTTTACACTTTCTAACTAAATAACTTAATAACTAAATAACTAAGTAAATAAATGAAGAAATAATTAATGTTTTATTTTAAAAATTCAGTCAACAATTTAATTGAAATATGTTCATTTATTTAAGAATCTAGAAACCTTTACGCTTTCTAACTAAATAACTAAATAACTAAATAAATAAGTAAATAAATATATAAGTAAATAAATAAACTAGTAAATAAATAAATAAGTAAATAAATAAATAAGTAAATAAATAAATAAGTAAATAAATGAATACATAAATAATGTTTTTTTCTCTAAATTCACTCAGCAATGATTTTAATAATAAGAGAAAATAGTTTTTAATTTAAATGTATTAATTTATTGTAGAATCTAGAATTCTTTTCGCTTTCCAGGAATATAATTTCCTAAATAAATTTAAAATATTTCAATTAATAAATAATATTTATTTATTTCCTAGCTAACAACTTAAGCTCTTCGGATTGCTCTTTTCAACCCTTTTCAGTTTCCAATCACTGAATTGCTGCAATCTTCATATTTATGGCCCTAAGAAAACAACAACAAATCTTGCCCCAAAATGTGTCACTTACAATTGAAGGAAACATCACTCGGGGAGGGGGGAAACAAGTCATAGAGCATAGGAAATTCGAGTTAACCTGAGGTTGAATTCGCTGAAATGGTTGGCTGACTGAGATGATCAAATTATCGGTGTGACGTGCGGCATTGAAAGGTATCTGGTAAATGCGATCGAGCGTTGATCAAATGAGCTGCCGCCGTGCTAACTGTGCTCAGCCGCAATGTGCCCCACTTGGGCCAGCTGTGCGGTGTGCTGTGGTGCTGTGTGGTGGTGTCGTTGTGTGGTGCTGTAGTGCTGTGGTGCTGTGTGGTGGTGTGAATGCAATCACTTCCGTTTCAATGATTCTGTTTGCCTCTTTGAAGTGATCGTGCGTGCTGATAAAAGCCAAAGGCAGCCGAGAGTTTTCCCTGTATCTTGTATCTTCCACTAGAGTATCTTGTATCTGACGGATAGGCATCAGCATTTACCTTGCCAGAGTTTTGTTTGATGTGCTCTGTTGATATTTTCTATGGCAATTAATTGATTGTGACAGATTGCTATGAAGTGCTCAGGTCCTCCCCTTTCCCTTACCCATCCCCTTACCCATTCCCATTCCCCTACGCTGTTCAAGCATTCGCTGCCTCTTTGACTGACACTTTTGTGTTGTGTCATGCGTTTAAATTGAGAATGATGCTGTGCAACGTCTGGGGGCACATCATCTCTCGTTATGCCAGACAATGTCTTCCAGCAAAAAAGTAATACATTCTGTTTACATGGGTGTAAGTGTGGTGAGGAGGGGGAGGTGGGAGAAGGAGACCGAAATCTAGCTGCAATTGCTGCATAAAATACGCAAAAAAGCTGCCATTCGATGGCATTTTCTGATATGCAAAGCAGATGTCGTTACATGCTACTTGCTGCATGCTGCATGTTGCATGCTGCAAGCTGCTTACTGTTGAAATGCCATCGCAACTATTGCCCCCAACATGCATATTAATTTTATTGCCAACTATAACAAATCCATCGACAACAATTGTGAAATGCATTTAATAGTTGCAACCAAAATGCGGCAACAATGCAAGCGACAACAGACGAGCGGCGTGGGGCCTAACCGACTGCGAGATGCCCTTTAATTAAATGGAAACAATTCAATATTGATTTAGTTTTATATTTATTTTATTTAATATATTCAAATTATCTAATGGAAATTGTATTTTGTTTGTATTTATATATTAAATATGATGTTGAACCACTAACCACTGAACCGGTTCGCAGACATTTTATATAATCTATTTACAATATTATTTTGCATGCTCCGTACTATTAAAGGGAATTACATTTGTACTGCGTTTATATTTCCTCTTTATATACACCCTAATGCTTTTTATTTTAGTGAACCACTGCTGAACCGGTTCACTCACATTTAATATCATTTAATATCCAATTTGTGTATATTATGATGTATTCTTTATATCATTAGACAGGAATATATTTGTAGTTCCTCTTTC
Organism: Drosophila macrospina; assembly: GCA_035042075.1. NCBI lineage: Eukaryota > Metazoa > Arthropoda > Insecta > Diptera > Drosophilidae > Drosophila > Drosophila macrospina. Next base: position 3,039,395 of record JAWNLW010000591.1, read on the forward strand.
TATACATCTTATAGCAACTTATTTCAATGAACCACTGCTGAACCGGTTCACAGACATTTATATAATCTATTTTCTATATTATTATGCATTCTCTGTACAATTACCTAGAATTACATTTGTACTGCGTTTATATTTCCTATTTATATACACCTTAATGCTTTTTATTTTAGTGAACCACTGCTGAACCGGTTCACTTACATTTAATATCATTTAATATCAAATTTGTCTTTATTATTAGGTATTCTTTATACCATTATTAGATAGGAATATATTTGTAGTTCCTCTTTCTATATATCTTATAGCAAATTATTTCAATGAACCACTGCTGAACCGGTTCACAGACATTTATATAATCTATTTTCTATATTATTATGCATTCTCTGTACAATTACCTAGAATTACATTTGTACTGCGTTTATATTTCCTATTTATATACACTTTAATGCTTTTTATTTTAGTGAACCACTGCTGAACCGGTTCACTTACATTTAATATTATTTAATATCAAATTTGTCTATATTATCATGTAATCTTTATACCATTATTAGATAGGAATATATTTGTAGTTCCTCTTTCTATACATCTTATAGCAAATTATTTCAATGAACCACTGCTGAACCGGTTCGCAGACATTTAATATATTCTATTTTCAATATTATTATGCATTCTCTGTACTATTAAATTTATATTTGTAATATATTTATATTTGCTATTTATGTACATTTTTATATTAATTATTTCAATGAACCAATGCTGAACCGGTTCGCAGTTACTCAATATATATACTATATATATTCTATTGTTATTATTATTATTTATTTATACTTAAAGGGAGATCTACTCTCTTAATTTATTTGCATATTATTTAGCTATTTCTCACTTCTTTCTTACCCTGAACCGCTGCTGAACCGGTTCATAAACTTTAAATAACAAAATATCTTAGATTTAAAACATATCTTCAGATTTAAAAGCTATAACAGCTTAACAGCTTTAAAATATATATTTAAAATACTTTTAAAATAAAATACAACTTCTAAATTAAATTTAAGCTATTTATTTCAATTTAACAGTTGACAAACTAACTTAAAGTGACTGAACCACATTTTATAATAAATAATAAAATGCTAAACAACTTGACAAAGCTTCTCTGGTAGTCAACATGCCCACATCGAGCTCTTGGGTGCAGCGTATAGCTAGATGGAGCCAAGGAGCAAGTGCATCACAGTTGACAACAAGTGGGGGACAGCTCGGAGTCGCCTGTGTCGTCTGACAGGCTGTCAGTGACAGAATACTGTCTGTAGTCAGTGTCGTCATTGTTGTCGTTGTCACCGTTGTACGCTGGTGGCATGCCACATGTGCAGCACCAGCAGCAGCAGCAGCACAAAAACAAAACAAACTATAAGATTTTATTGCTTTCTCGCATGTGAAAAAGACAAAAGAAAGAATAAAAACTACGCGAAGTTGCTGCAGAAGCTGCAGGTTGCTGCCAGTGGCAGGAAGCAACAAGCCGAAGCCAGGCAAAGCCCTAAAAGATGCTGCAACCCTATGCCAACACACCCCATGCTCTTCCCCCTCTCACCGAAATAAAGGGCAAGTGCAAACAAGGGCGTTGCACGAGCTGTCAAAATGAGCAATTACTTTGCAAAAATGTTGCACAACTCACGTGTTCTATGTTGCCTCAGTGCCGCTGTCTTCCGCTCCCTTCCCGTTGCCTGCCTGCTCATGCTCTACACACTGCAGAAGTCGTTTGTCTTGTTGGCCACGTTAACGTTGCGCTACTCGCCACCCAACAAAATGCTGGCATATAGAATATGGAAATTGATAGCATAGCCTACTTAGTGTTAACAATTTAAGCATTCAAGCTGGTTAAATTGCCTGCTTTTCCCTTCTGCAGTTGCCTGTTTAATTCATTAACTGTTCAGCCAGCAGTTTAGGCCAATCAGCAGCTGCGGCTTCATCTGCCAAGTTAGCGTAAGCTGTGCTCAAACTATAGACCTTGTTATAGCTGCTTGTTTTACTATTTTTAATGCAATTTCTTTAACACTTTAGTTGAGCAACTTTCGCATTAGCTTACAGTATAGAATTTTCATCATTAGACTCTGAACTAAAAGTTCACAGTCTATTACGTTTGACGAAAGCGAAATGTGCGTAACAGGCAGAAGGAGGCGTGGCAGACCCTATAAAGTATATATATTCTTGATCAGCATCAACAGCCGAGACGATATAGCCATGTCCGTCTGACCGTCTGTCCGTCTGTCCGTCTGTATGAACACCTAGACTATAAGAGCTAGAGTAACCAAATTTGGTGACAACACGTGTATTGTTTGCACGCAGATCAAGTTTATTTTAGGTTTTTGCCACGCTCCTTCCGCCCCCGCAAATCGAAAAAAAACGTATTACTGAAGCAACCGACTTTAGATTTAATTCAGATTTGGCACATATGGAGAATGTCCCTTAGCGGACGTTTTTTGAAATTTTCAGCACGATCGGATCATAAACATAGAAGATATTAAGGAATGAATGATCAGCAGGTTCATGGCAGCTGTGCGGCCAAAATTGCTTTAGTTACAACAACAACAACAACAACAAGAAACGCCGCAAAGGCGCGAGTTCGAATCCCACTGCTGACAATTCCAAATTACATTTTTTAATAATTATAAATTAATTACTTTTATTTTATATATACATATATTATTAATTTTGCCCTATTTGTCAGAAAATGTTAAGAATTTAAAAGAAAGCAATAACCAAAGTTCGTTAGAAATTCGTATATATATATATATATATGACAAATGCAAAAACTCGTGCTGTAGTTCAGAGTCTCCCACAGTCGTACCCCGACTGTAGCTGCCTGACTTGTTTTCCATTGTAATTAATTTGTTTTTCCCAAATTATAGCTGCTTGTTCTACTGTTTTTAATGTAATTTCTTTAACACTTTAGTTAAGCAACTTTTGCATTAGCTTACAATGTAGAATTTTCATCATTTTCCATTGTAATTAATTTGTTTTTCCAAATTATAGTTGAGCAACTTTTGCATTAGCTTACAGTATAGAATTTTCATCATTTTCCATTGTAATTAATTTGTTTTTCCCAAATTAACAGCCTGCTGCCTTCTGCATTTAAGTAGCTGTCCATTATTTAAACAATTTGCTAACTAGCTTAGTAGCTGCCACGCCCATTAAAGCAGTGCTGCCTGCATTTGATGGCATGACCACAATGGCTTGTAGCCCATTAAAATTTCGTCTTCAACTCAACCCCAACTCAACTGTTGGCCCTCTTCCGTGGACCAATCTCTCTGTGTTTGCTCTTCTTTCTATTTTTTTCTTTTTTTGCTGCTCTCTTTTCTATCGCGCTCCGTAAACGTCAGTGGGGAGCCTCACACACGTGAAAGATGTTGACGTTTACGACGTAGATGGGACACCCTCTGCTGCTGCTGCCTCAGTTCTGCTCTGCCTGTGTGATTTCCCCCTTCTGCCCGCTCCTTTGCCTTTGCCTGTTGGCGTTGATGTTGCGGACTGCGGCGATGACGATGACGTTTGAGCCAGTCAAAGTGTGTTGGCCCAGTCCTTTTAACATCACTCCACATTGCCAGTTCTACTGCCTTGCTCACTCTTCTCTCCCCCTCTCTCTCTCTCTCGCTGTCGCACTTGTTTCCGCTGCAGCCTCTTCATCAAGCTTGCCACGCTTCTGCGGGTGTTAAATGTGTTGCCACTGGCGTTGGCTGTCGTTTCCTTTCTTTTTCCAACGCTTTCTCTCTCTCTCTTTCACTCTCCCCCTCCCTCTCTCTTCCTCTTCCTCTTTCTTCTGTTTAGTTCTTTTCTTTTTCTTTATTTTTGGGCAACTTTTGCCGTTCATTTAATGGCTTCATTTCTGCTTTGACATTTTTCCATGCAGCGTCGTTGCAGTCGTTTTTCCTTCCCCCACCCCCTCTCCACCCAGCAGCGCACTCCCCATCGCACTTACTACTCTGCTGCTGCTGCTGTCGCTGCTGGGGCATGTTTGTTGTGCTGTCAGCTTGTCAAGCTTCCACTTCTTCTGCTCCTACTCCCCCTTGCAGCACTCTTTTTGGCCTTTTAAACTAATTGCATTGCCGTGTGTTTGTAAGTATGTGTGTGTGTGTGTGTGTGTGTGTGCGTATGTGCAAGAAAAGTGCAATAACTATTTAAATGATTGCATGGCGCACATGTGGCTGCCACAGCCGCAGGCGCAGCTCCCCACAGAACCCCGCACTTGTCTACAGCTTGTTCTTTAGCTGTGGCATACTTAAGTGGCATCAACTTAGTTTAATCAATTTTTTTAAATTATTTGCAATTTATTTTTGTATAGAAAAATATGCAATTTATTTATTTATATATTTTTTTTTATTTTTTTGTAATTTATTTTGTGAGTGTATTTATTATTCGTCTAGTTGCAGCGGCGCGCTCGAGTGCCAATTAAATGTTGCTTGTGTTTGATTATGGCTGTCAATTTGGTTGCACATTTGTGCTGTTGTGGCAGCGTCTTCCAGCTGTTTGTCATCAATGGGGCAGCAATAGAAGACACAGAGATGGAGTAGCAATTAGCGGGAGTAGCGGGAGTAGCGGAAGTAGAGGGCAGTAGCAGTGTTGTGGCAAGTGCTGAGAATGTTTTTAAATGCCTTGCTGTGTGTAAAGAGTGTGGGCATTGACCGCCCCCCCACCTCCCCTAATAACTGCTGAATTGTAATTAATCATAATTCTGATAGCATGAAAACATGTTGCAACACGACCGCAACAGCAACTGAACATCGAAAAGGCAAAAATCGATAGCAAACAAATCCAAATCCCCCCCCCCCCAAAATAAAGCAACAATAACCCCACCTTAACCCAACCCTAGCAAAGCTATAGTAAGTGTGAAAAACCATAACATGTGCTTATCACAACGCAAACACAAATACACACACACACACACATGCACACACACATGCCTATCGATGTGCAGCTGAAAACCATGACAAATTAAAGACAACTCCCCCAATTCCAATTCCACATTCAATTCCACATCCACATCCAATTCCAATTCGAAATCGAAGCCCAAACTCAAACCCAATTTCAAATCCAAATACGAAACGTGCCACATTGCGGCATAAACGATAATTACATGTGGCAGTGTCGACGTTTTACCTACACGACACGACATCTATTCGCATTATCCACATTGATCCTTATGGACGCGGATTATATGCATTTGCCAGGACATTGATAAATTGTAACAAACTGCAGCCAAAGCTGAATATCTTTGAATCTCAAGAAATGCTCTCAGCATGTGCATTATAATCTTATTTTATTTAAATACCCTGTAGACTGAGCACACATGCAGAGTGCAATCGAAAGCTACAGCAATCAGATAAAAATATAACTTATTAAGTTGCAAAGATTGTTGAGAGTCCAAAGTTTATAAAACTTTATTTAATCTTATCAATGTCTTGCTTTTTGAATCAGATTCTCTAACATACTATCTCTACATTACAGTTACTTCAGTCTCAGTTATCTCAATTGCAATGCAGGGTATCTGTTAATCTATCACACTCTTTATGCTGCTAAATTGTTTTCTTTTTGTGGACAATAGAAAATGATGCAGTGCCTTTTTGCTCGGCAGTTTTCTTCTGGAAATTTATCGCATATGTCGCAAGTCTCACATGATATGCCAGATTCTCAACATCTCTCTCTCTCTCTCTTTCTCTCTCGTTCATTCTTATTGTAATTTTTAATGGTCTGCCGGCATTGCTTCCTGCAGGTCATGCCAAGAAGAGTACAGGCAGAGCAGCATTCGGTCTGTTGGCTTGTAATAGAATTTTTGCATTGCACTCGGAGCTGAAACTGAACTGAACTGAACTGAGCTGAGCTGCCTGCAACGATAAATGTGATAAATGAAGGTTTAGTTTGGTCTTGTTTTCGGTCTGCATAGAAATGCATTATGCAGATGGCCGGACCGAAGGATTTACGACTATACATAGTATGTGTATATGCCTCATGTTTGTCCTGGTAATAGCTCCAAAGTCGACAGACAGGATAAAAATTATTAGCCAGCTTTATTGCTGACGATTTATAAACGTGTCTGAGACGACTATCACAGAGTTTATCAAGTTTTTATCCTCTCAAAAGGCACGAACAGTGTGACCATAGCAAGCATTCAAACAAATCCGTACTGAAATGCATCCCTCAGTGAGCACCCAAGAAAATAACAGACTTACAACCTTTTCTCCAATTAAAAGCGTTGAACAATTTATTTAGAAACAACTTGTTTACAAGAAACTGCTTTTGAATATAGTATATACTAGAATAATTGTATGTATGTTATATACATTTATTATGCATATTTATATATAACTCTTTATTCAGACGCAGAACAAATGGTAAAAGTTAAGAGACTATACACTTGACACCACTTACATTGTAATATTAATTTATTATTAATATTTATTATATTTATATTTATTTTACTTATATTTATTAAACATATTTGAAAATATTATTATTATATAGTGAATTAATTAGATTATTATTAAAAAATAGCAGCGTAAGCCTCCTCTACATTCTGCCCGTTACTTCGCATTATTTGTTATTGTAATTGCTGCGAGAAGCCCTCGATCGCCACTGAAAATTACAATAACAATTTAAAACATCTCTCATCTGCAGTCTTCTGTGCCTATGCTTCCTGCTAAGCAACAATACTTTCATGTGCTTTGTTTTTGCATTGTTTGAAGAGAGATTGCAGATGCAGCCATGCATTGTTGTTGTTGTACTCGCTGACTACGAAGAAGGGATAAGCATATCGCGTAAAATAACGGAGTCTGCTTCATGGGGGTGGCTTTAGTTACAGATACATAAGTTCAATTAAAGTAGAGAATATTTATATATTAATATATAAATTTATATATTTCAAATAATTAATTCAGATAATAAATAATACATTTAAACCAGTATAATATATATTATCAAAAATAAACTTATAAGCTTTAGCTAGCTCAAGTCAAAAGCATTGCAAAGAAAGAGAAAGAGAAATATAAGAGATTTCAAGGAAGTAAAAACAAGTTTAAGAGAGACTACATTATTAAACCAGTAACTAAGTAATCATGAAAGATATAAAGATAAAGATATAAGCTTTTTATTGACCTAACAATTTGCCTGTAACACCTGAGCATTAATTCCATCCTTATGCACTTCCCATTCTACCACATATTTTTATTGTTCTTTGCTCGTTGATTGCCTTTTTAATGCTGAGGGCCAAATGCCAACTATGGCAATTTATGACAAATAAACATTTTTATATTGCATTTCCTGCAATTTATTGCAGTGCCGTTTGTACTTTTTAGTTTACAGTTTGAGTTTTCATTTCGAATCGCTTATCAATCGAAACAGCAGTGGACAAAATGCAAGTGCATTGTGTGTGGTTGATTGTGAGCGGTGTGGAAGGGAGGGGGTATTATTTGTTATATTTATTTAAATAGCATCGTTGACTATTGTTCATATCTGTTCACATTCTTCGTATATTCGTTTTAATATTCCGTATTTATTTGCATATATGTATGTATGTATGTATGGAAAAATGCAAACAAAAACCCACAACAACACATATTCACACCGCTCTGCCGTGTATTCGAGTATTCGTTTGTTTGTATGAGTATGAGTATTCGAGTAACTGAGTATCATCATCATATATAGAAAATATAATGCATAGCGCGTGCACAGAATTTTAAATCGAAATATAAACACAGAGTGACAGTGGGATGAAGAGAGAGACAGTAAGAGATAGAGGGAGTGAGATGTACTGTACGTACACTTTAAAGATTAACCACATGCAAGAGGAGCACACATACATATGCATATACATATGTATGATGAAATTGTAATATTTCGATCTCTTTGTTGTTGTTGCTCTTGTCTCTGTTTTATACTTGTTAAATCAGCATTAAATATGGCTTAAGCTGTTGAAAACAATCACAAAAGACTGGCCGCATGTTCAAAATGGACAGTTTCATCTTCTGTCTTGGCTTTCTTATTTTACCTTAACAGGATTGTTGAGGTTTTTGTTCTTTAAACCGATTTTCATTTCAATGTTGATAAGTTGCTACCGCTATACGGTATTTAAATATACCCTATAATTCAGCAGTCAATAACGAACTTGAGATAATTATGCAACTAGAAATGGGAGAAAATATGTAATATGAAATAAAATAATTAATATAATTATGATTAATATTAAGATAATGTTTATTCAAATTATGATTAATATTAATACTATAAACATTATTATTTTATTATTTTGTTGTTTGTTTTAAATTGAAGTAAAATATGTAAATAACTAAATTAATTTAAAAATGCAGACTTAACTAATATTTCAGATATTAATACTAGATATATATTCTATAATAAATGTAAAAATAATTTAACAAACCTTTCAAACCCTTTGTAGAGATAATTAAACATATTGCCGATGTAAGAAATATTATAATTCTATAACTAAAGCAATTGTTTAATGCTTTAATTCTTTAATTGCATAGGGTATTGCCTATTCGTTATCTATCGATATTCTCATTTTGTTTGTGTTGGTTTATGGTCTTTTATTTACATACGCGACTGCACACCGACAATTTGTTTGCTTTTGTTTTTCTGTCAATATCAGAGGAGAAGTGCGCACTTGTCATCATCATCATCATCATCGACTTCATCATCCTCTGCTGTTGCTGCTGTAGCTGTTGCTGCTGTTGCTGCTGCTTCTTCTTCGTCTTTGGTCTGCGTCTGTGCCTTGGGTAAACATAAAATCCCACGCACGTCGCAGCAAACTGAAGAGAGCAAGCGAGACAGAAACAGCGAGAGAGAGAATGCAAGATAAAGAGCGTGGAGGATTAGGTTCTGTGGCAATGCAACTTTTGCCGCCAAAATCCACTTGACTTTTTGTCAGATACTTGAGTCAAGTCAAACTGTCGGTCTCTGAGCTCTGCTTCTATTTACAACTGCTGCGATGTCTGTTTCTTCTTTCTTAACTTCTTCGTCTTCTTCTCCTTATTTTAGCCATCTTACGATTTCTAATTATAAACTGCTCTGTCAGCAGTCAGTGAAGCGACCCGGTAAACCCTTTCGAAGTTCCAAGTTCATGAACTTGTGCATTGAACTTCGGGCAAGTCAACCAAGCCGAAAACCAACTTGAAAATGGTTTTGGCTTTAGTTTTTCAGTTCAGAGTTCACTTTAGACACGAATTTTTCTATTTTGTTTCTTTTGTTTCTTACACTTTTTCCACTGCATTGTTATTGCTGTTGTTGTTGTTGTTGTGGAAATGTTTGTTTTCATTAGGTTGCAGTAGCCATCTGTTCTTACTTGCAACTGCAGCAGACTTTTAATTTGTGTGGATTGCCAGTTCCGTTCTAAAACGACGAGTCGACAACGCGGTTCTTGGGCGAGGTCGAGGTTGTTGCTTAAGGTTGAGGTTGAGGTCGATGTTGATGTTGGAAAACATTGGGCGGGCAATTGAGGTTCCGCTTTCCTGCCATCTAATGTAAAGTGGAAGTTGTAATTTAGTTAGCTCCAAATGACTTTTCGGCACAACATTATCATTATGTTCATTTAATTGGTGTTTGTCTTGCACTTCATGCTCTCTCGCACACTCTTTTCCTCTTGCTTCCATTCACCTCCTGCCCCACCATCAGTAATTTGTGTGAACTTCCACATTGATGCACAGATTTTCTCGTTGTGCTTGTAGATAATTGCAGATGATGTCTTAACAATTTTACATTTTTGTTTAATTTTTGTTGAATTAGCTGAAATATTTATGAGCCTCCAAAATAAGGGAGGTTAGTTCAGCAGATCTAACAATTTAATTATAAAAATAGGTTTCTCTTAAGTTTCTATTTAAGAGTAAACATAAGCTGCAGTATGCACAGTGTAAGCTTATATTCATCACATCATCATGATATGAGACGGATTAAAAAGTTCAAAGTTCTCTCTCTCCATTTCAAATGAAGCTTAAACACAGCTCAGAAACTAAGCATCAATTCAGAGAATAGTTGCGCATTTAATAAGCTTGCGATGCCATTGAAGATTCAAAACTTCCATATCATTAAATGCAAACAGTGGTATCTATGATGGGGCACATGGTACACTCATTTATCCGGCTTGTGGCACAGGATTCAGCCACAGGACGTAGACCGACAACTGTCCACACGACCACAAAACACATCAACGACAGAAAAAGAGATGAAGAGAGCGAGTGAGCGAGAGAGGGCGAGAAGTGGAAGGGAGAAAACGTTGAAATTAATGAGAAAATTCTCAGCTTGATATAAAAAACCACAAGATAACACAACGGGATAGCAAAAAAGGATTCTAGCAGAGGCATTCAGGATATGCAAACAAATATGCAAGTCCGGCTCCAAATGCAAAACGCCAACGTCACGTAGTTGTAGGGAAAAACTTCACAACAGATAAAAATTGCATTGCATTTAACAGCATTAAAGAACACAACAACAACAACAACAACAATACAAACAATATACTAAATACAATTTAGAAAAAAATCAAATAGAGTTGCAGAATATGAAGGGAAACTGGCAAATGGTACTAAGAGCGCAAAGAACATCTAATGAAGGCTGAATTGAGAGCAACATGCAGCAGTGAGAGAGTGGGTTAACAGCTTACAAAGGATATACAAATGTAGAAAAGTATTTTATAGAGTATATACTAGGTAATAGTGTAGAGTATGCAGCAGAGAAATAAGTACGCAGAGAGTGCGTAGTAGTTATAAGTAGAAGTAGCAGAGTATAGAACGGTGAGAAGTAGAAGACTATGTGTGTGTGAGTGTGTGTGTGTATGTACAGAGAGTAAAGCATACGTTAAAGTACGCTTAAGAGTAGAGTTTTTAGTAGAGTATATAATAAGAAATGGAGTAAGGTATGCAGTAGAGTATAAGTAGTATAAGCTAGAGTTGTGGTAAGAGGTGGTGTGGTACTGAAGAGTGTCCATTTAAGTATAAAGTAGAGTATACAGTACTGTATGTTATCGAATATACTATAAGATATACGGTAGGGTATGCCGTAGAGTATTGTATAAGTTAGAGTAGTCGTTAATTTAAAAGCTAAATTAGTAGTAAATATGGAGAAGGGTTTTCAGTATAGGGTTTTGTAGTAGAGTTTACTGTAGAGTGTCCATTAAAGTATACAGTAGTGTCTACTAAGATATAAGATACTGAGTAAGACACTACTGTATACTTTAATGGACACTCTTTAGTATATTCTACTACAAAACCTACTTATACGATATTATAAGCTAGAGTAGTAGAAGTCTATGTATGAAATAGTGTAAAAGAGTGTTATTTAGAAGACTGTATAGTAATGTGTTGATAAAGAGAGAGATGTTGATAGAGTAGGGTATAGAATATAGTATATAATAGAGAATTTAATAGGTAATATTATAGAATAAAGAGTAGTGTATTAGTAAGTGTTTAAATGAGTGTAAAGAATGTTATATAGTAGTAGAGAATGTTATATAGAGTAGTAGTAGTAGTATAAAGGGTATAAAGTAGAGCAACTTATACAGTATTTAGTAGGGTATGCAGTCAGATATATAAATGTATATAAAGTGGAGACTGCAGTAACGTGTGAAGGCTGCGAAAGGCACAAGCAATAGTAGGGTATTAACTAATGTAAAGTAAAGTCTGCTATATAAGACAATAGATCAGAGTGTAGAACAGTATAAAATCTAGTTTATACAATAAGTCAAGGATTGCTAATACACACAGGGTATACAGTAGGCTACAACGCAGGGTTAGTATAGCTTTTAACTGGTTGTATAATGACTGAAGTCCAACTTTAGTTGACTTAGTTCTGCGATATCATTTAATGACACCCACAGGTGACCATAAAAGCAATCGTGGGGCAGCATGCAGCAACTGTGCCACTTCCAAAAGGCACTTGAGCCCATTCGACATATGCTGACAAGTGATGTTGCTGCTGCTGTTCATGCTATGGCTGCAGTGCCACCGTTGACGGCACGTGGCAGCTGCAGCTGCTGACTACAACTGGGATTGCGATTGGCAATGGGTCTGGGATTGCGATTGGGATTGGGAACGTCGAACGTCGAACGTTTGTCGGTCACGTGCAGCAACTTCAGTTTGCTGCCAACCTCACTGAATGGGGTCTAGTTGATTGGAGGAGTTAAATGAGCAGGCTGGGGAAGGGGCTGAGAGCGTTACTCGCAGTTGAACGCCTTGCCAACTTAATTTTCGTTTGGCTCTGCAGCTTACCTGACTGCGATATTCCTTACTGAAGCATAACCAACCACATCAACATCCACATTCACATTCACATTCAGATCCCAAGCCCCACCACCATCATCATCATCATCAGCATTGACAGGCGCGTCCATTCACTTGGAATGGCAAACAAGTAAGCATGATAAAACAGCATTTAAATTTTCCCACATATGATAAAAAGTACATCAACTATTCCATCTGAATGTCGGCAAATGAAGTGGAAACTTTTAAGTGAATATGTCTAAAGATTCAATTATTAGAGTTGTGGTTCGCGCAGCGTGTGAAGCGTTTAAGAATATGACCAAAAAAAAGGGAGAATTGCTGCGGAAACGGCAAAAATAACAATTTAAATATCAATTATGATTCAATAACAATAAATAAATAAGTAGATAAATAAATCAATAAATAATTAAATTAATAAATAAGTAAATAAATAAATATATAAATTAATAAATATATAAATAGGTAAATAAATAAATAAAAAATAAATAAATAGTTAAATAAATATATAATATATATAAGTAAATAAATAAGCAAATCAATAAAACCATAAATCAATCAATAAATAAAAAATATATAAATATAGAAATAAACAAATAAGTAAATAAATAAATACATAAATAAGTAAGTAAATAAATTATTATTTAAATATAAATAAATATAAATAAATATAAATTAGGTAAATAATTAATAAATTAAAAAATTAATTAATTAATAAATAAATACGTTAATTAAATTTTAAGTAAATTAATTATCAACAATTTTAAATAATTCTATTAATAAGTATGTTTTGATTGATTATTTTATAATTTAAAGATATTTTTATTTTCAATTAATAGCTTTGAGTATGTGTTACATATCTCATCACATAGTTGAAGTACTCTGCACAGAATTAAATTGAATCAAATGGGATGTCAGCCAACTGGCTGCCGTTCCAATTTTTGCCAATTGATTGCAATTTTTATGATTAATGCTGGGTGCTGCGCGAAAGTGAGTGGGAGGGAGAGTGAAAAAGAGTGAGGGAGAGAGGGGTAGAGAAAGAGAGAGTGAGTAGAAAATATGGCAAAGAGACAGAGCATTGGCACTAAAACTCGAGTGCAGGCAATTTAATTAAAATGCTGCCTGTGCACCGATAATTATGCAACAGCTTTTCTCTTTGATGCATTTATCGATTTATTGAAGTGTTAACCAACACTGTTGGCAAGTTGTTGATATACCTCGATTATACACTATTATGCCATAACATCCACACACACACTCACACACACATATATACATATACTGTTGATTGACGTCAGGCGGTTATTTTGTCACTGCCACGCCCAATTTGGGCTACCGCCCCCCACATACTAAGGACACGCTTGAACGCGTTTTACATTGATTTTGCCTCGTTGACGCGTTATTTATTATTATTTTGCAGCATGTCTCCCATTTTTGTTTATTTCAATACCCTGTAAGCGCAGCAACGCAGAAAGGCATATTGATAGTGTAAATCAAATTGCTTAAGTGAATATTTAAAATGAATTAAAGAATATACATTTAATAATAGAAGCTGTAGCGCTTTAAAGCTAACCACAGGGTATTAGCGTGTCGAGCATGCTCTGCGCTCTTAACACAGTTTTTTCTGCTTTCGTTGTGCATTGCATTTAATATGTTTCTATAAAGAACCCTTGCAATGCTCATGGAATTAATTTGCTGTAAATTTAAGAGTGTTTTTTGCACTCACCCACACACTCACACACACACACCCACACACACACACACTATTTATGAATACCGAATAGTAATTAAAATGTAAATCGATTTTCGCTGCGCACAATTACTGTTCAATCAATAGATTATCAGCAAACAAGCTGAATACTTTAAGGGAAAAAATTACTTTGTATTGTGTGCCTCAATTAATTTAACTTAAGAATAGAGTACTTTGTTCTTTGTAGTTTCTCTGGAAAGTTACTTTCCCTGGGAGAGCTTACGTAATTGATTTGAAGTGCGTTAACCACAATGCCTATGACGCACTTGAAACCTCTTTTGGAAATTAACTTAACAAAGAATATTAATTTAAGCGACAACTAAAAAGGAAGAGCGTAACTCCCTTGATATTAATTTACTCAACAGTGAACACACCCAGTGCCTGAACACCCCTCAGCCCACACCTGACCAACTCGGCTGTGTCCTGTTAGTGCTGCCTGCCTCAAAAAGTCCATTAAGACGACGGCATTCTAAGCACTTGCCAAACAATTAAAATAATTTGCCACATACTCGCACCGTCCCTCGACGCAATGCACTACATACAAGCAACAACAACAACAACAACAACAACAACAGCAACAGCTACGACAACAGAGTTTATTTTTTCAAAGACTAAAATTGCCAGCACTTAACTGAGACAGTGCTCAACTGTACTTTCAGGCCAGCACATGCAGTAGATGCCCAGCAGTGGAGCAGTGAGATGAGATTCTTAATACGCCAACAGCAAGAGTGAGCGAGATAGATGGAGTGCGTAGTAGAGCACTGAGATGGAATTCTTAATACGCTAACAGCAAGACTGAGCGAGATAGATGGAGTAACAGAATGCAGCTGAGCTTTATGTATAAATTACAGTATGGAAAGTTCTGCAATAATATAACATAAATAAATGCAAATCAATAAATGTGAATATTTAATTAAATTAAACTTGGAATATGTAAATAAATTAAAGAATTTGAGGGATCGTTGCCGATATTCTATTATATAATACAAAGCTTATAGCAACTCATAAATATTTTATTTAATTTACAAATAAATTATAGTTATATATAATAAATAGTTGTAATACAAGCATATTTAATATATATAATAATATATAAAATATATTAAGTAATGATCATAACATATGCAATTTAATACTAATTAATTATTTAATAATTTAATGAAGTGATCAGTTAAAAGAGTTAAAAACACAAATATGAAGGAATTTCTGCATTAAAAAAATAATCTATAAAGTGAGACGGAATAAATTATAAGAACTAGTTTTAAAATAAAGTTGAAATCTCTGATTAAGATCGTTTGAAAAATTGATTAAACAAGATTTAAGCAAAGAGTCTAAATTAATTAATATAAGGTGAATTTTAACAACAAAAATACATTAAAAATAGGAATAGGAATATAATTACCGAAAATCTAAATAAATTAGAAGAGTTTTAAACTAAAATTGAATTTCTTAATAAAGATACTTAAAAAAAAGTATCTTAAGAAAATAAAAGTTGATAAAACTACTTTAAAAATATTATATGTTAAAAAGAAATATATAGATATAATTATATAATTATGTAGAAAGTAGAAGAAAGTAAAGCTTTGGAACTTTTAAGGAACTTAGAGTTAATGCTTAGCTTAGCTTATCAATTGGTTAAATATATTTAAATAGAGTTTGTTAACAATTGTTAAGTTTCTCACTTACATGACAAATAGCATGCAACTTTGTCAATGTTAGGGTATATAAATTCTGCTGTTTCATATATGAACTAAGTTCTACGAGTTGTTCTATTGTTGTTGTTGTTGTTGCTGTTCTATTGTTGTTGTTGCTGTTGTTGTTGCTGTTGCTGTTACTGGGGCTATGTGTGAAATATGCCACTTTAATGAGCCAACGTCGCGCACTGAGTGCCGACGCCGCCGCCACCATCTCCCTGCTTACCACTCCCCCTGGCAACAACTCGACTTGCAGCCACGCCCACTCAACTGTGCTGTCACACCGGCAGGGGCAGTTGTTGTAGGTGCAACGACGTGAACTAAACTGAGACCGGCTCGCGGCGCATGTTGTGAATGTTTGACGTCCAACAATTCGCATCAGGGCACCAACAGCATTGCATGCCAAGGTGGGGGGGGGGGGGTGGGAGGTGGATTGAGGGGTTTGGAGACTTGGAGTTACTCCACTGGCTGCTGTGGCACTCAAGTGCTGTTGGACTGCCACATGGCCGCATGCCTCAATTGACATTTTGAATTGTGCCGAGTGCAAAAAAGCATTGCATAGCCAACAGGGGTGTGAGTGTGTGTGTGTGTGTGTGGGTGAATGAGTGTTAAGTGTGCGTGTGTGTGTGTGTGTGTGTGTGTGTGCTAGGTAAGGATAATGCGAGGCAAAAACACGTGTTTAATGCATAAGTGCGAACGTGACGCTAAACTCATTTAAAGGATTACCAACTATAAGTGTGTGTGTGTGTGTGTGTGTGTGTGTGTGAATGTGTGTGTGTGTGAGTTGTTGTGTAAATGAGATTAAATTTTGTTGAAAGCAACGAGAACGTCGACAAAGTGCGGTCCACACACACTTTTTTCCCCACTGATATTCAAAGCGCGCTTCTGCTGCTCGCGGGGGGAGCGGTTGGTTGTTGAGTGTGTGGTGGGCGGGAGGTGCAAGGGCAGGCAATGGGTCTATGGGGTAGGTTAAGTTTATTTATGCATACATATGCGACTGCACACATGCGTGTGTGTGTGTGTCTCTCTCTCTGTTGACACGAAAGTAGGTTAAAAGCACTTTTGGGCCAAAGCCACGCCTACATAAGCACCCCCCGCACACCATTCTCCGCCCAACACCCACTGTGTTTTGTCATGTTGCTTGTGTTTTTGTTTGCATTTTGTCTTTGGTTTTTTCGGAACAGTTTAAGCGTCAAATTGTTACCCATTGTTTTCGTATTCGTGTTAATCCTTTATGTAGGTCTCTCCACAACCCCACACCGCCCCCTAAACAAACCGTTAACCACCCACTCTAAAGCTGTCTGCCTCTCTGTTTGTCTCTTCTCTCTCTGTCTCTCCCTCTCTGGCCAGAAGTTGACTTTAAATTTAATTAATTACAATTTCATGCGCTGCCTGTTTAATACATTCAGAGCTTCTAGTCATTTGCCCCTTTCCCACTCCCCCTTTTCTTTGCCCTCTGTTTCGTTTACTCGTTTCATAAGATTAAATATCAAATATTTGTCTGTCTGTCTGTCTGTCTGTCTGTCTCTCTGTTTGTTTGTTTGTTGGTTTAGCTTAGGACATGGCTGTGCACTTGTAAGCCAACTGGTTTCGCCTGGTTTGGGTGTGTTAATCGCTTGGCTTTGCTTGCCAGGGTTGCCAGGTGTATTTGCCAAGCACTTTTAGCAACACAAAATCTGCCAATTTTGTTGTGTGCTTTCTTGGATAATTCTCTATGTAAATGTGCACAAAAAATAATCCAATTAATTGCACCATGAAAATAAATACACAGCTTGTGTTTAATTTAAAAAGCATTTAAATATTTATTTAAGAAATTTTTAAAAATAAATATATATTGTTAATATTTATTAAATTAATTAAACGTTAAACTTTTTTGTCACACTTCTATCATTATGCTTGCATTATCTACACTGCTCTCCCTGTCTCTGTCTCTCTCTCTCTCTCTCTCTGTCTGCATCTACACTATTTGCTCACTTTTTAGCCGCTTGACAACCCTATTTAATCAATTGCTTGCGGTGTTTTTGATGCGTCTGTCTGTCACTGCAAAAGGGCTTAAAATTTTAAATGTTTATTGACATTTTGGCAATTACTTCGCCACTTGTCCCCCATAAACTGCTTCCCCCCGCGCTGCTTTCGCTTTGCTCTTTTATCCCTCACTTAGTCTGTTGACATTTGCCAGTTGCCCGTTTTTGGGCTTATCAAATGTTAAATTAATGAACTTAAAACATGAGCATTGGATGACATAACCTGCCACTGTGTCTGCATTTTAACAACTTCAAAGGCAACAACAACAACAACAACAACCACAACAACATCAGCAACAATAACAACGAAAGAAGCTAATGATATCAGAGCAAACTGCAGCTGAAGCGCTTATCGATGCTTAATTCAATTATGTTAATTTCCTTAACGCGATAAAAAGTTGACGACACTGTCCAGCTTTTACTATTAACATACCCTATTAAAGTTAAATAAACCAGGTATGCTGAAGTGTTAGTAACTTATGTATCTAATATTATAATATTAAATAAATGTATAAGTACTTGTCAAAAGTCAACTTAAACGGTTATAATATTATTATATATTATTTTTCATAATTATTTATTTATATTTATGATAAATAATATAAATTATTTTATTATTACTATTATTTTAACTTCACAATTTCTCTCTCCTTAACATCATTGTCATAAGTTTGTTCATATCTTTAGCTATTTATATATTTATATGATTATCTTTAATAATGTATAGGGTATTTGTTAGACGCGCTCCGTTTCTTCTACTTGTGTCTTTTGTTGTCAACTTTTACCGTAACAAAAGTCTATCAAAGTTGTCTCACGCCGCTCACAGGTGGTCAACTGAGCGTGAATAATGGTGGGACAGTTAGATAGAGAAACAAAAAGATAAAGTGTGTAAGGGAGGGAACAAAACGCAAAGAGAGCATTTGCATACATAGCTGGACATCTAAGAGCGGGGACATTGGTTGAACCCAACGGGTGTCTAATTATGCAGTATGCAGCTTGTCTCGTGCATATCCCTTACTCTCCACTCTCCACTTTACACTGCTCGCCACTTTAATCTCCACTACGCTTTTTGCTCTTCTCTTTGGTCGCATCAATGCCGTTGTCTTTGTTCATCAAACTGTTTAGAGGGAAATCAAGATAAACTTTTAATTTCTGGTCAGGTCATAAAAACTGGACGTGGGAAGCATTGCCCCGACTGTTGCCCCTCCCTCCATCTACTATTCATTCTCTCACCTTGTCTAGCTCATCGCTGTTTTGTACAATTTATTCAAATTTAAACTGCAGTCAGCGACTGAACATAAAACTGGCATTTTATGAGCGCACTTTTAATTGTGCGCCGAGTCGAGGGTCCGCCAAAAGGGTTAATTTGCCAGAGTAGGGGGGTTCCTAACCATGTGTTGCCAACTACGGCCGAGTGCGTAGCCGTAGTCCCTTTTTGCCTTATTTTTCACTTAGCGTCCATCTGATAATTAGAAATTTATTAAGCTTAATTATGTGTTGCCTCAAAGTACGCACTTTGAATATTTGCCGTTGGTTTCCGACGGACAGAAGCCTGATTAAAGGCAGACCACGTCATAAAACCAAAAACAAATATATATATATACATATACAAAGGGTTGCCTACGTTTCCGTTTAGGGGCTGCTTGCCAAAAACTTTGCCCATTGCGGTGGCGTCATCATGAAAATAAAATTAATTTAATTCACCCTCAAATAAAAAAGAACAAGAACAAAAAGAATTCCATTTGGGCGTAATTTATTTTAGTGTTTGATAATAAAAATAAAATAATACCCATCAAATCCAAGGATAATACAGAACGTGTCATAAAGTTTAAAAGAAGTTCACTTATTTTTGCACTTTTCCAAAGTTATTTTCCAATTTTCCATTTTACAACTATTTCAAATAGCACTTTTATGGCCTTTAGCTTTCGGTTTTATTAGTTTATAAATATTTAGAGTATCAATTCGTAGCAAAGATTTAACAATCCGTTAATCTTTGACGCGATTCCAGACATGTTTCTTGATTAGATATGTTGTTTCTCTTTTCACAAACGTATCATAAATATTTCTCATAAACGCCCAATCTAAAACCCATAAAAACAGCCCAAAACATTTGGAAAATACTTTCTCAAAAAAACAGGGAGGAGAGGGAAATTGTTGTAGCTGATCGATGATCATATTAAACTTTTAACCCGTTTTAAATTGAATCTCAAAAATAGAAATTCAAAACGCATTTTTGGCGTGGGCTGCCAATGAGGCGACCGGAAAAACGCCTCGAAGACTAAAAGAAAATTATTTAAAAACACATTTAATTTGCATATTTATGCGTTGAGTTGCGAGTTGACGTGTTTATAGATGTGTGCAAGACCCCAGAACGGAATCTGTGGGCAGGCAACTGTCATATATACACGAGGTGATAAAAAACTTTTTAATTGGGTGCTGTACATAACGAAACGGAACGAAACGGAACGTCTAAAGTTTTCTCCATAAGAAAACATTTCTAAAATATTCATATATGCCAAAACATACAGGAAAATAATGTGCAAGGCAGCGCTGTGGCAGACGTGGCAGTTGCGCCAGTTGTGGCAGATGCCGCACTACGTGACCAATGTGAAATCCGTTGACTTATGTCAATATGATGTAGCCGGACGGTGGGTTCTCTTCGCGTTTTTGCCAGGAAATCGACTCGGCATCAAATGAAGATAGACAGCGCAGACAACAGTCGACAGTCGACAGTCGACTTTGCCCGACAACTCAGATTGTCTGCCTCTACCTCTGTCTCTCACTCTGCTTCTGCCTCTGCCTCTGGTTCTCGTTCTCGTTCTAGATTTGAGTTCGTGCTTTGTGAGAAATCAAATAAGGACGGCAGACTGCAAGACCAAATGCCTCGTGCCTGATGCCTGAAGCCTGTCACGGCCTGAAATGACAGTCTGAAATTTTGAACTTGAATTTATTTGCACGACAGCACAAAATGTGCTCTGCAAATGTTAAGCGGTTGCATTACTTTTAGGGGTAACTGTGCCGCCCCTTATTAAAATCATAGCTAACAATTCATTGTTATGGTTATTCATATATGCATATGTATATAATCACATGTTTAAGTAGATTATATGCAGCTGCCTTCAAAGTGCATAAAATAAATTAAATTATTCTATATAATTTCTTCTATTATGAGTACAGACTAAGTGAAATTGTCTTTTAGTAAGTTATCTACATCCTCTACTGTCTGCAGTAACATTTAAGTAACAGTTTTTGCTTTGCTGAGAAGAGAGAAATTCTTATGACTTCTATTAAGTTCTCTCTTATTTTGCCGCAACTATCTACAGTAAGATCTTCAGCTCGCCAAGCTTGCTCTGCAAATTAAAAAGTTTCTGCTTGGCAAAATTAGAGACAATGCTCTCTTTCGATTGATTGATTGATGCTACAGAAGAGAAGGATATTGAATGAAATACAGCGTTAAAGAGCGGTATTTAGTATTACATTTGAAGTTCCACAAGTGTCAACGTTTTGCAGACCATTTTGCAGTCGACCTTTAACTAAATTTCAAATTTGTCGCTTAAATTATTTTCTCGTCACGTTGTCAGGCGTCAGATTGGAAAGTAGTTTTCACATAGGATTAAAGCCCGGGAAACTTCAACGTAGACAACAGACCAGTCATGCTCCAAAATTCCGCTGCTATTCCGCCTTGCCCGGGACAGCTGTCAACAATTTGTGAAACGGTGTTCAATTCCCATTGCGACAAAAAAAGGAAAGAGTATTGTGGAGAGAGTAGCTTGACGTCTGGCAGAGTGTTTGGCATTTTTAATAAACCGTTTTTTTTGTAGCTGAAAGAAAAAGAGAAAATGTACATTATACATAATTATATGTATAAAATAAATGTATATATTAAATTTCCCATTTGTATTTACGTTGCCATAATGTAATTTGATGCCAGGCGTGGGCAATTGATAACAGCTCGAATGGTCAGGATGTTGTTCATTGCGGTTGCGTTGGACTTTTTTATTTGCACGTTGACGCCTCTGAAAAGGACACCACGACAGCAAGGACATATTCACTTTTGAGGTAGACAGAGACAGAGAGAGAGAGAGAGAAGGAAAGAGAGAATGGAGGGCAGTGAAAGCGGATGGCATGCGTCGCCAGCTGTCGGATGCTGTCGGAACTGTCCACTCGATGCGTGCAGCCACAAAATGTCATGCACCTGTCAACTGGCCATAATAAGATGCCAAAACAGTTGTGCGGTTTTGGCCAGACCAACAAGCCTTGCTCCGGCCTCGGGCCAAGAGGATAACAACAGGCTCAACCAGCCAACAGACTCCCAAAACGGCAGCAGCATCAACAGCCGCATCAAGGGTGATAGGGGGGCGAGCGCAAATTCAGATGAGCTTTTGGTTCACTGACTGAGCTACTCATACCACATAGCAAACGAGTACTCACACTGCCTGCAGCTTCAGTGTTTCGAATGTGGTCAACTGCATGTGCCTGGACGTTGTTTAGAATCTCCTGCAGTTGGTTAAAGTAGCGGTCCTCGCCATGGCGTGTGTTCCCTTGTGAATACTTTATGAATAGTACGAATATTCATTCACTCTGCGCAGCGCATTTGAAGTGCTTAATTAGCTTAGTTGTCGCTCTGTCTTTCGCTTGCTTATTTCGCTGTTTCGCTGTCTTTTATATTCATCTATTTATCACTATCTCGCTCACTCTTATACACTGTTGCACTCTTGCTTTCGCTCTCTTTTTATGCTGCTTCACTCTCTTATAAGATTTGTATTAACACCATCTTTTGTAGGCTAATAACTTACGCAATTTATAATAAATGTCTTCTTATACCCAGTAAATGTCAAGTGATTGGGGCGTATTAAGCGATACTTGAATGAACAATTAAAGGATAAAACAATTCTTGCTTAGATTTTTGGTTGTTTTACTGCAAATAAATATCAACAAATAGAAATAAAAGTAATTGTAAATAAATCGAAATAAATATAAATAAATAAATTTAAATAAATAGAAATAAATATATACTAATTTAAATAATTATAAATAAATATAAATAAATATAAGTAAATTGAAATACGTAGAAATAAATATAAATAACTAGAAATAAATATAAATAAGTATAAATAAATAAGCTTTGAATACTTTGAATCTTTGTTAAAGCTTTACAGCTTAAATAAATTAATAAATTCAAATATATTTACTAAATATTTAAGGTACTGTATTAAACTTAACTTCTTTAAATTGTTGCTGCTTAAATAAATTAATAAATCAAAATGAAATGCAAATATTTTAAATATTTTATTCAATTGTAAATTATAGTTTGCTTCTTAAATAAATTAATTAAATGAAATTAACTTACAGCTTGAAAATACTTTATTAAACTATTCGTAAATCATAAATTAATAGAAGATAATAAAATACTAATTATAAATATAAATAATTAAAACTGAAAGTATCTTAAAGATACATTTAAAATGCATTATATTCAAATTAAAGATACAATTCCTGTCTCACTCATTTGTTAATGCTAATTACTTAGCGCATGAACTACTTAATTCATACCCTGCTTTTCCAGGGTATGCCACTTGACGAGCGTATTGTCTACTGCAGCTGTAACTTATCTTTCTTGTTAATTTAGCAAAAACACAAAAATATGAGGGGAACAGAGAGGCAAAACTGCCTTTCATAGTAATTTCTCGCACTTTGCAGCTTCAGCGTCTGCTCATCTCTTGTTGTCCACTCGAAGGAAAACTTTTGCCTTTTCCCAGGACCTGCGTCTTGCGCTAGGCGTTGCTCTCGTCCTGCCAGAGTTCCATCAACAGCGTCGGCTAAAACTATGGCCGGCAGCAGTTTAGCTACGACTCGGAGAAGTTGTCAGGGGGAGGGGTAATGTAGAGAGGCAGCTTTTGTCGCTGATACTTCAAAAAATATGGCAAGCTCATAATTTTAATCCAGCTTTCAAGACTCCCTTGCCCCCACTGTACTAGTTGCAGCATGACGACGCCTGCTGTTCACGCACAATGTGGCAAATTAGCAACAATATTTAAAACTAACTGGCAACAGCCACCCATCCCCCACCACCACTTGCCCCACACTTCCGCTTCGCCTGCTCGGCTCGCCAATTATTTAAAGCTCCAACTTTTGCCATTTGCGACAGAACAAAAAAGCAAATTGAGGCAAGAAGGAGGCAGAAGGAGGCGCAGGCTGAGGCGGAGTTGGAGGTGGCCACAGCAAAGAAAAGTTGATGTTAAAAGCTTTGCATTATGGCCAAAACACTTCGAGCCAAGAGCATGGGGGTCATCAGCGGCAGTGAAGAGTGGGGACGGGGGTGTGTGTGTGACAGAAGTATATAATGTGAACATTTTAATTACACATTTCGGTTGCTTGCCGTTTTAGATTTTCAATTTGCTGGCCTGACAATTTTTAATTAAAAGCAAAAGCGCGAAATAAACATTAATTTTTATTAAGCGAACATTTCTCCACTTCTCCCCCCCCCCCCCCCTCACACACAACGCCATTGCTAAGCCACACTCGCCTACTTTACATTGCCTGCGGCTTATAATGTGAATTTCTATGTTAATAACATCATTATCAGTTGCGTTTGCTGTCTCTTACACACACACACA
Organism: Drosophila macrospina; assembly: GCA_035042075.1. Lineage (NCBI taxonomy): Eukaryota > Metazoa > Arthropoda > Insecta > Diptera > Drosophilidae > Drosophila > Drosophila macrospina. The sequence goes on from JAWNLW010000591.1 coordinate 3,063,743, forward strand.
CACTCTCTCTCTCTCTCTCTCTCTCTCCTGCCTCTCAGTAGCTATGCTCATCCAGCTGATGTCTTGGCTTTGGCTTTTAACGCCTTTGCCGTTGCCTTTTTGCCATTTCATTGCCGTTGTCCTTTGACTTCTTCTTAGCTGGCCGAATGCCTAATGCAGCCTCAACCATTTACCATCTATTCCTGTACGCCATAAGTAGCTGTGCCTTATCCTTTGCGTTATCCTTATTGCCATCGCATCTTCATTTTTGCTCGTTCAGCTTTATTAGAGACGCGCTTTCCGGCCAACTTCAACAGCTCCTTCCCTTCCCTTCCCTCCACCAACCGCTCACTGTCTTTGTCTATCTTCCTGCTTTCGCTTACTTCTGTCCACAGCAAATCCTGCCATCAAATTTACACAAATTTCTGCTCAAGTCCGGCCACGCCAACGGACTCGCTTTTTGTTATCGCTCAACGTGCCAGAGAGCTTTGTTTTTTAGGGCTTAGCATTGTTGTTTTTGCAGTTGTTGTTGTTATTATTATTATTATTGTTGCTGTTGCTGTTGCTGCTGCTGTACTTGTTGTGGCTTTTTCATATTGCCGGAAATTGTGGCTACCGGATGTGGGATTATGTTTTCAAGTTTGTACCGGAACTTTCGACGCTTCACGGTAAACCTCACGACTCGGTTACGGTTCACTTGGGTTCCGTTTATTCTACGGGTTTTTTGGGGCTGATTTCATTCGTTATTGTGACAGGTCAGTTTTCAACGGGAAAGTCAACCCTCATTTGAAATAGGTTGGCTTAAACTAATTGATAAATGATTAGGGACTTGAAAATGACATTTGAATAATGATTTGCAAGCTGTGATTTGTACAATTTGCAAATGAAAACATAATCTTTGAATATCAACTTGAAAGAGTTTAATATAATTGTTAGATTTTATTATAATTATTACTTTTAATTGATGGATTATAGAAACCGGTTTCTTATCAAGTAATTAATTTACATTCTGTTATTATTTACAGTCTGTAACTATTTGCTATATCTATTATAACATCCATTTTATTTCTTACAGTTACTTCAAATGCTTTAGCTCTAATTTATGCTCTTAGTTTAGCAGTCTCTCTTACTTTGGTTGCTTTAAGAAATAACAAAGCTCTTCAGAAAGCAAAGAGAAAAGAAACGAACATACTTTATTGCATTGCATTTGCTTTGCCAATATATGCGCGAGCGAGACAGAGTGAATGACCGCTGACAAGTATATCCAAAAAATGCGATAGTATGTGTGTATACGTTTGTGTAATGCATGTATCAAATACATCCACATGTGTATCTACAAAATGAACATAATAATCAAATAACCTATGCGATGCAAGGCCACTTAAGCAGATCAGCCATTCGTCAGTACTCTCTTAAATTTGTCTCATCTTTTCTTTTAAGTCATCCTGCGCATTGAAAGCATATCATTGGCTGTTCGCCAGCACTCACCTAGTTTTGCGTCTCCTTTTCCTTCTATTCTATTTATGCAATGCATTTTTGCATTAACCCTTGTGTGCTCTTGCACCGAATTAAAGACGGATGCCTGTGCGCATATAAATTTAATAAGTTAATCAATATTATGCTAATATGTGTTAAATTTACAAAAGCACCTAATTCCATCAAGCTTTCATTGTACTTTTGTACAGCTCAGCAGCTTCTCTTTGACTTGGCTTCAATTAATGTCCACAGTTTCAGAAATTTCTGTTTCAACGTATTATTCACGCCAATGTTGACATTGTGCAATTTAGTTTGTCGCAACTTTTATCGGCTTGTGGCGCCTCTTGTGTTGTCACCAGGCAGCAGCTGGGCAACTGCTGAGGGAGCTGGAGCTGGGACTGAAACTGGAGCTGGCATGGAATGGGGGGCGAAAGCTGGCAACAGCCTCTTGTCGGTTGGCCACTGACTCACTTGTCAGTCGTTTCTCTCTCGTCGCTGTCGTCATTTGCGCACTTAAAGTAATTAAGCGAATTACTTCAGAAGTCGCCAAGTTTTCTAATTATATCGAATAAATTTGTTTAATACTTCGTCTATTGCCTGTGCTCTGTCGCTCTTTCTCTTTCTCTCTCGATCTCGCTCTCATTCTCTCTGCTAGTGTGCGCTCAGCTCCCCTATCCACTCCCCTCCTTTTCTCTTACTTTTTCTTGCTTTCAACTGCGTATCGTTTACCTTCCCTTAGTTCGCAAACCAATTTACACAGCATTTGCATACCCTGTAATCATAAAACCGTTCAGTTAGGTATAATTAAAATGTTAATTGTAGGAATAACTAATTTTAACTAAATTAATCTCGTAGTTTTCATAGGTACTTTTACAGTGAATATTTACTGCATATGTTAATAATTATATAAGAATAGTATAGAAAACGCAGAAATTGCTTGCTTTGGTATGAGCATATTACAGGGTATCTATTAGTTATGTTTGTAATACAACAAAGTTCTATTTCTATTTCTATTTTTGGTGCTTATATAAAATTTCTTTTGCCGGAAACTAGTAAAAAGCTAAGAAATAACATTCGTAAATGATTACAGGGTATCTCTTGGTATAGTTTAATAAAAGATAACATAATTGCTATGATGGAATTCCTTTTGTTAACACAAGAATATATATAAATAACTTTTAAAATTTTAGCAGAGTATCTCTTGGTTGGCATTTGCTGCAGTTTAAAGAACTTTTGACTGTATTTTTGTTTTATTTTTTTAAAATTTTTTCCGTGATTTGGCGCCGTTTCTGATTGTTTACTCTGGCGGAAATGTTAATTTCTGGACTTTTGACTGGTGCTACGCTGATTTGGAGCAACTTCAATGATTTCAATGATTTTGTTTTGAATGGCAGGCGTCAGTTTTCAGTTTTCAGTTTTCAGTTTACAGTTCACCGTTTGTCCATTTGGCCGACTCGCTGCTATTTTTCTCTTCTTTTTATTTTCAATTTGGCCCATTTGAATGCTTTTTGTTGCTGTTTGATTATTTGCTTCAGTTGCTTATTCAATTTCCGCCTTTCTTTTATTTGAATATTCGTTTGTTCCTTGCGATTCCTCACTCGATTGGCATTTTATTTCTATTTCAATTAAATGACTGCTTTTTGTTGGCATTTGGCAAAAGCCTCGTAATGGCTTTAATCATTCAGCAGCTAATCAGTTGATTACCTTGTTTCAAGTGATATCGCTTTAGAAACTTTACAAAACGGCTTTAAATTAGTTTCCAATTAACTTCCATGAAGTTCAGAAAGCTTTTAGCTTAGTAGTAAGCGAAACTTAAATGCATTGAGCTTTAACAGTTAATAAAGCACACTAATACATACAAACATTGTTGCGAATGGCATGAAAAGTTCTCACATACTTAATTCGTTTGTCTGTCAGAATGTGAGAACTTTTTCTCTTGGAATTATCAAAGTGTATGTGAAACAGTTCATAACTTAATCTGCTCTCACACTTATTAAACAATCCAATCTATATCAAAAGTAAATAAACACGCGCCTCTCCAGCAACAACAACAACAGCAACAACAACAACGATAATCCACCATCTGCCCCTCAGCTGTGCAACTGCAACACGAGTGTCGACTGTCTGACCCAATTCAGGTCTGTGGAAATGTAACTGTAGTCAAGTAACCCTCGCGGCAATCTAACGCCCCTCAAGCACTTTGCTTCACCTCATCCTCGACTCTGACTCTCTCTCTCTCCCTCTCTTTCGTCCCGCTCCCCGACAGTTCTTAATGAAGCAACGCACGTAAACAATAAGCAAACTTTGAAGCGAAAATTTTGCTCAAATAATGTTGGCTTTTCATTTTTTTTTTTGTTCTTCTTCTCTTGTTGTTTATTATTGTTGCAGGCAGCAGTGGATGGTAAGAGAAGGGGAGAAGTAATAAGAGATACGGATGCGGATACGTGCGGCGTGATGCGCCGGCAGGAACTGGCACGAAGGTCGTCCTGCTTTAGGTCCTTGCAAAAGTTTTGCGACTGTAACAAGTTGCTCGGAATTAGTTTGCGAAAAGTGTGGCAACTCTGGGGCCGCCCTGTTGCCCGCAACCCTGTCAGCTCATTAATTTTAAGGCACAAAACGGAAGCGTGCAACCAGTTTCCGGTTAGCAAAAGGCCCACAAACCGCATTCCCTCAGCCTCTCTTCCCCCGCTCACAATCCTCACACAAACCGGAGACAGGCAGAGTCCTGTCACGACTTTGGATATTCCTATTCGTATTGCCTATTTGTGTTGCTTCGTTTTTATTTTTCCCGGCTTGTTGTATGTGTATTGGTATTTGTGAGCCGTACTTGAATTATGGCTAAAATTCTGTTGGCCTTTTTAGTTTGCTGTTACTGTTGTTGTTGTTGTTGTTGTTTTGCTACAGCTGCCTCTTAATAAGCAACGGCACAGAAACTTTTCAAGTGCGCAAAATATGCGCGAAAGGCACGCGATTCTACTTAACAAAGAGTGTGAGAGGGAGCGAGGGGGGCTTAAGAGAAGTCATAGAACAGCTGATGCTGCAACCGAGCAATGAATACAAAATTAATGTAGGTCGAAATGGCAAAGCATGCGACTGAAACTGAAATAGATTAATTACGACTGCTTCAACTTGGGATCCACGGAAAATTGTTTAAATTCCCCCTTTTGACTGGGGGTGTGTATGTGTGTGGAGGGAAGCCAGCTGAACGCTATTAATTTAGCACATAAATAATTAGTTTTGAAATATTACAAAAATAGTTGAAATAGTCGTAGAAGCTGCAGCTAATTATGCACCATTTATATGACAATAAGAGAAGCTAACCAATCTAAGAGAAACTAATATAACATAACCTAGCAAATTAAGAGATTTATATGCATTATTTTCAACTACAAAGTAAAGAGAAGCATTAATAGAATATCATCAATAGGAAATTAAATACAATTTATTTGAAATAACATAAAAATAAAACAAATTTATGCATGTTAAATTAAATTAAAATAAATACAATTAATTTAAATATATTTAAATTTAAATACCATAAAATAAAAATAAGTTGATGTATGTTAAATTAAATTGGATATAAAAGAAATAACATGAAATTAAATTAATACTAAATTATTTTACATAAAATAATATTTAATCATGCTAAATAAAACTAAATTTATTTAAATTCATGTTATAATTACCGTTACTTAATTTAAGTATTATAACACTATTAAAAAATATTGTTGTTACTATAATTTAATTTACTCACATTATGTTAAGTTAACTTTCATTAAACTGAATGGAATTACATTAAAATAAACTACATTTGGACTTTATTACATAGATTTCCAAAAATTATATATAATGAAAATCTAAACATGCAAATTCTCGATCTACGCAGTAACAAAGAGAACATTGATGAGATTTCTTTGATTTGCATTGAATATTTACAATTGTCTTTTATTTAGAAAACAAATTGTTCTTTTCATAGCCATCATTTCTATTTGCATAATCTCTCCATAGTTTCTCCCTGCACACAACTCTCCACAGTTCTGCCATCAGGGCTCCATAGTACTTATATGATGTAGACAATGTATACATATGAGTAAATAGTATTTTAAACAATGTACAGCACATATTTCAAGCTGAAAATCCTTTTAAACTGAACATGCTGAATGCAGTTCTTCTGCCTTTTGTTCTGCCATGATGCAACATGCCACAAACAGCAACGGCAACAGCAACAGCAGCAACAACAACAACAACAACAACAGCAACAGCAACAGCAACAGCTACGGAAAATGCAACAAAAACTGAAAACTGAAAGCAGCACTAAGTACAAACAGGACCTCCTCAACCATATTTGTTGTGCCACTTTCCCAAAAGAAAATATGCAGTACGGCATAACCAAAACAAATAAGAATCATTTTGACGAGTGTTTGCGACTGTCAGTTACCCTGTAAACGAACACTGCAACTGCTAATTAATATTATGACTTCTTGGTATTCAAACTGTATGGCTTGCAACAGATACCCTGTAAGTAAGTTGGCTTATTAGTTCGTTTATGCAAAAGAAAGCAGCAGATACCCTGTTATCCATAAAAAATCACATAATACTTTGCCTCTGCAGTAGCTTAAATGAAACTTTCTAAAGATGCTCAGCAAGCTGATGGCTTGTTTTGCAGGGTATACAAAAAGAAATGAGCACTTGTTTTGTTTGTCAACAGTTTTGTAGTGTGCAGTCCTTTTGTGGCTTGACTAGTTTCCTGCCTGGTATCCTGACTGCCAGCCAGCCAGCCAGCCTGCCTGCCTGCATATGTTGTCAGCGCTAATCAAGCGCACATATGATAAACATACAACTCTTAAGGGAGAGAGAGATAGGGATAGAGAGGAATAGAGACAAAGGCTGTCAGGATTGCATGGACTTATGCAATTGTATTTGTTTAGCCAGCCAAGCGGTTTGCCTTAAGGCAAAAGTCCTGCATCCTTGGCATTCTCTGCATTTTTCTTTCAGCCTTTTGCCTTCTGCACAATTTCACAGGCATTTGCCGAGAGGCATAGAGAAGGCATTCAGTACTTTGATTGATTTATGTTAATCCCTAATCCTGTGGCAATTATGCAGATGCACAGACACAAAGTTAAACTCTGGCCAATTGCATATTTCATTAATGGGCTTAGATATGCTTAAGGCATAACTCAAATTTCAGCTAAAATTCTTTGTACATTCGCTGCAAATGCACAAATCTGACTAAAGTAACATTTTTAGACTCTTTATTATGTCACTATGTCACACAGATACGCTGTCTCCCTTCAACTACCGCTGTTGCTCTACCTCAGCCTTTGACTCTGTCTATCACCCGCTCTCTCGCCTGACATGCTGACATGTTAAAGAGCGTGTAAGTGAAGTGTGATGGAAGCTGAAAGATATCAAAGAACAGACGCGTGAGTTTCGCATAGTTAAGAGTATGAAGTTAGAGTGTCTGTCTGCCTCTTTGAATTGTCTCTCTCTTAATACCCCGTATTCATTTTCAGTAGTTAGCTACGCTTCAATAAGAAAAATGAAATATAAATAAAAATATAAAATAAATCACATTTAGATAAAATCAAACACATTTAATTGCAAAAATATGTCTACATCTGTATATTTCTTAAAAATTCCATTGTAATTGCAATATATATACCGAAATTATTTAGAAAACTACTACAGGGCATTAGCTACACGTATATCCTCAACTAACTCTCGCTTACTTGTAGCTTTTTATGATTTACTTTTTAGTTAGTTGGAGTAAAAAGCATACAACTTTTGCCCCTCCACCTTCTTCGCCTTCATCTCTGACTGTGGTTCAACACAGCTTCTGTCTAGGTATTCTTTATGATGGAATTTTTAATGAATTTACTTTTAGTTTGGTGTCACAGAGCATCTGCATACAAGGAGAGTACAAGTATGCGAGTATGAGTTTGAGTTTACCATGGAATATGGTATATGGGAATATATGTCTGGGCCTTCATGGGTACTGACAGCTTACATATTTTCTTAGAAAATATATATTAAAAACGTGCACAAAATGAAAGGTGTAAATTTGTTTATAAAAGTTAACTTTCTGCCTCACTGGCCACATCTAGCCTTTCGCCACTCCTCTCTCTCTCTCTCACTCTCTTGTAGTCTTTCGTAGTCTCTCTTTATCTTTTGCAAAGTCAAGCAACTGGCAAAGATGCACAAGATAGAACATGACGTGGCTTCCATTGTCATATGTGTTGAAAAAAGCCAGTCATGGTGAGTGGGTGTTGGTTGGTCTGTCAGTGGAACCGGGGGGGAGAGGACAATGGCGAGGGCGGTTTCTATATTCTTCGGCAGGTTGCAAATTTGCAAATTGAATGCGACAAGTCAAGTGCTGTGAATTTAATTTCCATTCACAAGCAACTCGATTAAAGTGAAAGAATGAAAGAAGAAAGTTGAAAGCAACAATGGCAACAAACGTAAATAAAAGAAGAGGCAGATGAAAACTGAGGTAAAATGATTTGCTTTTCTTTGCTTAAATCAATATAAATATAATCAAATCACGCAGAGAACTTGAGAAACTTGAGTTTAAGCAAAATTCAACTTATGGCTTAACTTTAATAATTCATAATTAATAATATATCTTTTCATTTTAATATTATGTATTATGCAAATATTTAAAATTATATTTTAAATATATTAAATATATCTTCATAATTCTATTCTTTCAATTTATAATAATGAAAGGGAATTCTGGAAGATTATTGCATTAGTTTTTATTTACTTAAAGTAACTTATTGTCTGGTTATAATTTCTCTAATTTAAGCAACTTCAAATGCGCCCATTTGAGACCTATCTAAACTTTCCAATTACCTCTCATACTACCCCTCTTTGCAGCTCTACCTCTCTTTCAGTTGCCGTGGCTTGTGGACATAAATCTTAGTTGCAATCTACGTTAAGCCGTTTGCAGTTAAACTTATGTTTAAGTTCAAAATTAGTCGAAAGCTAATTAACGATAAGCGTTTGGCTGTTGCCTGAAGCCATAGCCAAAACCCAAAGTACAGGCCCAAGTTTTGGCTGCCATCGAAAAGTTTTAATGCATTTATCGAATGACTTTGGTAGCTGTAGCTAAGTGCATATTATCGGGCATCTATTTCAATTTCCTGCAGCAATTACAAGCATGTACTGCAGGCTCTTCCCCTTCCCATGCTGCTTTTTAGAGCCGAAACCAGTTGCTAACTTTACGTAAATCTATTTACGAAAGCAAAGTCTGCTCGCACGTAACGCCTACGCGTCTGTGACCTTTAGCCGGGCGCAGTTCAAAGGCGAATGCTAGCAATTTGCCTGTGTTGCCCTCTTTTCGTGAGAGCTCAGAATAAGGGAAATTTACTCAGCTCTTGCTTACTCTCTATCGCAGGGTACTTTCGCTCACTGAGTGCGCACAAGCGCTGTAGCGAACCGGTCGTTTGAGCGCCACTCAAAACAGTTGAGTGTAGTACTATAGATGAGGGTTGAGTGAGAGAGTGCGAACAGGAGTTGGAGGTGGTAGAAAATTGCATTTGTTCCACTTTCTGAGCACGTTGCATTTATTTTTTCTTTACGAAATGAGCACCTTTGTGCATTGAGTTTTGCTGTCCGGCATTCGGTCAGCGTTTTGGGCTAGAGGCGTGTCCAGGACAAATTCATGTGCGTCATCCTGACTGCAGCCAGCGGGCAACGACACTGGTCAGGATGCATTGCGGCTTCCTTTTCACCCAGAGGACACATAATGGCTGAGATTTGAGTTGTGGCTCTAAGCTCCCATTCATTTGAGGGCACGTTTAATGTTTTTCCTGCTCCACTTTTCAACTTGAATAAAACTATCTCAATTTAAAGCGAGATAACTATTTAAATATATTTAAAATTTAACAAAGAATAATGTTGTTTAAAACTAGCTAATTCTACTTCAGGGATTTCCTTAACTGTGATTTTTACTGAAATCTTTTTCATTTGCAAACTCTTTAAGTTCTCTTATATTGTGTGCGAACTATGAGCTTAAGCGTAACCATAAGAACTGATGAACAGTTACAAAGTTTCTAAACTAAATCCACGTTTTCTCTGCATCCATAAATTTGGGGGTTAAGCTTAAGCTTATCGTAGCTCCACAAACCTCCCTCAACTGCTCATTATAAACGGTTGGAAGTTTTCTTAGTTGCAATTTGGTTTTTGCTTCAAAAACTTGATAACTTTAAAGTTTAAACGCCCCAAAATGCGTCACGAACGTGACTGGGTCGAAGTTTTCTTTAACCAAAATGTCGACATCTTTGTCTTTGGCCAAAAAGGCGAACGCTTCAAAGTGGGTCAGCAATGAGGACGTTAAACATTTAAAAAAAAGGAACTGAAAACATGCTACAAAAACTTGTAAACGCTAAGGAATTGTACTTAAACTCGACTTGGAGTGAATAGCGAGTTGGAGTTGAGCGAGCGAACACTAGCACAATGAGTGAGTTTAACAAAGCGAGTGGAAAAATGTCCCGCTGAGCGAGTGAGAAAGAGAGCGGTCAGTGCAGCTGGCATTCGTTTACTGCATTTTTGACTCGCTGAGACTTTACCTTGCGCTCGCTGTGCGAGAGGCGAAATCAGTCGACAACGAGCCGCCATAGCAAACGGACGCAGTGTGCGGAGCAGCGTTAAACGTGAAACGTAATCGAATTTCGAGTTCCGAATTCGACAAATGACTATTTATAGCCTACGCTTTGTTTACGTGTCGTGACGCGTGTGCCAACTATACACAACTAAACAATAACAAAAATTCACAACAACAAGAATAGAAGAAGTAGAAGTAGAAGTAGAAAAAGTAACTGTGCTTCAAGTGAGAAAAGCAGAACAAGTTGAAAAATGTCGCTAAGCAGCACAACGGAATACCCGCTGACTGTGGAGGAGACAACAATAACAGCAGCAGCAGCAGCAGCAGCAGCAACAGCAACATCAACAGCAGCTGGAGCTAGTGGGGAACTGTATGCGGAATTCATTTCGGCACCGGCAAGCAGCATGAGTCCCGCTGCAATTGCGGAGCACATGCAACAGAATCAAATTACGTTCGAGATTCCCACAGCTCACGATCTGCGCCACATTGATGCACTGCATTCATTCAATGCGCTATTACAACGGATTGGCAGTGCCGCTGTCAACTATGATTCATCACCGGCCACGGCCAGCATCAGCACAGAACAGTTATCCAATTCCGTAGTACTCGATCTCGCCGATTTGCGGGAGAGCAACAATGAGGCGGACAACAATTCCGCATGGGAGCAAATCTTTGGGGATGCCGATATGCATGCGATTGTGAACTATTTGTGGATTGGCGTTGTCACCTCGTTGGTGGTGTTATCCCTCATCTTCATACTGTTCAGTTGCTATTTCTATCGCAAGTTTCGTACATGGAAAAAATGCAGTAAGTATTCAAACGCCCCTCGGCCTCAATTTTTCGACTTTAATCAAAATGTTTGTGTGTGCTTCGACCTTATCAACGGCCATTTATCCAGCTGTTTTGGCTGCCAGGCTAAACAATATAAAATGCAGAATACTACAGTTCCTCTGTCCCTATTCTCTTCTCTCTCTCTACACCCCCTCTTCGACCCTGCGCTCCATCGTATTATGCGCCATTATGGCCGACAGTCTCATAAATTTTTGGCGCGCTTCGAAATTGTTAGGGCGCTGTAATTTTAGATACACAACTTTATGATGCCACAAAATATATGTACGTTGCCGCATATTTATAATATTAAATTGACCTCACAGAGCCCCTCCCCACCACCACCCTCTTCCAACTCAGTGCGATAATATGGCAACTCTGACTTTGAAGAGAAAGGCGTGAAATTGTGTGTGTCGCGCTGAATGGACTGTGATAAAGCAGGAGATGAGTAATGTACAAGGATAACATGGAAGCATTTGTATTTGCTTCTAGCCGAAGCTTGCATACACTTACTGTAGCGCATTTGCTATATTTTTCGTCATTTTCTGCAATTTTCATTTCAATATTCAGAATGCTAACGAAATTCTAAACGATTACATTTAGTAGCCAAACATAATATCATCCAAAATACCCTATAATATTCTTAACATATTCATAATACCCTCTCAAAGCGTATAACAATGTTAGGGCAATATCATACGCCTTTGTGGCAGCAACAAAAGCTGAAATTGAATATACTTTATGATGTCAGCTGAATGAAATGAAAATCGTGAAAATTCTAAGAAAAATTGCAGCCCCAAAGCAACTTGAAGCTGTGGCAAATGTGAACCTGTTGCTTTCAAAGCGAACGGATGAAGAGCTGTAAATAAATGCCAAAAAGTAAATCATATGCTTAGGCACTTTACACATAATTAGACACACACACACACACACAGGCACACACTCAAGTCATGTGAGTCCCCAGAGAGAGGGAGGGCAAGGGATAGGAGAATGGAGAGTGGAGTAAAGCAACAAGCTTTACAACCTGGCACTAACTATGCAACTTACACAAGTCTCAACTCGAGTGTCAAACTTTTTGCAGACCAATTTAGCCAAATGATTTATTTAGGCCAAAACCAGTGAAAGAGATAGAGTAATAATGTGAGCGAGAGAGAGAGAGAGCGAGAATTACACAAGTTGTTAAAGGTCGTGGGAGGCTGGGATAGCAGAGAGGGTAGTGGTAGCGGGGCAGGGGCAGGGCAGGGGCAGGGGCAAAGGCCGTGGCATTAAAGTATGGCCAACTCAACTGTCAAACTGTCAATTTCGTGCTAACGAGCCTTAAAAACTTTTCTATGGAGAATGTTTGTACGGCGTTAAGCAGCTGGGGAAGGGGCTGTGCTGATGGGTTGGGGAGGGGCAGGCAGCACTACGTAAAATATCAATTTGAGCGATATGTGCGTGTGCGTGTGTGCGTGTGCGTGTGAGTGTGCGTGTGAGTGTGTGTGTGTGTGTGTGGTGTGTTGCCTGCTTTTGGGGGCGCCTCTACGTCTAATTAGTTTCGTTAGTGTCGTGTTGGGTTTAGTTTTTGTGTTGCTCTTCGCTCTTCGCGTCTCTCCTTTGTTTTTTTAGTTTTTGGTAATACATGTTAGACTGGCCTACATAGATAGGGTCCACACACACACTTGCATAGTTGTATTAGGTGCATCACACACACACGTGTGTCATTTATAATTAAGCAACTTTGGCTTAAGTTTGCTCGATTTTCATAGCACGCTTTTGTGCGCTTAATGCGAGCTACGTGTTTGCCGCTCCTCCCCTTCCACTATGTACTCCTCTCTGTCACTGTCTCCTTCTCTGTCACTCTCTGTGGCCACGTCCAGCTGCTTGTGCTTTGCTGTCGCTGCTCTCGGAGAGTGTGTTTACCTTATAAATACTTAACGAGCGCCTGAGATGCCGACCTGGCCAAGTTGCCTCACATCCTAACAGTTTATTTATTAAGCAAGAATACACACACACACACACACTCACACACACTCTCTCTCTTTCTCTGCACAAATGAGGAGCAAGTTTCGGCTTGTTATCAATTAGAGCAGCGCACAACTGAATTTATTAACAGGACAACAGCCAGCGGGGCCAAGCACTTGTAAATTGAAGCAAAGTACCAGCAACAGGACGAGGCAGGACATAACGGGAGTTGCCTCCACTGCCACTGCCTATTATGTTGTATAGGTTGTGCATAATTTACTTGCCTGCCTGCAAAAAATGTAATTAAGCGTAGCGCACTTTCTACCCCCCGCTCCACCGCTCACCGCTCTCCGCAGCGACAATTTCTCTGAAACAAGAAAGTAAATATACTTTTTAATGGATTTCGTGGTCTCAGTTCGACTTGTGCTTTGCAATTTGAGTATTAGTTGTAAACTTCATTGAATAATTGATAATTGTTAATTTCTTACTTTGAGAATTCTATAAATAATTAATTCAGTTGCTCAGCAATTTAAGCTGCTCACTTTGAGACGTATGCGAATAATTTCGTATAATGCCGGATAAACTTAATTTGAGCATCAATCAACACTCGGCTTTCATTGAAATCACCTGCCAATCGATTAAATGTAATAAAAATACAGTTCAACCTGCAGCAACTGCAACATTTATGAAAAGCAGAACTGAAACTCAACAAAAAAGAACAGAAGCAAACAGAACAGAACAAAATAGAACAAAACAGAACCAAACAGAACAGAACAGAGTAAAACAATATACCCTGTACTTGTGAACGCATAAAAAAATATGTATAAAAGCGAACGCAACGAAGCGAGCTCAATTGTTGGATGCTTCAGTGTTGGAGCCGTCAGCTCATTGCAATGAATTTAAATTGTTGCATACATTTCGGCAATTCGACAGTAAAACAACGACAACAACAACAACAACGACAACTACAACAACAACAAAATGCTGTAACAAAGCCAAAAACAAATGGCGTGCTAATTTTTTACCCGCAGCCTCTGCTGTTGCCCCCCTCTGCTGCCCGCGCCAGCCGCACAGCACCAACAACTTCGCATGCCAGTGGACAGTTACTTTTCTTTGCTCTCTTTTCGTGCGCTTTCGCAGGCAGCGAGCGGCGTAAGAGAAGAGAAGTGCAGCGAGCGCTTGCATAAAATATGAAGCCTGCGTATGTGTGCCTGTATGTCTGTATGTGTGTGCGTGTGAGTGTGTATGGCCCCAGTTGGTTGTGTTTGCCATCTGTCTATCAAAAAATGAAACAAAAGTCAAAATGGGTCTGCGAAAGTGCTCCTGGTGCTCCTGGTGTTCCTCGTGTTCCTGGTGTGTGCAGGCAGCAGCCGAAAAACGCAAGAGAAAAAAAAAATGCGAGTTTGTGCTACAGTTATAACAATAAATCAACAAACGCTGCCAACAGCACAGTGGCTGCTAACAGTATGAGTACAAGTACTCTGCAACTGCTGCGACTGCTGCGACTGCTGCGACTGCTGCGACTGCTGCTGCTGCTGTTACAACTGTCGTTGCCGTTGCTGTTGTTGTTGTTGTTGTTCCACTGTTTTAATATTGTAATGCGAAATATTTTTGTTCAACAGGCTCACAACTCCCCCAAAATGGCAGCCCCCCCTCCACCGCTCAACTCACACACACACACACACGTCTCCCCCCAAAATGGCTAAAATGCCGTTGCTTTAATGGAAAACCATTTGACCAAAATATTTACTCATGCGAGTTTCTAGCACCCGCAGAAAAAAATAAAATTAAATAAAATAAAATTAAATTAAATTAAATATAATGAAAAACAGACAAAGAAGAAGCACGCAGAGAACAACAAAAATGGGAAAACCATTTTCGCTGACAATTAAAAAATTGTCGAGATTTTTATTTAAAAATCGCAGCATTCAATTGCATAAAGCGCACACATGAATGTGGCTTAAATCGCATTTAATAACTGCAACATTGTGCGGCCCAACAAGCAGGCCAAGCAATAAAACCGCGTTTCGTTACCCATTTTATTATCTCGCATATAAATCAATCTATTTTCAATCATAATTGGAAAAACCCTGGCGTAAAAAAACGTTTACAGCTGCATAAAAGCATTGCTGCTCTTTTGGTCGCTGCCAAAAAAGCGTTAACAAGTGCTAACAAGGCTATGGATAGTAATGGATAAATTCGGATAGATTTCAGCAAATGTTTGCTAGTTACACAAACAAATTTCAAGATTGATTATGATTATAAATGTGCTATGAATATATCGGATAAGTCCGGATAAAAGCGGATAAAATACGACTAGTTACACAAACAAATAACAAGTGTGTCCATGATTGCAAATGTGCCAGGCAGATAAGTTCGGATAAGTCCGGATAAAAGCGGATAACATACGACTAGTTACACAAACAAATAACAAGTGTGTCCATGATTGCAAATGTGCTAGGCAGATAAGTTCGGATAAGTCCGGATAATTTTCGGATAATTTCGACAAATATTTAACAGTTAAGAAAATGAAATTCTAGTCTATTCATGACTGCAAATATGCTAGATAGACTTTAGAGTTATTCGGATAATTCCGGATAATTTTCGGATAATGTTTAAGAGGCTGCCAAGCCAGCTAAATTATATTCCACATGAGAATAAGTAGAACTTACTTAAACATACGTATATTTGAACAAATAAAAGTTGAAATTTAATGACAAATTTGTTTAAATAAAATTCCATAAAAGTTTAAACTTTTGCCGTTGCATACTTTTCGGCAATTTTATGCCTTCTGCATTTCTGCATCTTCTTTAGTATTTATTTATATTGTTTTTTTTATTTTTATTTTTATTTTTTATTCTTTTCTGTTCGTGTGCCACGCGCGCACTTCCGGCATGTTATTGCCTACATGTTGTAGTTGTTGTCGTTGTAGTTATTGCTGTCGTTGTTGTTGTAGTTGTTGTTGTTGTCAGTCAGTCACTCATTCAGTTTGTTGTTGTTGTTGTGAATGGGAAACTTTGCCTGTCCGGCGAGTCTCACAGGCATTTCCGGTCAACACAAAGTTTCCTACGCCTGCTACCTGTCTCACTCTACTGCCAGTATCTCTGTCTCGCTCCTTCTTTGCGTTGCGCTTACTCGCATTTTTTTGGTGCCTTTTCAATAAAAGATACTGAGGTTGCTGTTCATGTCCTGGCATTCAGAAAAGTTCAAGCGTTTGCGCCTTTACGCTAAATTGAATTTAATGCGCCGTCCAACTTGCTGCTTCCACTTCTTCTCCTTTGAGGAGGGAACTGCAGGCGGATGTGCCGCGGGGGTAAGGGCAAGGGGAACACAAACAATCTAATGAGATGTCTGTCAAAGTCAAAGCCAACCGAAAGGAAACTAAGCAACATTCTATCTTCTTCTATTTATTTTGCAGACAAGGACATAAGGGCACAGATTCATGCGGCAAGCGATTCGTACTCCTCACACGGCGCCAGTCATCACCTGATCAGCTGCGATGCCCGTCGTCTGTTGCAGCAGTTGCCAGTTGCCGGCGCTGGTGGCACAAATGGGGACAACAGTGCCACAAGTGGGGGCAACGAGGCGGCGTTCTATCAAATTGAATCGCCACCATGCTATACGATTGCCACTGGTCTGCCCAGCTACGATGAGGCGTTGCATCATCAGCCGCGTCATTTTGCCTATGGCATGAAGTTTGTGTATCCCAGTCTGGCGGCAGTGCATCATCATCATCATCATCGTCATCATCATCAACATCATCAGCTTAATAATCAGCGTGCGTGCATTACCAACTGGGAGAAGGACGCAGTGCAGCGCGGTGTGAATAAGCTGCAAAAGTGCAAACTGTCAGCAACAGACGATTCGAGGCAGACAGAGAGGCGGAGGCCGACGGAGGTGGAGGACAAAGCCTTGCCAGCTATTTGCATTAACATGCCGGATGAGGAGCAGCAGCAGGAGCAGGGGCAAGAGCCGGGGCAGGGGCAGGAGGTGCTGCAGCATCGAATTGTGGTGGCCAATGCTGCGTCGTCAGATGCCTCACAAACTTTGCTGCCGGCGGCAGCTGCTGACGACGATTGCGCCTCATTGGTTGTTGTTGTTGCCGCGTGATTGCCCACCAACTAAAGTGGCAGGGGAAATGGAAATCGCCTAGAGGCGTGGGGGCTTGGGGGTGCCTATAGACTATAGGACATAGATGGGGGAGCCAGAGATCACATGGTTACATGCTTAGTCACTTGTACATTTAGTTGTATGCTCTGGCTCTGGCGCACAGCAGATCCTATAATGATTTCATTTCGTTTAAGTTATTTGTTATATCATGTATTAACCAAGACTGAGTATTATTTATTGTCTATGTATTAAGTAATTTAAACAAATTGCCTAACGATTAAGCCTAAATGTTAATAAAACAAAAAACAGAAAACAAAAAAAAAAACAACAAATATAAACGCAAATATATATTCAACAAAAATACTTGAAATTTAATGTTAAACATCAATTTGATTTGATTTTCATCTTTTATTTATTTTTTAGTTTTTATATTTTAAATTTATTTTTTATTTTTATTTTTTATATTTTTATTTTTTATTTTTTATATATTATTTTTATTTTTTATTTTTTTATTTTATTTATTTATTTCTTTTATTATTTTTTTAGTTTTTAGTTTTTATTTCTTATTTTTTATTCGTTATTTTTTATATTTTATTTTTTATTTTTTATTTTTATTTTTAATATTTATTTTTTATTTTTATTTTTTATTTATTATTCATTATTTTTTACTTTTTATTTTCTATTTTTTATTTTTATTTTTAGTTTTTATTTTTTATTTATTATTTATTATTTATTATTTATTATTTATTATTTATTATTTATTATTTATTATTTATTATTTATTATTTATTATTTATTATTTATTATTTATTATTTATTATTTATTATTTATTATTTATTATTTATTATTTATTATTTATTATTTATTATTTATTTTTTATTATTTATTATTTATTATTTATTATTTATTATTTATTATTTATTATTTATTATTTATTATTTATTATTTATTATTTATTATTTATTATTTATTATTTATTATTGACAGCTTTCTTGCCATTTTACTGATTTTGACAGGTTCTTTCCACGTGGTTTTGGCTATTTTTTTTAAATTTGATATTTGAATACAGATAAATAGATTAACAAATTATTGTTTTATATTTCCATTCTCATTTGTTTCTTTGGATTAATCCAATAACTCTAATCAATCTTTAGAAACTTTCTTAATTTCTTCGACTTGTTTCCTCTAATTGTTGCATTTAGTTCCGTTACAACTGAGATAGCACCTCTTGATTAAGCACTTAATTAGTTGATAAAGTGTTGCAGTTACTAAAACTACTTGAAATAATTAAGTAGCAATGATTATTATGGATAGCAAGAAAAAACAAAAAAAGAGAAAAGCTTAAATGCAAACTAAATGAAAAACTTCAAGCTAAACGAATTAACTAAAACCAATAAGCGATTAAATATTGTCAACTCTGATAAAGAGAAAATGCAAATAACATTAAATATTTATGCAAAAATAGTTAAGCCTGCAATTCTATTAACAACTGGGGGGGAATTGGTAATCGAACTGTGAATGCAAATGGTAAGTGGGCGTGGCAAATGCAACCGGGTTAAGTCCGAGCCTGTTGGAATTCTCGTGTGAGCATAATAAATACTTAATTTCATGTCAAATTTGACACTTTTGTTGAGGTTTCTGCGCCTCAACTCGCATAATGCTGCAATTTGTATTCAAATGTACGATTCGTTGATGAGTCGACGAGGGACAGATCGACAGGCAGACAGGCAGACAGACAGACAGACAGGCAGACAGACTGACTGACAGACGGATGGACGGAGTAACACGCCACATCAAGCATTCCATAACGCAACGGGGCAAGAAACACCAAAACAGGGCCATAAATTATATTATCGTGCATCGTGTATCTGGTTCAGGTCACAGTCATGAGTGACTGCCAGTTAAATTGTGGACGCTGTCGACGAGGAAAGTAGGCACAAGTGGGGGAGCTGCAGAGCGGCTGTAGAACCTGGCACTGACATCAAGCAACACAACAACAACAACAGCAACAACAACAGCAACATCAACACCAGCAGCAGTTGCTTTTGCTGTTGCCGTTGCAGTTGCCGCTCCAACGTTGTTAGGTTGGTGTCACGGTCGTGTTTAGCTGTAAATCACAACAAAAACATAAGCAGCAATGCAGCTGCTCAGCTAGCAAATACCCTGCAATTGATACTTTGACTTTCCCATTAAGTATATTCCAAAGAAATTGCTGAATCTGTTTGCCTAACAAATATATAATTTCCACTCAACTTCTCAAACTTCCTAAGAGAAGTTCTATTGTTCAAATCGAAGAAATAGCTGTAGTTTTTGATTAACATATATTTTAAAAATTAAATTAACAACACTTCACATAAAGTAGATAAAAGTTTCATTCAAAAGTTTCCACTTAAGTTTGTAACTTGTCAAAATTTTTACTTTTTTCATAAGTACAAATTGCAGCAATTTATACCCTGCACAGGTATATATTAGTTATGTGCAAGTGTAGCTAACAGGCAGAAGCAGGCGTGGCAGTGCTTATAGAGTATGTACATGCTTGATCAGGAGAGCTAGAGACATATGTATACTCTCTCTAGATCGAGTTTATACTCTAAATTCGATACCCTGCCCTGCAAAACATAAAAAGAAATAAATTACGGCCACATTTCTCAGCGTAGACATTTCCAGCTTAACAGGCGCTTGCAGAATATCATACAGAAGCAATGCTGAAAGTTTCATCAAGTTCCGTTTATAAATGAGAAAGATAAGCAGAGAATAAAAAGCTTTGCTCTCTGCGGTCAGCACATAAGTGCGAGCGAGACAGCCAATGAGTGCGTTACTCAGCTTGAGATCGCTATGAGCATGCAAAGTGTATACGAGTGAGTGTTAATTAACAGTTGTTAGTTACTTCTAGTGCTAATCTGACTTACTTAGCAGACTCTACAGGGTATTCAAATGTCGCGTGTGCTCAGCTTAAGCGCTTGTTTACTTTAGTCAGTTTAGTTTATTTATATTGTTATATTAGCGTTTAGTTGAGTATCTCTGTAAGTCTCATCCGTGCAACACATCATACCCACTTCGCTCACAGCGTAATGGGTATACAGACACTTCGATCATTGACATTGCTGAAGCGTCAACCACAAAGACAAGCGATATGCACTTTTATGACGCCAAATGTGTCTCTTATCGCCAATGCGGAGTGTGGAGCCGAAATGAGGAGGGGGGGGGGGGCGTGTTTATGGAACAGCTCAGCTCAGACGTGTGTTGGCCGTAATTTGTCGTTGGCTGTTTGAAAGTGGCAAAGTTCATTGAACAGGTTAATGTCGGCTAATGAGGCTTGGCAAGCGATAAAGCTTTGCCCAATCAATTGATGAATAAGTGATGCTAATTATATATAAATATAATGATGTAGGACGACTATATGTTTTATTTATACTTTAGAATTTTGTTGTTGATTAATCTTCGTCTGAATCGTCGTCCATTTCAACATCGGCTGCTGCATCGCCAGGATCATCGCCTGGTGCTTCGGCTGTTGTTTCATCGGCTGCTGCTGCTGCATCAGTCGTTTCGTCTGTTGTTGCATCAGCATCGTCCGCTGTTGCATCAGCATCGTCCGCTGTTGCATCAGCATCCTCCGTTGTTGCATCAGCATCCTCCGTTGTTGCATCAGCATCATCCGCTGTTGCATCAGCATCATCCGATGTTCCATCAGCTTCGGCAGTTGTCTCACCATCCTTGTCCTCTTCTACAGGTGGCCCAGCATCTGCATCAGCATCAGCATCAGCATCATCATTATCATCATCATTATCATCATCATCATAAGAATATGCTGTATTTGTCATGTCTTCCGTTGAGGCTGCTAGGAAACTCTCGGGCGTGAATGGCTTAAACGAGAATTGCCAGTAGAATGTCAGCCAGTAAATGATAAGGAAATCATGGAAGAGTATTAAGGATCCCAACAATGCATCATTCAGTCTCATCTCAGCAAAGCGACTGCCATTGATTGTCTGAGCATGGTACATGACAAACTGACAGCGAAATGGGAACAAATCATAAGTGATTAGCGCATATATACCCTGCAGGAGATACTTACACACAGCATGATTGAGCTAATGAAGATTTCAGCGACTAAATACGCACTTGATGACGTCGCGGGTATCACCAGCTTGACCATGAGAAAGAAGACGGCGACAATGAGGAAAATGAAGCCGAGAATGAAAATGATAGCCACATCCAAAGTGAGATCAATCTGCAAGGGAAAACACATATAACTGAACAGAAGGATTAACCTAAGGATTAAGCACACTACTAACATCCTTGGGCAGTATGGAGCCAATTATTAGAAACAGCACCAACAGCACCACACAGAGTACATAAAACAGCAAGAGATCTGGCAAATAAACTCGGGCCACAAGTGCGCATAGTGAAATGATTTGCAGCTCAACCTGAAAAGCTCAGGGAAATTAATGAAAAAAATTATTAATAATACTAATGAGAATTATCATGTCAATGAACTCACAATGATGATGCTGACAATGAAGTTGAGGCCATTGATAAAACGCAGCTTCTCAAAGAATATGAAGGTGAGAAAGAGCAGAATCGCCAGCACGAATGTGACGAAGCAAACATAATAATATTCCGTGAAAATGTCCCTCAAGGTCGCACTAAATAAATGAAATTTAAGATAGACATCTCTCTAATTGCATTCACTTACAACATGGCGACAAAGACCCATTGTGCTATTGCCAATATCAGCCAGATGGTCAAGAGCAGATATGTCTTGATGGCAAACTTTCTGCGGGCTCTCTTATAGTAGCGATAGTTCCGATAGGAGGCATTCATGGCCTTCCCGGCATCGGAGTTGGGTTAAGTGTGGTATTACCTTGCGGACCATAAACGAGAAGAGCACACAACAACAACAACAAATCTGTGGTATA
The DNA here is from genome assembly GCA_035042075.1 of Drosophila macrospina. Lineage (NCBI taxonomy): Eukaryota > Metazoa > Arthropoda > Insecta > Diptera > Drosophilidae > Drosophila > Drosophila macrospina. The sequence goes on from JAWNLW010000591.1 coordinate 3,085,602, forward strand.
GACTACAATAAATTCAATTTTAAATTCAATTTGACATTAATCTGAAAAGTAACTCAAAAACTTAACATAACTTCAGCAGAAAAAACTACTAAATTTACGTTCGCTTTTCCTTTTCATAATTATTATTATTATTTATTATTAATATTATTATCACTTAAAATGAATTTCTCATTCACGCATTCGATAACTCTCTATTAGTCCGGTTTTTTGGCATATTTATAGTGATTTTCCTGGTCCAACCACTTGAGCCTCCAGTCTCGATCTCTTAGCGAATCCGGATTCTTATCCTCATTGAAGTCTAGTGTTATAACCAACTTGGTATCATCTGATATGGTTTGTGTACTTTGTCATTTAAAATGAATTTCTCATTCACGCCTTCGATAACTCTTCCTTAGTCCGGTTTTTTGGCATATTTATAGTGATTTTCCTGATCCAACCACTTGATCCTCCAGTCTCGATCTCTTAGGGAATCCGGATTCTTATCCTCATTGAAGTCTAGTGTTATTACCAACTTTGTATCATCTGATGTGGTTTGTGTACTTTGTCTTTCTCTTTCTCGATAGACATGTTTCGATAACACATCATCGGTATAGTCATCGTAATCGGGTGGAAATTGCTTTCTATTGTGGCGATTCCATGCTGTCGATGGGAGTGGCCAGTCGCTGGGTGTGACAGCTCCAGCGATCAGTTGCCAGTAGAATGTCAACCAATAAATGATTAGAAAATCGTGGAAAAGTATCAACGAGCCGAGGCAGTAATCATGCAGACGCATCTCCGCGAATCTCCCCCCATTTATGGTTTGCGCATGGTACATGACAAACTGCCCAAGAGAGAGAGAGAAAGAGAGAGAGATCACACTGGATGAATCAGTTCGAAGTGAATCACTCGAATTGGGTACTCACGAATAGCATGGTCACGGTAATGGGTAACTGTACCAAAATGTAGCCATAGTCGTGTATATCCCGACCGATCTCGGAGACCAGAAGTTGAAGCATTAGAAAGAAGACGGCGACGAGCAGCAAGAGGAAGGCGAGTATAAATATGAGAGCTATGTGTAGCGTTAAATCCATCTGAAATATGTGTTATTATATTGAATTTGGTGCACTTACCAACACTGCTACACTGCTACTCACCTTTCTTGGCAAGAACGAGCCGATGAGCACGAAAAATGATAAAAGCACAGCACAGATCAAGAAATACATGAGCAATTCAGCAAAATAGGTGCGAGCGACGAATGTGAACAGGGAAATGATCTGCAACTCTACCTAGATGAAAGCTCAATGTTAAAGAGTGTGTTTTCCAACACTCAACACTCAAGTGTATTAGGCACTCACAATGACAAATGTTATAAACAAGGCCAAAACACGCTTATATCGCAGCTTCTCAAGGAACAGAAACAGGGCAAAGAGCGCAATGGCCAAAACGAAGGTCACAACGCTTATGTAATAGTGTTCCCGAAAGATGTCCTGTATCGATGGACTGTGATTCGTACACTCATTAACAGCTGTTGCCTGCCCCCCCAAAAACACTGTGTGGCACTTACACTAAACACACCAGCAACCACTGTATCAATGCGATTGTCAGCCAAATCATCAGCAATATATAGGTTTTCAGGGAGAACTTTCGACGAGCCTTCTTATACGCATAGTAGATCTGCCTGGAATTCATGCTGTTCCCGTTCCCGTTCCCTCTCCCGTTCCCGTTCAACTTGAATCTATATTCAGTGCATTCACTGCAATTTTGATGCCATGAGTGCTACGAGTGCGGTCCAAATTAATTATATACGATGACATTCAACTAGTGTATTCAATGTGGAAAACAATACAAAGACACATGCCAAAGAAAACTTGATTTTCAATTCACAGTAAGCTGGCATTTCCCATATAAATTCATATTTGATTTACACTTTCCGATCTCAGTTGGCATGTGAGCTTTAAATTTATTTTGTGTTGAAAAGATATTTCTTATTTTTGCAATGTTTTCGTTTAATTTTAGGAACTTTTCTTCTGTTAAAACAATTTATGAAAATGTTGTTCAGTATTTAGGAAAGTTCACTTAGCGCCTTAATTATAATATAATTCTATTTATATTATTTGTATAATTTATTTATATTATTTATATAATTTTCTTTTATTTACTTATAAATATATAGCTTAGTTTGTTATTCATATAGTTTATCTTCTTTATTTACATTTATTTAATTTATTTCATTTTTTGCTCCGTTTACTTATTTTTTTATTTATCACTTAATTTTATTTATTTTAAATACCTTATTTTTAATTATTTATTTAATTTATCTTTATGTCTTTTATATTAATTATTTGATTTATATTTTTACAATTTATTTTATTTGTTTAACTTAGCTTACTTATTTTTTATTTATTCCTAAATTTTATTTATTTTATATATATTTAACTTATTTAATTAAATTATTTTATTTGCTTAGGTTGTTTTGCTTATTAATTTATGTATTTATTTAATATATCTTCTATATTTATTTCTTTTGTATTATATAATATTTATTTATTTAATTAATTAAATTTGTTTGACTTAGTTTATTTTTTATTTTGTTTACCACTTAAAGTTGATTTAGATTAATTTCTTTTATACAGTTTATATACTCAATTTGGTTTGTTAATTAATTTTTGTATTTATTTTATTTATCATCTTTATTTATTTCTTTCAATTTCATTTAATTAAATTTATTATATTTTAAATATTTAATTTATTTTATTCACTTTATTTATTTTACTTTTTTATTAGTTTTATTTATTATTTAATTAAATTATTCTTTTTTTATTTGAATCAATTTACAATTAAATGTATATATATTTTTTTTATTTAAATCAATATTTATATTTTAACTAAATTGCAAAGATATAGAGAGAGATAGGGTGAGAGAGATATAGAGGGGGAGAGGAATTCTGTCAATCAGTGAGGCAGCAAATGCACAACATGAACAGCAAACAGAGCATGAGCAACAACAATTTAAGTCAATGCAGTTAACTAATTTTGCGCTTGTCGACAAATAACGCTGGGAGTGTGTAAATAGCGCAAAAGGCAGAAATCACGGTAAACTGTCAACTGTAAGCCAAGTGTTAAAAATGTCAAATAAATAATGCTCCAACAGCAAGAGCAATCGCAACAGCAACAAACAACAAGAAATAACAACAAACAAACACAGGCACACTAATGAGCTGACTGACAAATGCAATGCAAACTCAAAAAACCTGAACCTCGGTCGCAGCTCTCGATCTGTCATAGCATAAGTTTTTCCCGCCAGCAGCAGCAGCTCCTACCGCCGCCCCTAGCCAGCTCCCTCTTTCAGCCAATTTGCATACAAAAAAGCCAAACGAGACAAGTTGAAAGCTAATGCCAGTCACAAACTACGTTTGTCACACGCGGCGTATGCGCAACGTACGCATCAGACTCAGACAGGTGCCCAGGGGAGTATGTACTGCGTTGGCGGGGTGGTGTTGCGGCACACACAAGAATAAGAATCATTTAGCGACACATTTGGCATATCAAAATACCTGATTAAACGTCAAGCGACATTTCGAAATCAGCTGCCGTGTGCGTCGTTTATTAACTGCCAAAATAAGCCAAAAACTGAGACGAGCTAAGTACGTCATATTGTTGTAGTTGTAGTATTATATGGGATATACATACAAGAGTAGTGTACGAGGTTCAGTCTCCAGTCTCGCTGACTTGCATGCAAAATTAATTACAGGCAAAATTGTATTAACGCATCTCGATGTTGACAGCGTGACACGTCGTGACTTGAACTTGATTTGCTTTGGCAAATTAAAGAGATTAAATCTATAGTATAAATAGTATTATTATGTGATTTGTATTCAATCTTAACTAAGTCAGGTCACAGTCTTTAGTTCGTGCTCGTGCTAGTCACGCGCTCATCGCTAGCTGACGCTGACGCAGACGCTGACGCTGACGTCAACTTTGCGGCTGCCTTTTGGCTTGGCCTGAACGTCTTCCACGCGCACATGCTCTGCGCCAGCCATAAAACTTTTACGTTTTAGCCCTAACCGAATTTAGAGCCCAGACCCAAGCACAGACTCGAACTGAGAGTCACAGTCACAGAGTCAGAGTCACAGTCAGAGTCAGAGTCAGAGTCAGAGTGAGACCTCGCACCCGGACCCTGGCCATGCAGTTTAGATTCATTCTCATAGCTATTTGCGGTGTGGGCCATAAAACCTGAAGTAACGCTGACATTTCAGCTGCTGCATTGCAGTGGACGTTGCTGCGCTGCGGTTGTCGCTGCACTTTTTACGATCCGACACTACGTTTTGGGGGCCTCTAAAACACTGGCTGCCTGCCCAACACCCAACACCCAACACCCAACACCAAAACACAGCGCCCAGCACTCAGCACTCTACACTCTACACTGCATACCCAAAACTCTACACCCAACTTTCTACACCCAATCACGGCATCGCAGTCGAAAGTGCGAAATGAAATTTTAATCAGACTCTGTTCGTGTTTATGATTTGACTGTAAAATTTATATTGTTGCTGCATTTCGGTAAAGCTCTAATACAATCTACATGCTATGTGCTTGTATGTGTGCCATGAAATACTAACTTGGTAATTGAGACGGGCAGAAATGTTGGCTAAAACACGTATCATCAAAAGTATCTTGAACTCATTAAAGTGGCAACTCTCGATGTGCTCTTAGATTAATGATTATTCGGAAGAAATAATGACTTACAATGTTGTAACTTTTTGGTAATTAGTATAATTTAGGTAGTACGTATACAAATAGTAGTGTATTTTACTACTATTTTCTATTACTACTATTATCTATTACTATTGTCTATTTATAATACAAGATAGAGTTTTTCTGACCTATTTTTATTTCAGTTTTCATATAATTCATAAATATTTTGGCTTAGATTTAATTGATATTATATTTTTATATATTTTACTAGCAATATAATATACAAATAGTCTTGGTAAAAATTTTATACTATATTATATTAATATTCTACAGCTATATTCTATGCTTAATTTAGCTGACTATTGTTACAGTTTATTTTTATTATTTTGCCTAATGATCCACTTTATTTTTGTTGTTGTTGTTATAAAACAATTCGTATGAGCAGAAAGTATGTTTTAATATTTTGTTCGCATTATTTTAGTCAGCAACAGGCACCACTCCGTTATTTTATGCAATTTGCTTAACCCTTCTTCGTAGTGCGCGAGCTTAACAACAACAACAACTACAATATACAGTTAATGCTCTGAGATGCATGTCGGCTGCAGCTCATCGCTTACTCGAAGCAATGCAAAAACAAAACACATGAAAGTGTTGTGTTGAGCTCAAAACAAAGACAAAGAAGAAGATGAGAAAAAACTGTTTAAAATTGTTATTGTAATGTTTGTTTTGCATTGGCTTTCGAGCACTTCTCGCAGCAATTATAAAAACAAATAATGCATTGGCATTGTTCTTGTAACTCAATGGCAGAACTTAATTGCCAAAACTGTTACTCATTTCGAAACAAAATAATAATAATAATATGAATACAAATATTAAATATAAATTTAGTTAATATAAATATATGTTTATTTTCATTTTAGAAAGTAAATAAAGAATTAGATTTTGATATCTCCATCTCTTTATTATTATCTGCAATATCTGCTATGATCAAAAATAACTTGTTCTACATTCATATTTTAAGTTAACGCAGACATTGTCTTAATGATAAGAGCGATAAGCGTGCTAAGTGTGAACTATATTTGGTTACGTCAAATAGATATATCTAGCTAGTATCTCATCTGCAAATAAGCTACACGACTTGGCTTAGGTCAGGGTCGGATTGTTTGCAGATAAGCACAGTAATTGCCACAATTCTAGGTACGAGTAGATGTGAGACAACAAAGGTTAAGGCGATGGCAATGCGTGCCAAGTAGTTGTTATTTGACTTAGATGAATGCAAATATGCGAAGAGGCCAACCGAGGGCAGCAGAGAAAGAGAGAGAGAGAGAGGGAGAGGGAGTGGGGTGTAGGAAGAAGAGCAGCACATGAGTAGATAAGGACCAGGGACCACACCGCACTATGCGTTTTCTATGTGATCAGAGACAGAGAGACTGGGCCAGTGGAGTAGAGTTGATAACATGCCGCAGGCCGAGTTCAAAGAGCCGCCTACAGCACCAACATCACCATCGTCGTCGTCGTCGTCGCCGTCGTCGTCACATCATCAAACAAAGTGAGCAACAAATTAGTGGCAGCAACTACTGGGAAATTCTCTGTGCGGCATTTGCGTCATCAAATTTGTAGCAGCTTATCAACAGGCAGGCGGCGGTGGCGTCTCTTCTTTTCTGATAAGCCCCAGCTCTACTTCTCTCAGTCACCTCCCCTCTATCACTCTGTCTTTCTCTCTGCCTGTTTCTGTTTGTGAGTCATGCCCGCCAGAGCCGTGAGTGGAACGTGACCTGGCACTTTGGTGACTTTCCATAATCATTTTACATTTTCCTGCAGTTTGTCCTTATCAATTTAACGACTTCCTTTTCAACCTGCATTCTAACCCAACGCTGACTCAGACACCGATTCTAACTCTGGACCACCGGCTAACAGTCGAACTGCAATTAGCCTTAGTTTCGGATCGTATAGCCCGTGGCTCGTTTCAGTATCGCTTCTTTATCTAAGCTAATTGATATTTATGGCTTCAGCACGTTTCCACAAAGTTTTTCCCATTTTCCCCATTTTCGTTTTATTTTTATTAGCAATAGAACGAGAATTCCCTGAAATGATTCAACTTATAATGTTGCAGCGAAAGAAAGAAGACTTGAAAATTTAAGTTAAAATATATAAATTTATATATAAAAGTAAAAAATATATAAATAAGTTGAATATAAATTAATGGAATATTATATTTTATAGTTAAAGCTGTATAAATTAGTTTAGTCGTTTCTTTACTCTTAAATAAAAGAGATGTTCAAATCAATATCATTGTCAAAGCTACTTTCAAATTGGGATCAAAAGGAGCCAGAAAGAGAGTGATATGAGAGTTATACAACTTATGCCATATTACTTAAGAGTATTCAAATAAGAACTCTTATAATGACAGTAATTAAAATAGTGCCAAACCTCAACTAAAGTCTCCACTCTCCAATTAGCCCCATACTGCTTCTTGTTCTCTCCGTGCATTCGTCAGCTGCTCACGATTCGAAGTTATGAGCTATCATATTTCGTATACTGAAATAACCATGAGCAAGCAGTTTTTTCTCTCTCTCTATCGCTTTTTGTAGCAACTAAGGAGCACTTAAGAGGTTTCTCCCAAAAAGAAAAAAAGAAAACGACTATAAAAACATGTCAGAGATATATCGAAAATTGAAGAATATTTGTAGCTTGTGTTGCCTTGATTTATGAATGAGTTCTGTTGTCAGGACACTTTTCTACAGGATGATATGTCAGTTTTGCTTCTATTTCGTTGTTGTTGTTTTCCGTTTGTCTTGTACTGCGACTACTTAAAAGTAAATAAATAATACAGGAAATTACAATCTTGTTTGCGCAAAGGAAGGAACATGAGTTGTCGATATTTTGAGTTATGATATGTCAATGACAAGCTACCGAAAAGGTAAACAAACTTCCTTATCATGTTAAGTTATAACAAAGAAGGTAGCTTCAAATGTTTGAAGGACACTCACTCTTGCTCTCTTGCTGTCTCTCTCTCTCTCTCTTAACGAAAGAGTACAGTACAAATTTCTGACACCTTCAGTAATGAATCCTGCCGAGCAACGGACCTCATTTCCAAGTAAACTCGTTTTCAAATCGAAACCCGATAATACACACTGTGTGTGTGTTGGTGTGTGTGGAATTGAAGTTCTTCTGCAAATTCTGAGAATAGATTGAGGACCATAATTATGCCCACGCTTACAATTTACGTACAGCAGCCTGTCAATTGCCAAAGCAAACAGAAGATGCCAAAAAAAAGAGCAAAATAAAGACGAAGCTGAGATGGGATGAGATGGGATGAGACAATAAGCAGTTTTACCTGAGCACTGTGTATGTCCTTGCTGCTGACAAATCAGCAGGCAGTGTCTGAATTTATGAATAGCTCTGCTCTGAACAGCTCGTTCTATGGAACAGTATGAGCCATAGAGGCACTGAGGCAGTGAGGCATTGAGTACCTCTGCCTGCCACTGATCGCTTCATTATGCCATGTGGAACATGTCAATTTTGTTGCCAGCCTGTTGCAACTTCTGCACACTTCCTGTTGTGCCACAGAGCAGAAGTAGCACTGCAAGCCGAACTCATCTATCAACTTCTCGTTTGAGTTCACATAAATCAATTTGTCGTCCGAATGTCAAGGACATAAAAATATATTTTTATTATGGCTTTAAAGTCACACACACACACACAAGCATTTTAATGTTTTCTTCTAATTTAATGCATTCCCACTCCACTCTGATACTGTAATTTAGATGGATGGCCCTCGGTTAAGACCAAGGACAAGGGAAAGTGTCTGCCCAGAAATTTGCACAGAACTCAAACATTTTTATGCTTGTTTCGTGACCGAAAACTATGAGGGGGCCGCAAACTGTTGGCAGTAACTGTAACTGGCAGTAGTAACTGGCACTAGTTGCAGGACTAAAACTAACCTGTTACTCGCACCACATGTGGCAGCATTCAAATCCCTCTCTCTTCCTCCCTCTTCCTCCCTCTCTCTCTGTGAGGTTTTCAAATTTCATTTCAGGTGAAACAACATTTTTACATCCTCACGCGTTCCGTCAACAGTTTTTATGTATGCTTCCTCTTCATTTCGTTGGTTTTCTGTTCTTTTTTTTTTGTATTTCCGGAAAATTAGTTTAAAAGCATCATAAAATAATTTTCGTGTGCGCGTTTGGGAAATTTTTCGCGCTCGCATTTACCGTTTTATTGCGGGCCAAGTTGAATGGCTTTTAACTCTCAGTTGATACCCTGTGCCGCAGTCGCGCACAAGGTAGCTACACTTTTTAAGTATCTGTGGAAATTGAAGAAGCATTGCTTAGTTTTGCTTATGTTGTGGAGAGTATTAAGCATTTCCTAGGGTATTTTGCAGTTGAGCAATGCGCTGCATGGCCAGGTGTGTAAATGGATTTGGAGTAGCACATTTTGGGCGCTTAGTTAGCCCATCATCATCAGCATCAGCTTCATCATCAGTTGGCAATTCTCCTTTCAAATGATCCGCTCGATGGGCATCATAAAAAAACAGCCAAAGAGCCAAATTAGATTTATGCCCCATTTTTGGAGATTTAACAGTTTTATGACTGAACACCAGGGTTGGGGAAGAGTTCACAACAAATGCAATAGACCGAGGTCAGAGCTACACAGATTAGTCGACTTACGGTTCATTTGTTTTTCATCATTCGCAGCTTTTCATTACTCATGGAATTACGTCTGCGGATGATATGCGTTTCCAAGCGCTTATCTAATATTGTGACTCAGGTATTTATTATCAAGCAGATTCAATTTCATGCTAACTTGTAAGATATTACGAAATTTTAATGAATGAATCACTAATAGATAAAGTTATCTTGGTCCAAAACGCTTACGGGTTTTCCCCAGCAACAGTTGATAATCTTTTTGAATATATATATATTTATTCCAAATCGCTCCTTAACCCAAATAGCACTTCCTGTGTCGTAATCCATACCAAAATGCACTTAAGCGTCATGTATCTTACGCCCACATGTATCTTGAAGATACAAATAAGTACAAGTACAAGTGAGTGCAGCGAAAAAAGCAAAAAAAGGAAACTGAAGGAAATATAAAAGATAAAAGATGAGAACCTCTTGTAATTTGAGCAATTTGTTTTCATAAACTGCGCTGATTCTGGCTCTCTGCTTCTTCTCTCGTCCTGCGGCCTTATGCAATATGAGGGCAGCAGCCAGTAAATAGTATCTTGTATCTTGTATCTTGTATCTCGTTTCTTTTACTATTTGCCGTATATACTTTCAAAGGAATTACGTTAAGAAATTTGTTAAGCGTCTCTCAAGTTAAGCATGTGTGAATGTGTGTGTGTGTGTGTATGTGTGTGTGTGTGTGTGTGGTTTGTGGCACATCCTCGAAAAACAATCCCAGATCCTTAGCAAAACACTCAACCTACAAAAAAAACGAATGAAATTGAATGAATGTGGTTGAGGCGTCAACATTTTAAGTGCTCTCCCCGCACTTCCCCTCTGCACAGCTTGGCACACCAACACTCAGCTTATGTCCAACTCGTAGTTTCTTTATAATGGTTTTAATAACAATTTGCCGCAAATGTGACCAGGTTTTTCTTATTTTTTTTCATTTTTCGTTTTTCTATATGTTTGTGTAAATATAATTTCTTTAATTGGATTTTGTCGTCATAGCTGCCAGGAGCTGCACCGCAGAAAAACATTTGCCACTTAGCGGCGGCGTCGGTGTGAAATTAAGAAGCAGTCAACAACAAAAGCAAGCCAAACACATGGATAGCTGGACAGACGGCAAAGGCAGCTGGCAAAACCCGTTAAAATAGCGGCCTAAAAGCGCAAAGGCATTGTGGTTAATTCGGTCGCATGAACTTGGTAAATGCGCTGCAAATGAATAGAAAAATGTAATAGAAATAAGAATGTAAATAAATATATATATGAATATAAATATATAACTAAATATAAATTGAGTTTCCATAAAGAAAACTCTTTGTTTTTGCAGTTAACTAAAGCAAATTCTCTCTTCACTTAGTTTCACTAAAATCGAATGTATATATCTTATAATACAATTGATTTACAATTTTAATAAACTCTCTTCAAATAATAAGTAAACTCTTTGCTTGTAGCACGCTCTTAGCTATGCCGCTGTCCCATCACTGCACTGCATATGTTCTCATCCCTAATTATGAAGAAGCTGTGGCTATCTCGCTTTGCCTATATAGCATAAGCAGAGCTTTCAGATGGTGATCTCGCTCTCACTTTCGCAGAGAGGCTTGGACATGATAACTTAAGAGAAACGTCAGCCGCAGGAAGGCAAACAAATATGCGAATAAAAGTAGTGCATAAAAGAAGAACGAATAAATCACAAATGACAAGTTTCAGCTAAGCAACTGCATAAAATAAATAACATGAGTTGAATATAACGAAGTACTTTATGCAAGTAAAGAGATTTGCTCATAGAATGTAATTAAAAACTGTGTTTTATTTAATTAACTTCACTTTCTGATCTTGAGTTCATTTGGTGCCACACTGCAATCTTAGTTATACTGCTCCACGGGGCAATCGTTAAAAGTGAGTTGCAGGGCATTGCGTATACGTAATATGTTGAACTATTGCCAGTGACAGGCGACAGCGCGACACGCTGTCTAACAATTTTAATTTTCAATTTTAACTGCAGCAACGACAACAACAACAACAGCAACAGCAGCGACGGCAACAACAACGTCACACGGCTTGCCTCTTAGTCAGTTTCAGTTGCAGACGTAGACGCAAGTCGCGAGCTGGGTCGCAGTTGGAGTTGGAGTTGGAGCTGCCAGCGACGGAGCCAGAGCCGCGTCCAGTTTTATCCGTCGCGTTAAACTAGGTCACTGGTGTCAATCGTTGACTTGCTGTGTTCTTGTTGTTGTTGTTGTTGTTGCTGTTGCTGTTGTTGTTGTTGTCAACTTAATTATGTCGCAATTGCTTTGAAGTCGACTTTTGCAAATGAAAAGCAGCAGCAGCAGGTGGCATTGCTCTATGGTCCACAACAGCCATTTGAAATTGCGCTTTATTCAATTTTTATGCGCTATTCAGCCCCCGCATTTCCCTCGGCTCCCTCCCTCTTTCACCCACTCTATTGCCCTTTTTAGTGGCTGCAGTGTCGTTGTCACCAGTTTAATTGGATTTGCCTCGCTGCCGCGTGGCTTTGTGTTTGGTATTAGCTGTGCCACAGTCTCTGTCCATGTCAGTTTGCCCCTGTCCCTCCTCCACTCCCTCGCTCTTTCTCTTTTCTCTTTGACTCATACTTACCCCAATTCACAAAGACTTTGTAGCCATCATCATCATCATCCACATCATCATCATCGTCGTCGTCATCGCCATTTGCCATTCGCTGTTGCTGTAGCTAAAAAGCTGCAGCGCATTACAAATTGGTTTAGTTATTGGCTTAATTGAATTGTTGCAGATTGGACTTTAAATACGCGACTGCCACTACCTCTGCCAGTGCCACTGCCTCTGCCACTGCCTCTGCCACCATAAGACTTGTTGTTGCGCCCTGGGGCACTCTTTTACTCATATACTTATTTCTATAAGGTAGCTTCAACAACTTGCAATTAATTGTAACTTGGAACTCAGAGAGGAGACAGACAGAGAGAGAGAGAGAGAAAGAGCAAGGAAGAAATTAATGAATAGGTGTGACTTTTAGTCATCTAAGACATGTAATTAGGGCGTTGCAATGGGCGTACCCCAAGCAGCGGATTGTTAACCTCATTACGTATGCAAATTATGAAGATGCCACAGCAAATGAGAGGGAGCTTTGAATGAAATGTGTGATGGAAACTAAAAAAATAGAAAGAAAGCAAGAAAAATGATATAAAAATCTGCATAAATAATGCTACAATGCGAGGTGTGACCTCGTTTTAAGATCCTTGAGATTGAATTTCTAAAATCGCATGCAACAAGTAGCATAGAAAATTGAATTTGTGTCGTAACTGTCTTTTTACTTTTGTCAATAATTTCTTTAAATTATTAATAATAATATAAATATATGTAAATTACTTTAATACACAGAAAAAATTACTTAAACAAAGAATAAACTACAATTTGTTAATAGAGTTTTGCAGAAATTTTGCACTTTGAGCACTGAAACTACAACTGCAATTTACAACTGTCAATTTATCAATTAAGCAATATATATTGATAAACAACAACATTTTAGAAAACAGTTTAGTTTATTCTAATCTTTAAAATATAAAAATAATAGATTTTAAATAAAATTAAATGTTTTATGCTGCTTTCTCTTTACTTCACGATCTTCAGCTAAACTATCTCAATCTGTGCCACATTTTTTCTCAATAAACTCATGCGATATACCAATATCTCTTGGCCATATCGCATGGAGGGCAACACAAAGCGGCGCTGTGACAATTTCCCAGAATTGCTAAATCGAAATGTCTAAAGCAAATGCATTGTAATGCTACTGTCGCCAGACTGATGGACCCCAATACAAACGCCTCCTGCTCCATTAAAAAAAATACAACAAACAACAGTGAACAACAACAACAAGTACAAAATAAAAAACCGATTTCATTGTTTGCATGCAACGTTGACGAGGCAGAAAGAAATGTCAACAAAATGTAAAAAAAAAGAAAGAAAGACTGGGCCTCGAATTGGAACTGATTGACACCGAGCGACGCAACGAGGCATATTGAAGAGGGTCAGTAGGGAAGTGAGCGGTGTGGGGGAGGGGGAATGATTGTACAAGGTAACACTTGAAAACTAATGCGCTTATCAGTGAAAATTGATCGCGTCTGCGAGTCTCCATCACCGTCTCCGTCTCCGTCTCCTACCTCGTCTCCTACCATGAATGCAGGTGATTGTTAACATTGTATGTGGAAATAATTAACATGTACTTTCAATTTCGTGACTTGGGCCGTTTGAAAGAAAAGCAGTCCGTGGAAAAGTGAAACGAAATGGAGCCACAATACAAAATACCCCCCTTCCCAGCAACTCCTTATGCTCCTCACCCCACCCTCGCTACTCAAGCAACTATCGATCAATAACATTTGTAATGTCAGTAATGACAAGGCACGACAAGGCGTCGGGGCAGTTCTTGAAATCGAAAGTTTATGGCTAATGAATTTCGTGTATTTGATGTATTTGATGAATTGCTCAAGCTGCAAGCCGGCCAAGCACCTTGCATATCATTTCAGATAAGATAAGAGCCGACTGATAAGCCAACTCGAACTCGATTTCTCAATCGATAACAATCAATCGATGCAAGAGTCACAATTTTTCTTTATTTTGTTTCAGCCAAAGACTTCAATTGGGAACAGTCGCTGTCCGTCTGTCTGTCTGTCGATCGGGCCAGGCGCCCATTGCGAAATTAGGGTTAATTGAGACATTTAGCATATCGGTAAATGCCCCCCTCCGAGCCATTAACGCTTTCCTAAATAGTAGCTGTATTACTTGGTAGAACCTAATGTGCCGCACGTGTCCGACGTGTTCAGCTTTTTAGCGAATTTTCTTTGGAAAACTCGTTCCGTGAATTTGTAGTCAAAAGAGACACGTGTAGTAGAGTGAAGAGATTCGAAGTGCAAATGTGTGGCAACTAGATACCCTTTAATCAAGTCGTAATACAGTATTACATTCTTGTATAACACTTATGTCGATCATTATTAAATTCCTATTATTTCTGTTACATAATACACCTGTTGACAGAGAACTAGTTTAGGTATTGAAATCGAAAGGGGGCGACTGGCAAATACCCTGTAGTCTGTGAAAAAGAACTAATATTTTGCGAGAGTCATTTAAATTGTTTGAGAATTGCACATAAAGCCAATTTTGCAATGAGCTGAATAATAGATACCCTGTAATATAACATTATTGCATAATTTCCATATATTCTTAAGTTATATTTATGGCAATGATTAACCTAGATGTCTTGCAGTTACCCTATATATGTATTAACTGAATATCAAATACCCTATATATTTAAAACTTTCATTATTAACATTCTTGTTACATTTTTATCAATCATTTTACATTACAGGGTACAACTAGCTGCATTTATCTACCATAACCTTAATGAATTTATCATATAATTATCTATATCAGAAATCGATATAAATATACTGTTAACGATTATAAAATATCGTGTTCTCATTAGCATAGCCTTAAGTCTGGCTTTAAATAGCAATAATAATATACATATACATATGTATACTTACATAGTTATTAATTTAAATAGAGAACTCCGAGCGTTGACACATTGATAGATCAGCAATGCCCAATGATAGCTGATTGCAAATCGATTAAAATTATACAATAATTCAAATCAATCAAGTGGAATCTTTAATAGGTTTTTGCATAGGAACAACTGTGTTAACTGCTTGTGTCATGTGCTTTTATTTAAAGCACCAACAGAATATTTAATTAATCTTTGATCTGCTCTTTAACACGCTGCTCTTAGCAATCAACAGATTTCTAATTGAGTGGACAAAGTGTGTCTCTAACGAGCCGATGAACACTTGATTGTAAATTACATATAGTGATTGTTGATTGAAAGATCAGCTGAGAAGTTCAATCGCTTACGTTTCATTTATGCAAATTTATAACCTCTAGCAGCTGTACATATGTAATGTGCATGGCAGACCCTGTAAATAAAATGGATGTATTCTTATTTAGTATTAATTATATAAAACAAACTATTTAATTATAGAAAATAAAATACATTTGAGTCAATGAATGTAAGAAATACTAATAAAACATATGCTTAAATTATATATTTCAAATTTATTATAGAGTTGCTTAATTATGTATAATTGCAAATGCGAGCTTTTAAAATGTGCTTAGATACTCGTTTTGTGTGCAACTGAAAGCTATAAGTTCACATGCGTCTATTTTTAGCACATTAACCGTTGTCTTTATTTAGTTCTCTTTCCTTCACTTCTGCATTACTCAAACTATGAGACAGCAACACTTACGCTTGCATCTCACCCCCAAACACAACAACAACAATAACAACAACAGTAAGCGTATGCAGTGCAACTAGCGAGAAACTGATCGCTGCTTGAATACGTTTGACCTGTATAAGTAGATTTATATGCACATCCTTATATTATATACTTAATTCATATGCTGTGTGTTGCATATTTGTATGTACAATTATAGTTATCTAAAAGGATCATATTCAGTAAATATCTAATGCAATTTTATTAATACTTAATTACTTTTATATACTTGTATTTCTTAGAACACTGCTGCAGCGAATTATGCTGTCGCGCGTGCTCTACTCATTCGCTTGTCTTACCATCATTTCTCTTTAGATACTGATTCTTCTTTTGTTTGTTCTTGCTGCATTTTCACCTCAGCCACAAAATAATTACATAAATTACCCCAAAAAAACAATCAAAATCGCAATTGATTCAAAGACACATTTGGTTGACCGCCCGCACCTAGAAGTATAATGGGAAAAGTACCTTATAAAGGCAGTTGACTGTCTGGTATGTCGAAAATATTTATGCTTGAGTGCTAATAATGTTCAATCAATTGTTGTATTGAAACCATTGAAGCGATAAACCAACAAAATGTGAAGAACTATGACAAGACGACGACAACAACGACAACGACGACAATAAAATGAAATAACATCATAAGTACTATAGTGTATAGATATAGATACGTTGCGTAGTCTAGGCCCTAGCCTCTGCTCTGCTGCCGTCCCAGGTACGGTGCAACCTGGCCAAGCGCAACGAACTTGAAGCTAAACGCGCCCAAGATTATCTGAGACGAGGTAAAACCATAAACAAATAAGGAAAGAATTCAATCCCAACGACAGCTAGGTGTGCGAGTGTGTGTGAGAGAGTGAGAGAGAGAGAGTGAGTGTGTGTCTCTGTGTGTTATTACGGCTGCGGTTCATTGACATTGAATGGGTTGGCGTTGGGTCGTTTTGGGTGGCTCAGTGGCTCCCTTGATTGAGGGGGGAGGGGGAATTTGCTGCTTGAGTTGGTTTCTGTTGCTGTTGCTGTTGCTGTTTCTATGCTTTGTTTCTATGTTACATTTTTTGTCTAACTGCGTTTTTAATTGTGCATGCAATGCAAAGCGGCACTCAAAGTGCACTTGTTAGTGAGATGCGCAGACACAGTGGGGCATGCAACATGCATAATAGGGCCTTGCAACTAGCAACAGGACAAGGCTACTTTCTGCTGCATGCCCATGCGTAATTTCTACGAATTGAAGTTGAGTTACAAAAGGCCTAAGTAGACAATGCCATGGCATGCGGCATGCTCTATGCTGTATGCTGTATGCTGTATGCCGCATGTGGCATGCTACAAGCACTACGCGAAACCTTGAGGGTTGCATGACCTATATCACAGATTATGGGCTCCGCTTCCAAGATGCTACAACCAAGCACGTTGACAACTTTCCCAGGGCAACTCACGGCACGTCTCGGTCCATATGACAAATGTTTCACATCAGTGCGTTCCGGACTCCAGCAATTACCTGCCTATGCTATGTTGTTGTTGTTGTTGTTGTTGTTTCAGTGCTTTGTTGTTGTTATTGCCTCCCGGCGTCACAGCTCAGTTGTTAGTCTGTTGCATCTTACTGCGAAGTCAGCGTTGCTTTCGAGTCTTCGGGGTCTGGGAACAAGTGCTTCCAGTTGCCCCGTTGCCAGTTGCCAGTTGCCAGTTGCCCGCCTGGCAGGACGTCTTCAAAAGTAATCGGGACTTTGACTCTATGGCGCACAGTCCACCACAGGAGTTGATATCAGGCTGTGACTACAGTTCCCAGCACAAGATCTCTCCCTTTCTATCTCTCTCTCCCTCTCTCTCTCTCTAGTTTTCCTAACTATTATCATTTCTTTCCGATGCTGCAGCTGATTACTCAATTAGAGTGTGTGAAATGCATTGAGTGCATGTAATTATGCGGAAAATAACTACAGAAATTCACATAAGTTCCAGATTTGTGAAAATAGATGTCAAGCCAAGATCGAAATGATATTCCATGTGGCAATGAGTTGAGTTTCGATGAAGTTGTGAGTAGGGAAAGTTGGACGTGTGTTTTTTAAGAAACTTTATAAAAATCTGCAAGAAAAATGTACAATTTACTATTAAAAAGTATAAAAAGATATTACACAATTGAGTTATATTATCTATTACTAAATTACTATATATTTTAGAAGAGATCTATTGGAAAATATGCATACAAATCAAGAAATGTTCAAGAATAAAGTTCCATTTTTGAATCAGTTAAGTTTTGACAACGTGGCAACTCTGGAAGGATCTAAGCAATTTCAGTGGATCGAAAATTAACTAATTCTATATTATAATTAAAGAAATAATAATAAAATATATAATTTATATTATATTAATGTTAAATTATATTATATTTATATTAATGTATAAATCAAACGAGCAATTGTTAAAATTTCAGTTAAAAGAGTTGAAGTTTTAGAAAAATTATTTAAAGAGGATTGTGATTATAATTTCAATATTTTTCAATAGAAATACCAAATTGAAATATGTAAAGCCAGTTGAACTTAGAGAAGCTTGACTGTAAATTGTTCAAGATCAAATTTAAGCCGATTTATAGATGTCAGAAGAGCTTGACAAAGCCGCCATCCAATAAACGAACAACCAACCGAGTGGAAGACAACAAGAGAAATATCTAAAAAATTAATAAACTATGTTAAATTCGGGGCTGTTTGGATGCATTATGCAAAGCAGAGCAGCGAAGTGGAGCTGGAGATGTTGGATGTGTTGGATGTTGTTGCTTGTGGACCCCATAGACAGTGAAAAATTAAGCGGCTTTATCAGTGCCATCACCCGCATGCAATCCGTAGCGGATTGGGTCTTCGGCTGACCGTGGACTCATTAATTTGTTTGTGGAGCTTGGAGCACACAGTAGTCGGCATTGAAAATACAAAGCCAGAATGCAGAATGCCTAAATGGCTCATTAGGGTCTTAAATTAAAGCTACTTGGGCCGCTCAAGCACACACAACTCGGTCAACTAGGCCCCAAGGGTCAGCAAACAAGTCGCAAGCAGTCCAAAGAAAGTCCAAACCGGCAGAAGACAGTCTAACAAAGACACGTCTTACTGCTAGCTACTGTTAAACTCGACCCACATGTCTGCGATCGCAATCGGGGATGAGGGGATCGGGGCTGGAAACGGTTACTTACCTCACCTAATTAGAGAGCCATTGTCTTAACTGTCTGACAGTTGGGCAGAAGTTATTGCAAAAAGGTTTTAGGGCCCACAGTCTCAGCCCATATGGCCAGCCACAAAAGCCGCAAATTCCCGTCTTAAATGAGCTGGAAAAGAAAATGGCAAGAACTAAACGAAATGTAAAAGAAAGAACATCATCAACTGTGACACAGAATACAACCCAAGAATCTTTTGCTAATCTAACCCTCGTAATAGACAATCGTCTGGGTTCATACTTGGGTTGCTGCCTCAACATCAACAGCGTCATCTATGCTTGTTGTTGTACTGCTGATTCATTTCGCTGGCTAGATTAGACGATCATGATAAGAATGCTCTTTTGTGCAGTCGATGAGCTCATCAACAACATCAGCCACAGCGTCCAGACCAGACAAACCCTTTGTCAATTTGCACTCAAATTTATCACAGACGAACCTCGTTGAAAAGCAATTTTCGTTGGGAAAACTGATCTTATCCCACTTTGTTTTGAGTGTGTGCATTCCTTATCGAGTGTCTAATGAAAAATTGGCAAACAGACAGTCTGTTAATAACCAGTGATCAAGCGATGTATGGCCAGACATAAATAAATATCTTTAAAGTTCAATCTTAACGAATAATTGCTAATTGCAAAGACTATAGTTCTGTATTATGTGTGCAGAAATTATTCTAATATTCTTTAGATTAAAGAAATAACTAATTACTTATTTATTTAGATTATTAAATATATTTATTAATGATATATATTTAGAGTTGTTTGTCTTACAGGATTGCTCTCATTTTTACAGTATATTAAAATAGTATTAATTGTGAACTGTTTAGGAAATTCTCTCTTAAGTGTTGACTACAACTGCAAGTTCTCTTCAGCGATCATTAGTATTTCTTGTATGGATATCTTTCCACGCTGTTATTCGCATCGATTATGTTTGGGAAATGCATCAATCTTGAAATGAGCAACTCTTGCATTGCATTGCGTTGCCTCCTGTCCTCCTACCTGAGATAATATCGCTTAATTCATCTTCCACCAGGTGAATACGCAGGCATGTGCGCCCACAAATTGCTCGCGAGTAACGAAATAAGATATCTGCACGTAGCTCTGTAATTTGAAACTCCACCAAAAGAAAGAAAAAATTAACAGAAAATAAAAGAAAAGATAAAGAAAAAGAACAAGAAATGGTCTCAGGCCTTGTCGAAGACACAAACACACACACACGCACACACACACACACACTCGTATTATCCTACAGCAATAATTTCTTTTCTCAAACAAAACAAATGTAGAGATATGTCATTTGCCAGGCATAAACGAAATCGAAGAACAGAACAGAACAGAACTGAAATGAAGATCAATGCTCCATAACAGTGCGAGTTGAACTGGGACGAGAACTGGAACTGGGTCTGAGACTGGGACTGCGACTGGGACTGCGACTGAGAGGCAGTCGGGCAACATGTGCGCCGCTTTGTAACGCCAATTATGGGCCCATAATTCGAAGGCATTGTCTGGGTAGGCACAAAAGACTAAGCGAGCGAGCATTACACGAAGCAGAGGAGGCAGCTTAGTTTCCAAATGCAAGCGGTGAGAGTGAGTGAGCGAGTGACAGAGAGAGAGAGAGAGAGAGGAAGAGAAAGAGGTCTTAGCGATGCGTAACCAAGCGGTAAATGAACAACACGCTCAGCGCATTTGAGCGCATCTTTAGCCAGGTAGCAAACACATACACACTCTATCTCACTCGCAATGTGAGTCGCACTCTCGTTTTCGCTCTCACGATCGGGTTCGCTCTTGAGTGAAGTTAACAGCACGCTTAGCGGTCGAGCCGAGCTGCCTTCGGCTGCCTCTGCAGGCTGATCGCTAATCAGTTTGTTTGCAGACGTCGCCAGCGTCGGTCGTGTGTGCAGCCCCGAAAGACAAGCAAAAACCCGAAGCCAAGAAACTGATGAAGATAAAGATAAAGTTAACGATCGAGTGAAAGTGTGCCGCACAAAAAATAAAACACACACATACATACAAAAAAAAAGAGATACTCGCAGTGTAATACACGTAATTACCGAACGTGATACGAGTACATTAAGATACATAGATATCAGCATACATATATAAGGGCATTATGGAGAACCTGCCGCACACATTAAACTACGAACTGTCGCACGATTTGCATTTCGATCATTTCGCCGGTGCGGCTCAACAGATCCTCGAGAACGGAAAGAACATCGGCGCATCCGCAGCGGAGGCATCAACGCCCACGATCACCACATTGGATGTGTTGGCCAACAACGATTTTCTGCAGAAACTTGGTGCAACCATCTTCAATTCAATACAACTGAAGCATCACAAACTCAACGAAGCCACACACAATTCCAGTGAACGGGCGATGGATTTTGAATTTAATTCGAATCATGTGGTCCTGGACAGCAGCAGTGTGGATCAACTGCAGCAGCAGCTGGAGTACGACAAGTTCATGAACGAGGTGTGGATCGGCATTGTCTTCACACTGATCTTGATCTCGATGGTCTTCTGCATATGCTCGTGCTTCCTCTACCATCAGTTTCGTACCTGGAAACGCAATTGTAAGTAGTACAACTTGAGCTGATAGAATTCCAATGATCTGACGAATTAAATGTTTAAATTTAATCGTTTTGTGATAGCGACTCAATAATATTGATTAGTTCTTATCGTATCTCAGCTATTTTGGTTTGTTTTTCTTCGATTAGCCCGTTAGATTCGAGGTCTACGTGAGCTATTGCTAATTCTACGAAACAGCTAGAAAGTTGGCTTGAATGAATGGTCTACTTTATGAATAACGTTTGACTGATAATAAAAATTAGTTAATTTGATATTACATCAAGATTTCGAACGATTGCTGAACTTAGTTAACCTTCCATAGTAATTACCACTGTGTTTACTATACTATTGAACTGAACACTACAGAAGACAATCATTTAAATAGACTTTGAGTTGAAAACATATTTGTTGTTTAACCAATTGTCAGTTTCACATTGTTGTTCTCAACATTTTTCTTTCTCAGAACTTTCTCAAGGTTTTTCTGTGTCAGCGAAAATGCAGAAAGAATAATGAGAATAATAATAATAATAACAATAACAATAACAATAATAATAAATATATGTTTGCAGAAGTAGCTTAAGTGCATTTAGTTAGCGTCAAGGCAGCAACAAACTGGAACACGTTAAAGCATAAAGACACAAAGAAATATTTAAACAATGAATGTTATTTGTACAACAATTGAATGATAAATGAAATCGTCCAGAGCAACGCTCAAATAAATAAATATTGTTGAGTAACTTTTATGAAAATCAATTAGGTAATGATAAAAGCAGTTAAATGAGGAATCAGGAATCAGACTGGGTGCATACCCTGGCTAAAACTAATTTATGAGTTAATTATATATCAATTAATTAATGTATATATTACAAACATAAATATAAAACAGAATTGTGGAGTATTTAATTAATTTATTTTATATTCAAATATTACAAATAAAGTTATAGGAAAATATATTTAATAATAAAAGTAGTTGCAAATATAATTCACATCATAAACTAAATTAAGTTTAAGTTATAGACAGATTATTGTATAGATTTTTAAATATTTAATGCATAATCTGTTACATAATTAGTCAGCAAAGAAATATACCCGCTTAGCTAGCTTAACATTAATCAGGTCGCAATTTCAAAGCTATTTAATTTAGCACATTCCACACACTCAAACACACAGCTAATCAACAACTTCTCTCCCTCTCTGTCTCTGTCTCTTTTAGATCACAACAATAGCTCAACGCAGTGCACAATCGTAGATATTGAGGCATTGAAACTGCAACCCGATGCGGAGGATCCGGTGCCGGAATACACGCTGGTATCGGGTCTGCCCAGCTATGAGGCCGCCTTGGAGTTGTTGCATAAAACGCCGCAGTCGTCGTGCTTGATTGTTTATCCAAGCGTGTTTAATGTATTCAATAAGCATGAAAGAGCCAACACGGCAGCAGCAGCAGCAGCAGCAGCAACACCCACGGCAGCAATATTGGAAGCGGCAACAGCGGCGGCAACTTTGCCACAGACAGCAGCATTGTGCGAGGCAACAACACCGCTGCTAACAACAGCAACAGCAGCAGCAACAGCAGCAACAACAGCAACAGCAGCAGCAACAGCAGCAACAACAACAACAACAGCAACAACACCAACAAACACACCCACATGCGAAAGCATTAAGCCCAATTTTGTGCCAAGTTATGCCGAAGTATTTGGCTACAAGACGATCGATGAGAAGAAGAAATCCACAAGAAACTCAACAAAAGGCCAAGGCGATAAATGCTAGTATCAGTCTCTATATAAATAGATATATATCTCTATATATATATATCTATATATAGGTAATCAATTTACCAAATGTGCTCTGTGATAATAACTTGTTGCTGTTGATTCGCACACAGAAATCGAAATGATATATTGTACTTAAGTCTAAACTAAGCGCTGTGATTATAGAAAAGACAACTCGCAAATGACTTTTGGTAAAAGCTTGTTATTACATTCTAAGTAGATCATAATAAATTATAACAAAATATACATACATACATATTATACAACAATATCAGATCTATAGTACTTTCGTTCTGTAAACGGCCATCAACTGTTGTTATCAATTTTGCTGTGGCATTCAATTTGTTTTGATTGACAGCACAGGCAGCAGCTGATGCCTCAATCAAAGCTCAGCTTGCAATCCTTATCGAACATTGCAATTCAGGGATGGGATTTCCCAGCACATTTCAATGTTGGGCTTTATAAATAAAACTGTCGCAAGCTCAGCAGATGCCAGACGAGATTGAGACACTTGCAACAGATGGAGGGGAAATAAAGTGAGGCAGACAGACAGATAGACAGACAGACAGATAGACAGACAGTCAGTCAGACAAATAGATGGAGACAGCTTGATGTTTGACATTGAGCTAAGGACGTGCCACGTGATAAGCTAAATACGAATGCACAAACAGTAGTACATGTCGTTTGAATAGTTTGAATAGTTTGAATACTTGCGCACTGCACTCGCTTTAGTCATTTGTTTTGATAAGCTTCCAGCATATGCAAATCTGTTTATCAAGCTCTCAATTGAATTCAACTTGCACAGAAATAAAGATACAAATACGTTTACACACAAAATAAAAAAGAAATATTTCTATATATATATAATATATATGCTACAGTCGCCAGTCAAAAGGGATTTTTATTATACATAAATTAATTGAGTTGCATTTTTAATTAGCCGCTCTTGAAATGATTGATGGACATTGCAAGCAAATAAATCATAAACAATTCTGCTGCTAATAGCAAAAGGTAATCACTTTCCGAGTTACTTAAAAGCCCAATAAAATATGGTAATTTACGAGTGACATTAACAAGGTCGGCAGAAGATGCTAGTTTCGATTAGAACAAAAGCTATTAATTAGCTGAGTACTACATGTATTAGCAGAGCGACAGGAAGAGAGTGGTTTACATTGTAGCAGCAGTTTTAACACTAACAGTTTATATTGTTTTATAGCTAATCAATAATAATTAAAATATGTTAATAACTTGGAAAACAATGGAAATAAGCCAAGTGACACTAAGCGCGCTTAACATTTCTAGCGAAAGCTGTAAGAGTTATTAACATGAGTCAATTATGTTAACAGTTAACAGTGCTTTGCCCTTTTGAATTTTATGCGCTAGGAAGAGAGTAGTTAAGATAGTGACAGTTCATTTAAGTAGCTATAGTAATAATTAGTATAATATTTTAAGAACTTTGCAAACAGAAAGTATCTAATACTTCGATGAAGAACTGTGAGTTAACAGTTTTTACCATATTAACAATTTTAATATAGCACCTAAAATGCTGGCCACCATTGTTAAACTAACAGTTTAAATCGTATTATGGTTAATAATAATTTAAATATTATACGTACTTTGAAAACATTTGAAATAAGCCAATTGCCATTAAGTGCGCTTAACATTTCTAGCGAAAGCTGTAAGAGTTATTAACATGAGTGAAATCTGTTAGTTAGCGTGTTTTGCTCTCTTTAATTTTGTGCGCTGTTAATCGAGTTGCTAAGTAAGAACTGTAAGAGTTATTCAATTAACACAATTCTGTTAGTTAGCAGTGTTGTCGCATTTTAATACCAAATTTGCAATTTACTTTTGAAGAGAGGCAGAGTAAACAACAATAATTAATGTAATATCAATGCCAGATCTTATCTGCATCTCATTAGTAAACATCATGCATTTGGTTGCAGTTTGAAATTTATTTAGAAAAATAATATTTATTTTTATAATCGCATTTTCAGCCGTTCAGCCGCTCAATTGCAATTTCCTCTGTTATCTGGCAATCCGTTGCGACATTATTGTTTAGTATGCTGCAAATGGCAATAACAAATTGCTAACAAAATTGCCCATCCGCGCATTTGTTAGAAGGTCTCGCCGTGTGCGAATAGTTATTACTGATCGGGTGATAAAAATACCATAACTATAAAGTGGCAAATAAATATAATATAATTCATTTAACAACTTGACATTCATCAGGGGCGCGGCTCTGCACTCATTTGGCAGCACTCACCACTCACCACTCACTATTCACTATTCAATATTCACTATTCTCAGCTGAGTAAAGCGTATGGGGGGTATCCACTTGATATGCATGCGAAAAGAGCTGCCCAAGTGAGATTTGCATATTGTTGACATTGGTTTGGCTTGGGAACACTTTCCAGACGCGCAAGATAATATATTTTAATTGGAATTGACAATTTATTTGACATGTTATGATAATTTTCATTGCATTGATGCGTTGACTCAGCGTTTGGGTTATCGTTCTTTCTCAATAATTGATTGGGGAATCTTTTATTTTGTTTCTGTTGCCCAAAAAAGTTTAAGGAAAAGTTGTTTAACTTTGTGGAGCTGCAATGTGTGCAAATTATTTCATTAGCCAAAATAGAATTCAATGCAAACAACGCAAAACATTCCAAAAATGTTGCGATTACGCGTGCCTATCGAAGCGTGCCTATTAACCCAATCAATTGAAGTATTCATAATCAGTTCACGCACGACACTCCGGGCTCGACACACATCCAAAGCCTCGATAATTATTCCATTCTATTCCACAACAAGTTATGACAGTGTATATCATTAGAATTACATATTTATTAAGCTCTGTAATACTTAGTTGTGTTAACAGAGAACTTACAGTTTGATTAGAACTCTTAGCTAGTGCAATTCTGTTCATATTACATATACAGAGTGCATATAAAAGAGATGTGAGTAGTGTTAACAGAGAGCTTAAACTGTTACAATACAGAAGTTAGCTTAACAGTTTCCATGTTTAAGAGAAGAGAGCAGAGCTAACAGCGGCAACTCTTAGCTAATGCACTTCTTAAGTTATCATCTGTTAATAAAATATATGTATTTACAGTGTTATTAGGACTCTTAAGTTATGCAATTCCTATGCTAACAGCTTAACAGCTCAGCTTATTTCCCTTGTTTCTACAATTTACTCACACAGACATCTTTATCATTTCCCTCTATTATTAATAACTATATGTATTACGTTATTCAACTATGTAAACGTTTAGATCCTCATAATATTCTCTGCTAATAGCTTAGCAGACTCTAATTGCGAGTCGTCTACAAAAGTTTATCCACTTTGAGATATGTGAAGTGCGTACTTGAAATTGTTGCTAATGAGTTTTTGTTTATGCAAACTAATTGCTAAGCTAATGGATTGGTTCGTAATGGCTTGCATAATAAATAAATAAATAGGTAAGGGTACAAGTATTAACACCTTAGTCACGCTTCTCAGTCAAAAGTGCTCAGCACACTCCCATATCATATGATATCGTGTCATCTTAAGAGTTCTCATTTGCATTTGAGTTCGATGACAAAGTTTATTGCAAAACATGCAACAAAACATGTGTTGTTGTGCGTTGAGCATATCATAATATTATACAACATAAACAACATAATTAGCTTATAATTCAAATGAAATGCCCAATATCAAATACTTATCCACTAGCAGATGCATAGAAAGCGCATCCAAAGGGCAAACAATTTATTAAAAGACCATCATATAGATGCAGATGCGGTGAAAGTTGCCCTCTGGAGTCTGCAGTCTGTAATCTGCAGTGGGCCAGCTCTAATGAAACGAACGAAACAATTTATTAATAAAAAAAAAGCCAAATTAGCCCACGGTTTGGGCCCCAAAATGGAATTTAGTTAAATGAATTTTCAATTAAGCGCCAAATTCATTGGCCCAAAGCTCTGGAATAGCCACAGACGCCCCGCCGCCGACATATGAAAGTGAAAACCGGTTGAGCGACCACGACGACTCCAAATCCAAAAGCTGAAACCGAATCTGAATCCGAATCCGACTCCGACGTCATACGCAACATTTGACCCACTTTTCTGTAGGTGGCGCAAAAAAAACTTAAATATATATATAGATATATATATATTTATATAAATTGGCAAGCCAGTTTTTCAAACTGTTTACATTCATTCCCCAGAAGCGACATACATAAATAAATATATTTACACAAGAATTAAAAACCATTTTTATCGATTCAATATGCTCAGACCAACAAAAAACAAATAAATGAGCAATTGCTAGTGTAAAAAATTTGTTATAAATATTTAAAAGCGCTGGAAAACACAGATTTGTTGTCTAGAGAATCCATAAATATTTAAGGAATAAGTTATAAACTCTTTTAAATTATAAACATAATTGTATGCCTTAATGATTTGATTAAAAGCGCAAATTAAATGCGTTGCAACTTATTTCAAAGTAAATTAATAAACAAATATTATATTTTAATATTTATTAAAATAATGCAAATTAAACAATTGAGAAAAGCCAAAAAAAGAAGTTTAAATACTCGTTGATTAAAATTAAAGAGGTATATATTAATTTGAACTTTACTTTTTCTATTTAAATTTATAAATAAAGTAAAGACAAGCAAGTTAAATAACTCATTCAAAGTTTTGGCAATAATTATATTACTTTTGATTAAAGCTGAAAAGTAATTTAAATAGTTTGTAATACAATTTAAGTATATAAAATAAAATATATAAATATTTAACTACGTATTGAACAATTCAAATATTAATTAATAATTAATATTACTGACACATTTAATAATAATATATATAAATATATAACGGACAAGTTACAAATTAGTTTAAAGTTTAATTATATTACTTTTGATTAAAGTTAAAAAGTAGCTTATATATTTGATAATTTATATATAAATCCATTAAAATTATTTAACTATGTATTAATCAATTTAAATATTAATTTATTATTAATATTACAGACACTTTTAATAATAATATATATAAATATATAACAGACAAGTTACAAATTAGTTTAATTACTTATTAAAAATTGCTGCAATAATAATATTACTTTTGATTAAAGTTAAAAAGTCGTTTAAATAGTTTGTAATACAATTTAAATATATAAAATAAAATATATAAATATTTAACTACGTATTAAACAATTTAAATATTAATTACTTATTAATATTATATATAAATAAAGTTTAATTATATTACTTTTGATTAAATTTGAAAAGTAGCTTATATATTTTATAATTCATACATAAATGCATTTAAATTATTTAACTATGAATTAAACAATTCAAATATTAATTAATTTAATAATATATCAATATTAATACTACTAATTATCAATTACAAACTAGTTAAATAACTCAATAAAAGTTGTTGCAATAATTACATTGCTTCTGATTAAAGTTAAAAAGTAACTTATATATTTTATAATTTATACATAAATCAAACAATCCAACCATTCTAAATTAAATATCAATTAAATATTATTGACAGTCGCAAGTATTTTATAATACTACTTTAACTACTTTAACATTCTGTTTAACAATAATATAAAATTTCCAACTTGACAGTTTTACAATTATTTATTTAACAAATTAATCCACACTAGCGACTAGATTGTTCCGCGATGAGAATTCCAGCAGAGTATTAAAATAAATATAAACAATTAAGGAAACAAGTAACTGCTACAAGAATTTACACATTACTGTTGAAACAATAACCAGCTGTGCCAAGTCTTGTGTCACTTGGCTAATATTTTAATTCTTTCTATTTGGACTCGCATTAAAAGTCACAGTGCCTACAAATGTTTGCGCCTCGTGTCGCACTTTTTTGCACATTATTCTTCTTGAATATATATATCTTGAAACATTTATCTCGTTGCATTGCGAGTTGAGCAAACATCAACAGCATTTACATCATGACTTCTATTTTATGACACCAAAACACAGCTGAATAAAAGGTTTGGCTATAAAGAAGAAGCAGGTAAATATGTAAAAAATAAAAGAGACAAGTTATAAAGAATCTGGCTAATGTGATTTGTTTGCCTTTGTAATAAAAACTAAGCAAATTAATAATGGTTTCTCCACTTGTATTCAATTAGAATAAAAGCAACAAAAATATAATTCATATAGATATTCGTAAGCTCAACTGCAGCGAGCATTGGCAAGCTGTTGAACTTGGACTTGGCCAAATGCTCATTAATGCTGTTTGGGTCAAGTTAGACATGTGAATGGAGTGGCAAATAAAAATGAAATACAAATATTTGCTGTTTGTTTTAGTTAACAAACTAAATAAAGCTATTGAGCAATAAGAGAGAGAGAGGGAGAATGAGAGAGAGGGAGAGTGAGAGAGGGAGAGAGAGGGGGGAGAGCAGCAGTGCATTAGAAATACAAATCAAAATGTAAATAAAAGCTGGCTAAGCCAGAGTTATGGGCAGGCGGCTAAATGTTTAGACACTCGCTTGACTTTAACGTGAATCCAGCTCATAAAAACTAGAACCTAGAGCAGACAGACAGAGAGAGAGAGAGAGAGAGAGGGTGAGAGAGAGAGAGAGGGAGAAAGCGAGCGTGAGAGTGAGAGAGCGAGAGGGGCTTAACTGTGGCTATCTGAGCGCTTGCATCAGAAGACATCAAAGGCGTTATGTTTAAAGGGTTTCCCAGACTGACAACAGCAGCCACAGCAGCCGCAGACGCTGTTACAGCTACAGCTACAGCTAAAGATACAAATACAGCTACAGCTAAAGTTACAGATACAGCTAAAGTTACAGATACAGAGATTGAGATACATGCACATATAAAGTAGGTTGCTTGCAGGTTTGTTTTGTTGATAAGCTGTGCACTGTAGATTAACGTGTTGCACACAGCTAGCTGCCTCTTTACCCCTCTCCCCTCACCACCCCCCCTCTCTCGCACACCCTCTCTCTTTCGCTGCTGCGCTGCAGCTTTGGGTCTTCTGCGTATTTTGCTGTGTTTTAATTTTATGGCCCAAAGATTTTATTTTGTAACTTAATGTTTGTTCGACTTGGCTACGCTGGAGTTGGAATTGGAGTTGGAGTTGAAATTGGATTTGAATTGGATTGGAGCAGCAGGTTGTGGTTGCTGTTGTTGTTGCCAGTCTTCAAGAGAAATACACTAAAAGAAACATAGATGGGATTTGCATTTTATTGCCTCATTCGGTAGAACCTTAATTGCGGCTATTTGAAGGGAATTTGTTGTTGTGACAAAGCAACATAACAACTAACTAAAGCCAAGCAGTAAATACATTTTAATCACAATAACTAAAGTCTATGCTTAACTAGCGACTTCTTCTTCTTCTTCTGATTGTTGGCAAATATTTATTTAAGGCAATTAACACATTTGAAAACTTGACTATAAATTATACAAAAATTCTTAATTAATATAATGAGAGATTCACTTAAACAAAAGACAATTGTTGTGGCATTAAATAAAAAACTATTTGGAGAATTGCTCAGGCATAAAGTGAAGCCAGCTTTGCATAGATGATACAATGTCACAACTTCCGCAAGTATCTTAGCTGCACGCTACAGTGAACACTCTGACTGACGGGTCAACGCACTGGGAAGTCAGTGTGATAAGAGAATCGACTGTGTGAATAGTTGCTGAATAACTTTAGTGGCTATTAGATGTCTAAAGTATTAATAGACTTTAAAGAAGCTCTCAGTTTGTGTGAGAACTTCTGCCATTGCATGTGCTTACTTCTGCTGCCGGGTATTATTGCTTTAAACTGTATCGACGCTTAAGCAACTGCAATACTTGGATTGATAAAGGTTAATCCCAAGCATTTGCATAACTTCAATTTGAATTGTGGCAGCCATAAATTGCGCCCATTCTCTTGATTTCTCGCTTTGTCATATTATTTTTATCGCTCGCATTTTGTTATGACATTCGTTATACTTCTTTATGTGGCCACCTCTGTGCTCTCTCTGCTCTCTCTGCTCTCCCACCATTTGACTTTTCATTGATAAAGTTATCAGCCGCTGGCTTTGGGTCTCTCTGACACTGAGGTTGCTTTTCTTTGCTTTCTGTTCCGTTCCGTTCAGTGCCATTTTCATCTTCTTATTTGTTGCTCTGTTTTGTTTAGTTTTGTTGTTCGTTTTTCGCTTTTTCGTTTTCCTTTTGCTGCTTTGTGGTTTGGCTCACACAGCCGTTGGCTTTATCAACTGCGCCTTGACAAAAAGGAAGTCTCTTCGCATCTTTGGAGAGCACTTTTTATCTGCCGCTGCCTTTTGTTCAATGCCAACAACAACTACTACAGCAACAACTACAGCAACAACTACAACTCCTACTTGCATATATGCGCTTAGCTGATTGCACTCCAGGGAGTTTTCCTTTCATAATTGGTACAAATTGTGTTAGCTCTTTGAAATTGGAAACTCACACTGAGCATTCTCTCAGGCCAAAGTCAATGATAGCCTCTACACTGTAGATACCCATCTTTAGCTATATGCTATTGTAATTCCCCCAGGCATAATAAATCCCACAGAGAACCTGTTGAACTCCATAGAGTTTCCAGTTCTTTTGGATCTAATCTCTATAACTTCAAGTTACTTTCTTTGCAAGTTGTAAATAAATATTAATTAAAACATAACTCTAAACTAGTCTAGTCTTGTCGGAAAGATTCTAAGTCTATTACTTTGTATATTCCCAAGCAAACATTGGTGACACTCAGCTTAGATTTCATCGAGTTGTAAACAAATAAATTCAAATAAATTTCCTTTTATTGTTATGTTTTCTTTTTAATTTTTTTTTTGCAATTTGAACTGTAATTGTGAAATGTATTCGCATTTTGGCTTATCATTTACAGATTGTACCTGAGTTTTGTACAAAAATACGACTTTACGGACTTGTCTAATCAATTTGAACAATTTATATGTTGTTTGTGCATAAATGTCGCAGCTTAGATTAAAGCATTGTGCTAAAGTTTAGTCACTGTCTCTAGCTGAAGTATTTTACTTGGATATGTTAAATAGTTCTTTAGAATCTCTAAAAAGAAAGTTGAAGTTCTATTTCAAATAGTTTACGCAAGTGAGAAATTAAATTTTAAAACTATTAACTATTTATTTAAATATATTTATATTAAATAATTGTAAAATAAAGAGATTTCTTAACTATTTGTCATCATCTATTTTTTAAAACTATTAACTAAATTTATATTAAATAATTGTAAAATAAAGAGATTTCTTAACTATTTGTCATCATCTATTTTTTAAAACTATTAACTAAATTTATATTAAATAATTGTAAATTATAGAGATTTCTTAACTATTTGTCATTATCTTATCCTTAACTTGAAAAAAAAATACTGTCAAATCCGGGAAACACAAACTCAAGCATGAGAAACTGTCAGTTAGAGACGCCAGCAATGAATTATTTTAATCTACATTGTGATTTTTATTTAATGCCAATAAATAATTAAATAAACAACATTTTGTTTGCGCTTTGCACTCATAATTCCTTTCGGAAATTTCGCTTTAATCTCTTGGAAAACACAAAATAAATTGAATATTGATTACAAGCAATGTCAACGCCTTTGATATAGAGTGAAAGAATTGAGTATTTTAATGGGAATTGTAATAAATATGATACTTTTAATGGGCTAGAAAATGAGACAAGTTGTCGTGTGCTTATCGCCAGCTAATTAAATTATTAGATTTAATGTGCTTGCGACCGATGGGAGAGTCCGATGTGTTACCAAGTTCGAGGGGGGCGCGGTTAGTTGACTCTTTGTGTCGCTGTGCAAATTGAATTAGGAATAACCACAACAAAAGCCAGTTAAATGCTAGAAAACATTTTGAAACTGAAAGGTTCTGTTGGCCAAGAACCGGTTTTAGTTTGTTTATGAGATGTCAAAAACACCATCCAAGATGTCGTATAGCACCTCACCTTATCGGCATTATCTACAATTATTTTGACTGTTTGTTTGGCAAATAAATCAACACACAAACACACACACACACGCAGTTTGACTGACCTGTGTGTTGAATTTGTTAAGCTGTTCTTTTTTTAGTTTTATTTTGTTTTGCTTTGCTTTGCTTTGTTTTGTTTTTCTTTTTATTCATTTTACGTATCGTTGTTGTACTATTTTCTTAGCGTGTTTACTGCGCACATTTGCGGCTTGAACTTGACATTTGTTTACATTGGATCGCCATTGAGTCCATTGAGAAACGGATCTTCGCAACTGCCGGACTTGTTGACATGGTTTTTCACTTGGCAATTGTTTGTATATCGCTTAACGTCTATTTAAATATGCAATACACACTCGAGGTTAACTTATTTACATAATTTCTTGTATGCACAACAGATCTGCAGATTGATCGCAAGTCTGTTCTTCTCAATTGCAAAGATAAGTTTTAGTTATTTAGTTAATTATTATCTACAATTATTTAAGTAATTTATAAGCAATTACTAGACATTTAGCTGCAGTGCTTAACTATTTGTTTATTTATTAAATTAATACAACTGTTTCAAGCAAATACACAGCTCTGTTGCCAAGTGAAATTTGCTGTATTTATCAACTTAATTATAAATATAATAAATAAAATTTATAATAAAATAAAAATAAAATATATAATAAATATAATAATAACAATTAATGCAGAAATCTCTAGCCAAAATTGAAGCAGCTATTAACTGTTGCAGCTGCTCAAGGGAAACTGTCAAGCGTTTCCGCATTTCAGATGGCTCAATTGGATGACGTTTTGGGTTCCTTTTTGGGGTACTTCCGTGTAACCCACATATCAGCTAACAGCTAAGTAGTTAGGCAGAGAGTTTCTCACATAACTCATGTCACATGCAACCCACACACACACACACACACATACATATACACCTCATTCACCACACAGTGATTGAGATACGTGTTCATCAATGAAGCGTATGTCTCACTGTCTGTCTGGCCAGGTTTCAGATTTTCTCATGGCTTTTGTCTGTGCGAAATTACTTCCGTTTTGTTGCAACTGCAAAGTGTCATTGTTGCATCATGCCTGCCACAGCCACAGCCACAGCCACAGCCACAGACTCTGGCCCAGCCTCTGTCTTTTGGATTTGCTATTGGAATCTCTTGGTTGAAGGGAGAAAGGCAAATTGTATGCAACATTGCGCTTTTTTCTTTAGTTTCCTGATTGTTACTCCCTTCCACTGCATATTGCTGTCCCTCTCTCCTTCTGTCCTGCTCATGTGTAGACCTTTTGTTTACCAACCTGTTAGCCTACAATGACAACTCATCTGGAAATTTGAGCACGTAAACTGAGACATTAATGCCCCATATGATGGAATATCGTTTACCTTTCTTGTATTTATTTGCTGTTCTTTACTTTTTCTCTTCTTATTTCGACAGTTTCACTTGAATTCGCTCACATGTTACTATAGTTATTATATAAGTGTTCCTTGGGTCTTTTTTCTGTCAAAACAATAGCTGAGTTCTGCTTATTCTCTTATGCAAATCTGTAGAGATTTTTCCTTAGAATGGACAATGGACAGCTATATGATTTTAAAGAATATTTATTTATAGCAAATTTAAAATATATATATATATTTTAAGTGTAACAATTAATAGAATATTACAGCTTTTGAAAAGCTGTTTAATAGCTGAACACATGAAAATTTAATTTAACAAAATATTAAATAAAATAATAAATAAAATGGATAAAATGTGTAAAATAAAAACATACATTAAATTAAATTAAATATAAATAAAAAAGTAAATCAATTTAATAACATATAATATAAATAAAAAATATATAAAATGAATAAATTCAATAAATTCAATAAATAAAATATGTAAATAAATGTAATAAAAAAATACATTAAATTAAATTAAAAAAAAATAAATAAATAAAATAATTAAAATACATTTTATAATAAATAAAATAAATCAATTTAATAATAAATAATATAAATAAAAGAATTTATAAAATATGTAAAATAAGTTAAATAAATTAAATAAATAAGATATGTAAAATAAAAAATACATTAAATTAATTTTTTAAAAATAAATAAATAAATAAAATAATTAAAATACATTTTATAATAAATAAAATAGGTCAATTAAGTAATAAAAAAGTAAAGTAAAGTATAAGAAAATAAAATAAATCAATTTATTAATAAAACAGTAAATCAATTTAACAATAAATAATATAAATAAAAAATGTATAAAATAAATGAAATAAATAAATACATAAAATATTATATAAAGAGTTTTAATCACACATAGAATTTATTGTTGTTGTTGTTGTTTGCTTGTTGTTGCCTGAACATGCGTGATCTGATAGCAAAAACAAAGTACAAAAGAAAAGAAAACAAAATAACAAATAATCTATAACGGTGCTTCTACTATATCACAACACACATTAAGATTGCAGAAAATAAAGGAGAAAAGAGAAACGAATTGCGTGCAAAAGGGAGAAGAGCAAGTGAGCAAGACGCTAATCTGATAATGATGATAATGATGATGTATAGAATAATATGTGTATAATAAAATCGTTTTCGAAAGGAAATTCAGCTAAAATAATATAAATATAAACACATAGATAAAGATATGATTTATATGATCTATACATACGATTGATAAGACTTAAGTGGAAGTCAATTCAATAAGATTGAATTCAGTTCAAGTTAATCCATTGAATTTACTTTGTGCACAGTTGCATAACACTTTCTTAGCCCTTTCAACAGCAACTGTTGTGCTTGGCAGTCATCGCTTTCATGTTTGCCTGACTATGGTTTGAGCCATGTAGAGACTCTTCAACACCTTCAGTAGCTGTTGCAGCCCCATTAGCCACATTTCGAATTCAATATTTGAAAGCTGCTCTTTCTCCCTGCCTCCTCCTTCTCCTCCCTTTGCCGACTAACAATAGCTTTGCTTAGAGTAAAGTTGCAACTGTTACGCCCGTTTTTGGCCACACCCCAAGTACAACTGCACTTGTCAATTCTCAATTTCAAACTGCAAACGAAGCGTAACCAAAGTTTTGCATCAACTTCAGCTACAACTACAACTACAACTACAACAATTGCAAGTCGATGAGGAAGTAATAGTGGAAGTGGAAGACTTGCCACCTTGCCAGGTGAGTTAATATTTCTAATTGAAAAAGGCAATTTGTATGCGGCGAACCAATCGAGCAACGAGAGAGGAAGGTGTTAGGCAGTAGGTGGTAGGCGGTAGACGTCTGGTGGGTGGTGGGGGTGGGTACTGAGAGGTGGCAGACACAGACCCGCAGCGAGACAGACAAAAGCACTCAATATAATTAAATTGTAGTCAGGCAGAGAGACCCCATCTCCATCTTCTTCATCATCATCATCAAGCTCCACTGCGGAGTCTGATTTCAGTTTCGATTTTAGAATGCGACGGTTGTTTAGCACGCGACGCTTCTTTCTGAGTGGCAAGAATAAAATTAGCATTTTGAATCCATGCAGCAGCTGCTCCAGCATCATCTGCACCAGCCTCTATAGGCTGCTGCTATTGGGCATGTGCTGTCTGCTGGTCACGCTGCTGCTGGAACGGGATGCAGTTAAAAAGAGTGCGAAGCTAGCGCCAGTTGCAACCACTCGCATCTTCTGCATCATCGCCACCTATGGCTATCGGCAATCCACAACGGCTGTCCATGTCAAACGCACCTGGGCCAAGCACTGTGATCAATTTCTATTTGTCAGCGACGATTCAGATGAGCAACTCGAACCCGCCGTATTCCTCAATCGGCCGGACAAGTGGCAACAGTTGCGTGCCCATTTGGAGTATGTCTACAAATATCACTTTGACGAAGGCGATTGGTTTCTCTACGCAAATGATGATAAGTTAGTCTGCTAACTCTACGCTTTTATCTATTTCAATTAACAGTTTCGATTTACAGTTTTGTGGTTATCGAGAATCTGCGCCACATGCTGCAATCCCACAGCCACAACGAACTCACCTACTTTGGCTGCAAGCTGAGATCTCTCACGAATCAGGTGCGTTTTGAATCTACACCCTGTTCTCTGCACAGCTTACTGCTCACTCTCACTCTGCTCTCTTTACTCCCATTCGCTTCGTTCCATCTGCTCTCCATATACTGGGGATTTATTCTCTACTTTCCACTTAGTGTACCACACTCTCCACTTCTTACTCTGTGTACTTATTACTTATTACTCTCCCCTCCGTTCTCACCACTCTACAGTTTAAATAAATATTCCACACTCTACTCTTTACCACTTATCATTATCCTTTCTATTCATCAGCTTTACTCTCCATCCTACTCATTTAAGCTTCAACTCTGCAGTTACCGCTCTTAACTTTTTACGTATGACTTTCCCTTAAGTCAGCGTTCACTCATGCTTATGTGCTCTCCACTATCCGCTGTGCATTCTCTACACTCTGCTCTGCCTTTCTTTCAGAGTTAACTCTTCACTCGGCTCTCTTCAATTTCTATTTTATATTTATGTTAACATTTAACTAACATATTCATTCTCCACTCTACGTTTCAAACTCTACACTACATTCGCTGCTGTTTCTAGGCTTACATGTACGACCGCTCTAGCATAGTCTTTAGTAGCGCCACAGTCCGTAAATTTGTCCTGCAAGCGTTGCCCAATGAGACAATCTGCAGCTCGAACACAATGGGTAATGCTGCAACTGAAGAATTGGGTCGTTGCCTGACCAACATTCAGGTGCAGGCTGTGGATAGTCGAGATCATCTGGGTAACCATCGATTTCTACCGTTCGAGCTAAAACATCACTTAAGTCATCCACTGAACGCATCACTGGAGTTGCATAAAAGCTTTCTGGATCGCTCCTTCTATCATCTACCACAGGTAAGTATTGTAGAAACAATAATTAAAAGAGATTAGTAATAATTAAGGCGAATTTCAGCCTTTAGTACTAGCATCAGTGCGATACATCAGTTGCCACGTCGAATATATGCCGTATATATATAATCTTTATTATTTGACCTATATGGTTAAGCATTTTGGAGCTCCCCCAGTGAGGACATGGCAGGACAAGCCCGAAGATGAGCAGATACATGAAAATATCAATAAAACTTAAAATTTAAATTAAACTAGAAATAAATATACAATTGCTGATTCGCTCTATTAAAACTCTTGCAGTCTTTCGTATATTATAATTACGCTAGGGTTGCCACCAATCATTTACATTTCTTCCGGCACATTTTTCCAAAATTCTTCAAGTCGCGCTTCATCAACATAACCAAACTTCCACTGTTGTCGCTCATTTTTGGTATCACAGATATTGGCGACAACCCTACGCTCTTCCACTTCAGCCTCCAGGCAACGCCGCTCAGCTGTCTTCTGGCCATTGATCAGCTGCTTGGAGTTGGCGTCGTAGAACCAGAATTGATTGCCAGCATGATGATGACACTGCCAAATCCAAATTTTAGCCTGAGGCTGCCGCTCCTGCAGTTCCAGGCAATGGAAACTGGAGTGAAGATCACGGAAATGACTTAATGTCCACTTTTGCTGCAGCTTGGGGTACATCAGATCCTTATCGCAGGGCAGCAATTGGGGATGAGCTGCTGATTCACTTCGCTCCAGGCATAGGTTGACTGCAGCTAAACTCTGCACGGCACCAAAGGCGTAATCAACAGGTTCCTCCAAGGGATACAGAGCCAGAAAGTCACTGGCCAGATGATCCAGAAACCATTTAAAGGGCTTGCACTGCAGACGCTGACGTAGTGCCTTCTGTTTGCTCAATGAACCCACCTTGACGTGGGTCAAGTGGGGCATATTAGCATACAATTTGTCCTTATACTCGTCCAGCCAGACTTCGGCTACTCGTCTATAGTTCTGTGGAAGAGTAAAAAGAAAATGATTATGCTAATCCTCTAAAGCAATTCAAGATTGGTTCCTACCCTAGCTATTGCTTTGCTGCCGCTGACACTCTTTGTATATTCCACATGGAAGCTGCCATTTCTATATAGATGTCCCACTCTGGAGCAGGGCACCTCGAGGAGTCGACCACCGCAGAGCCAAATCTTTAGACTCAGCTCGAATTGCTCGGCTCCCCAAAGGCGCAGCCCTTCATCGTAGCCACCCAGTTCAAAGAACCACTTGCGCTCTATGGCAAATAGACCGCCATTCATGATGGGATTGTCGTGTGGGGCAGGCAACGCCAGCAACTCCTCCTTCAACAGTGGCAGCTGAATATAGTTAAAGTCCCAGTTGAAGAATCCACGCGATGGCTTGCCACGTCGATAGGCAAAGTTCTCATAGTCGATGGTATCCACCACGGGTGTAGTGCAGGTTTTATTGTTCTCCAACAGCGGTGCAAGCAGCGGAGGCAGCCAGCCGCGGGTCACCTCCACATGGGCATCCAGAAAGACCAAGACAGCTCCTTGAGCCAAGCGAGCGCCTGTCAAACGCGCCTGCATCAATCCCAGCTGCTTGGGATGCCGTTGTTGCACCAACAAATCCTTGAACTTGTCCTGCAGACTCTCGGTAAAGTTTCCATACTTCCCATCGCTGCCGTCGTCTATCAAAATGATCTCTCGCAAAAGCTTTGCTGGAGTTCTGTTTCTCAGGCTGCTTAACGTTCGCAGCAACAAACTCGGCTGCTCATTGTGCTGAGTGATAATAACACTGACGGGGGGAAGCTTTGCAATTGGGTACTTGAGCTTTTTGCAGCTTTCGTGAGAGAACGCTTATATCAGACTCGCAAATCTTATATGCACTCTTGCTCTCTCTCTCACTTCGACTCACCTGCGATGCCGCATATCGTGAAGCGTTCGCTCTGGCGATATGCGCTCTGAGAGCCAAGCATTATAACCGGTATCCCGCTCGCTCCGCTCCATCTCTAACAGCTGAGCTTTCGTCCAGTTGCCGCTCGCCGGTCGACCCAATGCGCCCAAACCAGATACTATTAAACTATCTGCCAGCTGACTGATCTCACTCTCTGGCTCTCTTGCTGTTGTAGTTGTGGTTGTGGTTACTGTTACTGTTGTTGTTGATTTTGTTTTTGCTTCCATGATGTAAAGATAGATGACAACATTGCAAATCGCAGCGAGCAGCAACAACGATAGAATTGTTTTCCGATGCCTTAACAAAATCTCATGGCCCAACATAATTTTGTTACTAATTAACTCATCAAATGTATATACATAAAAACATTAATAATTGTTTATATTTGTACACTGACAACACACGATTTGTGGCTTAAATCGTGCACGTTTCGACCGAGACTGAAGTGGCCAGCGCTGTCGAAGAGCGAGGCTTGCGTATAAGACGTATAAGATGAACTTATACGTTGTGAAAGTTTATAAGCTGAGATTTTAAAGAGTAGAAGACGACAGATCAAACTAATTTAATTAATTTAAAAAAGAAAACAGAAAACAAATAAAGTAAAATTAAAATTAAATGATAAACATGTAAATATACTTAAATTATTTATTATTTAATTTAGACTTTTGAGAACCTATTATTAAAATAATATAATAAAAAAGAGAGAGTATTCAAAATGTATTTCAAGTTTTTATTAAATTCATATATATGTTTATAGTTTTAATTAATTATTGTTATTTTGTTCTTTTTTAAATGATATTAAAGGATTTGATCCAGAGTTTAATGATAACTCTATAATTAGTAAATAATTATTAAATAAATTGATAATCTTTATACAAGAAAGGTTTTATTTGGATATTCATAGATTAAAAGCTTGGTAAAAATGGTTAACAAATACATAAATAGCTATAGTGTTTGTTAATATATGGAGAATACCTTCACCTTTCTTCACTCCCTCAGCCGCATGCCACAGCTTCCCATACTTTGAATACTGTTGCAATCGCATTTGCATTTTATAAATACATTTAAAGGGTAGGTTTCTGCCCCTGGAGTCAGAAACTGAAGCCGGACTCATTAATTTACGTGAAATCCACTTAACTTTTTGTCGAGTCCCCGCAATAAATTCCACAACTTTGCGCCTCATCAAACGAAATGAATGTTAAAATCTAGCACGAGTCAAAGTCAGACAATAGAATAGATAGAAATCTACATGAAGTACTATGAGATGGCG
Source organism: Drosophila macrospina (assembly GCA_035042075.1). Taxonomy (NCBI): domain Eukaryota; kingdom Metazoa; phylum Arthropoda; class Insecta; order Diptera; family Drosophilidae; genus Drosophila; species Drosophila macrospina. The sequence continues at coordinate 3,126,840 of JAWNLW010000591.1, forward strand.
ACGTGGCGACGCCAGCAGCAATTTTAGAACATGTGGTGTTATGATGAGACTGGAGACCTATCAACCCACCAACCATCCAACCACCCAGCCACCCACCACCGGGTGCAGTGCAACCACCCCAAATCCTTCAACTTATGCGTGGACCTAACAAAGGGTAGCTGCAGTCGGTAGCAAAGCAATTTTATCAGGCTGCTTTATGGCAAATTCCCTTAAAGCCAGAAGCGGTACGGGCCGGTAGAGTTCGGTGTATTGCTGGGTACGTGCCGGCAGAGACAACCTCATGCCAATGCATGGGGGCATCATTTTAGGCAATTGTCAAACAAAACGAAGGGTGGCAGGCGGATAAATTAGATTTTTACTTGCGCGCAATTGCATAAGGCCGAGTAATCCTCAGAGGACCCAAAAGAGCGGGCGTCCGTAAATATTCATTCATTCATTCATTCCTTTATTCATTCCTTTATTCATTTGAGCTTTAAGTTCTATCGCTCAACTCACGTTTGCCCTTGCCCCATTCCTTTATTGTTTTCCCTTTTTTTCAAGGTCTATGCCAAATTTTGGGGCGGCAGCAATTACATTTTGCCACCCAACCAATGTCCTTGGGCCGTAACGTAGCTGTAACGGGGGGCGGCCCTGTGTATCGCCCCCTGCGTTTAGCTAGAATTACACACCAAGGGTGTCGAACTATAAATTATACCTTTTGTTGCAGTTTTTATCCGAATTAAGGGGGCCGCACACACCCCCCTGCTTCCACCTCTCCCCAAAACGGATCTGTCATGTCTTTAATAAATGTTTGAATGTTTCGTTGGGAGATTAAGTGGATTTCTTTTATAGCATGAGTAATGATCGATGCATAATGTCAGGTGTAAGAGGCGGGGCGGCAATCTCAAAAGAGTGGGGAATATATCATAGTTGAATATATATATAAAATAGATGAAGACAATTGAAGTTCGCTTCAAAATATTCTTTAAATTACGTTTAACTTAAGTTATGTATTTGGTAACTTGGCGATCTTCAACAATGGATCTCTTTGATGTTCTTAAAGTCCCTATAAATGACATCTATCTGACGCTGCTTTTCATAAGCAAACAAAACCACAATTGCTGTTGAAAACTGCACTATGAATGCCATAAAATACTAAGTGGACTAGGGATGGTAGGGGAAGAGACATCAAAGGACACCATGAGTTGCTCATTCTCTGCTATTTCAGTGTCCAAGCAGAGTGGACAACTCAAAGCGTCCACAATAAATTTCACTTATCAAAGTTTTCGCTGTCGCAGACCAAAAATCGGGCATAAAAAAAATGTAGGAGAATGGCACAGCAGAGGGAGGGTAGCTGGCAGAGAGGGGGGCCACTAGGAAACTTTATGGCAGAGATACTCGAAGCAGGCAAAAGCAAACTAAGGGAAAATTAAATGTCTTTTGTCAACAGCCGTTCCACTAAAGATGCTGATAGCCACAGAAAAAAGAAGAATTAAGAATGCAAGATTTAAGCCTGATCGGCTGGAAGATACCCTGTGCTTATGCGAAAAATATTCCAAGAGCTCCCACACATATATTCCAAAATACTAACTTATGACTCTCTAGAAATAACATTCTAAATGTATCCAAATATACAGACTACTCGACTTGCATATTCCCTGTACTTAGGTGACAAATATTAAAGAAATGTCAAAGTAAACTTTGAACACCGATTACTTGCTTCTATGCAGAAATTAATGAAGATTATTTATATGTAGAGTGTTAACGACTAGCATATACCCTATACTTAAAAGGAGCGGTGGCAAAAATGTAAATGTAAGTTTGTAAAAATGATTGGTTTACCCGAAGGATAACAAAATAAACAAACGTCAAAAAAATGCCTATTAACTACAATCGCCTAGCAGATACCCTGTATTGGCAGTTGTCCGTATATTTATAATTTTACATTTAGGGTTTATGAATTAAAAAGATGAACTTGAAGCATTCTTCATTCGCCCTGCAGCTCTGCAGGGTATACAGGAAGAACAAGAGGGCATTACAAAGTCCAATTCTTTCAACAATGACGCACTTTTTTTCGGCCACAACTTTGCCCACATTGATATGCATTAAACAAGAAATGTCCGGCGAAGGCACCAACTGACGAATAGACGAGCTGAATAACGCCACAACGAACGAATTGACGAATTGACGAACTGACGAACTGAGGAACTGAATGGCAAACTGAATGGGAACGGAAGGGAACTCCAATGGAGCGCAGAGCAATCTCAAACTGTGCAAACTGGCATCATAATGGGCCACTTATCATGGCAATCACTCAGCAGCAGTAGCGCCCTCTGGCGACTGCAGGCTGCAGGCCATATTCCCCACTCAGGACATTGTTCCCCTTCCTATCGAGCACACTCTATTTGGATGCTTCTTTGCTTTACTTCTTTTCGATACTCAATCGTCGTTGCCTTTTAATACTTTGCGCAAACACATTAAATGGAAATTTCGTGCAAGGCGACCAGCAGCATGTTTCCATCCAATGCGGGGTGTGGGGCCCTTGCACCCCCACCGAGTGGAATGCGAAGATGAAGGGAGTGGGGCGGTGTATTAGCCATGCAAAGTGCCGGCAGTTGCAGAGCGAACGCATTTTTCATGTGACATTTGCGAAAGCAAAACAAACTTTCGCTCAAGCGATTCGACAAACCCTCAAAGGACTTTGCCAACAGGACACGCCAGGCTCGTGGTCCTGCTGTTTGATCTCCGCTCACAGTGCTCATTGCACATTTGCCACTGTTTTCTTTCTTCCGTTTTTTTCCACTTTTCAGGGCGAAATCCTTGCGTCAATATGTTCCCAAAAAAAAAAATAAGAAAAATAAAAAGAAAGCAAGGAATTCCAAACTATGTGTTCTGTTCAACTTTTTTTCCAAGTGTTTTATAAATAAAAATCCTGGCGCTTTTTGCTTGATAGACGTACAGGCACACAAAGGGAGAGGGACCGACAAATAGTGAGCAAAAGAGAGAAAGAGGAGTGAATGGTAAAAGGGGAGCAAGAAATGTTTACTTAGAAAATTGCTGTGATTCGGTCAGTTCTTTTGGCACATTTCTGGGATTTTTTAATGGCAGAAAAACGAAACTCGAGTGTCATATCTTAAGTGGGAATTTGAAATTGAATGATTGTTGAATTAACAGATTAAAATTACTTAACGTTTACTTTGTAGGATAGTCTGTAGCTTCAACTTGGCCTGAATAGCTATAGATAGTTTTCGAATTTGAAACCTAATCCGCTTCCCAATCAGCTTATGCGAAAGTTACTGTGTACAGAATTGAGTTAATGCAAAGCTGAAGATAAGGAAATGCAATATGGGTGAAGAGTAAGCAAGGGAATAGATAGAGGACTTGGACTATCGACAATTTATAATAATAGCTGGTTCTTCTCGTAGCTTATTTAGGAAATTTGCTAACTTACTCTAAGTATTTATGAATCAATTGTTTTTGTCTGATTACTTAATTAAGAGCAAAATTTCTTACAATAATAATAATCAAAGAAAAGCATAAATGTGTAGTGCATAACTCACACGCGAAGAGGACAAGTAAGTTAGCACACGACAGCGTAATACTCTGCACCAGTCGCTATACAAGTTTAAATATATGAAAGTAATTAAATCATGATTAAATTGCCTTAAATATTTGGTTTATATGCCACTTGTCTATATATATTAAAGAAATCACAAATATGCAACATGCAGCATATAAATTAAGTATATAATATACATAAGTATTTATAAATTAGCATGCACAGGTCAAACGTATTCAGATAACGATCAGTTTCTCGCACATTGCACTGCCTACGCTTACTGTTGTTGTTTTTGTTGCTCTTGGGGGTGAGATGCAAGCGTAAGTGTTGCTGTCTCATAGCTTGAGCAATGCAGAAGCGAATGAAAGCGAACTTGAAAAAGTTAACGGTTAATATGCTAAAAATAGACGCATGTGAACTGATGGCTGTCAGTTGCACACAAAACGAATATCTAAGCACATTTTAAAAGCTTGCACTTGGAAGTATATACATCATTTCGCATTTATATAAAATAATATTTATACTTATATTTACATATTTAATTACATTTACACAATAGCTGTTACATTTTACACAGCTTAGGATAAATGAATGCAGGAGAATTAAAATAAATAAGACAACTGATGAGGAGTTCTTTAAAAAGTTTTAAACTCAAATTCTGATGCAGACTGTGCTTGTTGGTGAAGTGAATTGATAACACTTATAAATAAGCCGGGAATTGAGCTAAAATTAAATTTAATTGTAGCAGCTAATGAGTGATTGAAGCTGAAGATGGCCGAGAGAATTGTAGACATCGTCTGCCATATCTTTGGTCTAATTAATTGCCAAACATTGCGCGCAATGTGACGTTAATAAATGTCAACTAAATGAGCTGCATGTACGCAAACGAAGCGCAACGAACTCCCCGAAGTTGCAGCAGACAGAGACACAGATGCTGAGGCAGACAGGCTACTTAGTGGCTGCAATGCCAATGCCACATGTTGCACCATCAGCTAAGTACAAGGAAAACAAATGAAAACTATTTTAAGCCAAGCCGTCACTGAAGAGCAGAGACAGGAGATGTGTGAAGAGGAATGGCGAAGAAGGAACAGTAGAAGCACGAGAAGCAGGAGAAGCCGGTGAAGCAGGGGAAGCAGGGGAAGCAAGATTGCCATGCAGGTGTGACGATGAGTAGCTGCCTGTTTACCAAATTAGATGCATTTGAATTGATGTGCGTGCATAAATTATGTCCCAATCTCAGCTGTGTGTGTGTGAGTCTGTGTGCGGTGTTGCAAGTTTAAATTAAATGTTTAACATTCAATCACAGGCATCGCCTTCTGTGGCCTGTGGCTGTGTCCTGTCTCCTTTCTCCTGTCTACTGTCTACTGTCTACAGTCTCTTGTCTCTGTTCTTTACTCTCTAAGCGTTGACAGTTGGGCAAATGAAATGCATTGTAAACTTTTCTATTTGTCAGGCATAGTATTACCATATTATACCCTAAACACACACACATACACACTCTTTGACATACTGTCACTCTTACTCTCACTCTCTTGTAATCAAGTCAACTTCCTGCCGGTTTTCACACTTTAATTTCCGCTCTTTATTGTTATAGTTTCTTGGGTTTGAGTACCGTGTTTAGGTTTGAGTTTGACAGCGGCTACGGTTGAAGTGGTTTGCCGATCTGTCAACCCCAAAAAAGGGTGGAAATAACTATTCGCTTGGGTTAGTCAAACCAGCTCAGAGGGAGATTTACCACAAAAAGTTCCTATGAAATGCACAACTTTTGCTTGGGGTAAACTGCACTCAGTTGAGTTCTAAGGGGTTTCCATTGCGAAGCGGCAGAGTGTTGTGGGGAATATTTGTGCTCTAACGGAAGGAGATTAATAACAAATGATCTATCTTTGGTTAAATATGTATAAGATTGATAGTTGAAGAACGAAAATCAGCTTGAAGTTACTGTAGACTACAGGTAGTTGGAGTTTCTTTTAATAAAAACGTTAATTAGTGAGTATTATTAAATTAAGCTGATCTAGCTTAGTTGATAATTGATATGCAGATAGGTGCAGGGGATAGAATTTAGGGACTAGTTGATCTTAATGCTTTAGAGCAATATGTAAAACCTCATATCTTATATATAATAATAATAATAATAATGGATTTAATATTTTATAACTAATATATAATTATTAAGAATTAAAATGTAAAGATCCATTAGGAGTCAAATAAATAGTGATATATTGTAGAATAATGATTCTTTTAGATATTTCAGAGAGAGCTTAATTATTTGAATTGCGCGCCAAACAATTGGGCGAATTGATTAGTGATGTAAAAGATGCGAGATCCTTTTAGTATTGTACTACACTAAAGAAGTGGGACGGCAGCATAAGTTGCTGTCAGTGTGGCCCACTGATAGGCTGAGTGAAAGGGACAACAATTCAAATCTGTAAGAGAGTTGCAGAATAGAGAACCGAAGAGTAGCTGTGAAGCTGTTGGACTTAAGAGAACCCCCAAGTCAAGAAATGGCAGCAATAAATGTTGGCCAGCCATCACAGGATGAAAGTAATGATTACAATATATATAGTTTTTCAAATATGTACTAAATACTGCAATATTTAGGCTTCAGCTGAATTATAAATTTAAATACGAATTTAAAGTAAGATTCTTTAAAAGAGCCAAGCAAAGTTTATATCACATCTATAAATAATAAGTTTACAACAGTATTAATTGATTACCGTTGAACAATAAAGTAAAATAAATAAAACATACTTACAGACAGGCTAAACGATATCATCAAAAGTTGATTTGAATTAGGAAAAGAAGATACAATGGCTGCCATCAAAATGCTGAGTATCATCAGCATTTCATTGGCATATCAGTGTGAATCGAATCTGTGCCCCAAGGCCAACAACCTTCAACAAAATGAAACTCTTGCAACTCCCACAAAGCTACTCATGTTGCAGAAGCAACAGCAAATCTCTTTTTACCTTAGGTCATTTCATTCAGCATGACAGTCAAGGGTATAAACGCCCACAAACACGCCCACACCTACACCTACACACAGACAGTGGCTGGTTACACGTGTATTTGTTTTATGCTTGCTTTTTTTAAGGTTTGCGTAGAGCGAGAGAGACAGTGAGTGAGAGAGTGAGAGAGAGAGAGAGAGAGAGAGGAAAAGGGAATAGGAATTGGATGTGGAACGTGCTATAAATATGCGCTTGGGGTTAAATTCTATTTGAACTTTCTACTTACCTCGTATGCCAGTTGCAGCACTAACTCACACTCACACACACACACACACACACACACAAGCACATACACAAAAAGAAAGCTAAACATTTGATTCACACTTTCATTACAGGGAGCTCTATTGCACCCTGAAGGCATTTGTCAACAGCCGGAGCAATGCCAAGGAGTCAAAGACCTGCAACTGTCCAGAAGAGATCTCTAGTTAAATTTGCATTGCGCTGCGCTTTGAGAACTTTAGAGAGGAAGTAGCTGGAGCAGAGTGAGTGAGGAAGTGCTGTGTGTATTGCATTCCAATGGATGCGTATCTCTTATGAATATCTGAACAATGCAGTGCAATTAGTTGATAGCACGCCCCGAATTGAGGCGACTCTTGCAACTCATTTCCCATCAAGAAATTTAAGAAAATATAAAAAGAGGGAAGAGAAAAACGCCCAGTCACGCGGCAAGTTGCGCCTCGCATTAATCAGCATTGGCCACAGTGCATGTTGCAGGTTGCAGGTTGCACGCTGCACGTTGCAGGTTGCAGTTGTGGCTTGCAACTTGTAGCACATAAGATTAATTAAGGTCAGAGTCAAGTTCGTTCTCAGAAGAATGCCGCCTAGAAGTATCTAAAGTCTAGTCATGCCGTTTTCCTCATTCCATCACTAAGCGCATAGAGTAAGGGGAAAGTAGGGCAGGGGCAGTGACAGTGGCAGGGGGGCATCTTGATGCATGTCCAATGCATCGTAATGAGCTGGGGGTGGCAGTCGGCACATGTGTGCGCCATATGTGGTCCTTGACCATTGGCAAACTTAAAGGAGAAATCCAAGACGAAATCAGCCAACAGAAGTCATCAATTTAATCAACGATACTGCAGCCTCAATGGGGCGTCTTTAATAGAAGTGGGTGAGGGGGAAAATCAGGGGGGTTACTGGGGTAAAAATTGCAAAGTCAAACTGCCCAGTGAACCCAATCGATTCTTAGCCAAGTGACGCGGGGTGTTCGCCAGCTTACAAGTAATTAAGGGTGGCAATTTTAAGACAAATCCCATAATCCATAGATGGCAGAGGTGGGCCACAAAGAGTGGAGTGGGTAGGGGTGTGTGTGAGTCCCTTTGTCCCAAAGAACTACGTGATAAGGGCATTAATGATGCCACAGCCCAACACCTTGCAACAGAACCCAATAAAACTTGATGAGTTTCAATTATTTGATCGAAGAGGAAACTTCACTGATGTGACAACGAATTCGCATTCAGTTGTCGAGTTGTAGCTGAAGTTCTAATTGTTCCGTTTAGGATAGAAATCTGTCAATTCTAAGAGCTCATTTCTACATATTTACCAAGAATAAAGCAGTTAAATTGCAGTTATAGTTATAATTGTTTAGCTTAAGAAATTAATTTTATTTGCATTTAGTTTAGAATAATAAAAATACTTAAGTAAAACTGCAGTCAAAGTGCCAAAAGTTGTGTTTAATAAACGAATGTAACAGTTTCTGTAATTTCACTAAATATCGTTTATAAATATTATTTCAATTTTAAATATATTATATATATCATATGCTGAATAAAAACAATTTTATTTGAAGCTCTAATTGTTTAGTTTAACTGCCAGTTTCGATTGTGCTCAAGAACTCATTACTCAATGTAAAAAGGTTTTTAAATTAAGAATAAAATTGCTTTGTTAAGAATATATTATTATTGGAATACTCCCAAAGAACTTAACGCAATATTAAAATCCTCTTCAAGAATAAAATTCATATTTTTTTTAATTTAAAAGTCAATTTTAGAAATTCAATTCTAATTGTTTGAATTGAAAAAGAAATATGTCTGTCCCAATAATAGAAGAATCTCATTAACTCCTTTGATTTACAATAAAACAAAAGTTCTTTTGAATATAAAGTTGATAACTTTCAATTTTATTAGAAGCATTATATATTATTATTTATATATCTCAGCTTAGCTATCTTATTATTTATTATTAATATTTATTAAGTTTCGAATAGAAAACTATATTTAATTTTTATAACACTAAAAAGTACTTTACAAATAAAATGTATTTTATTTCTTATATAAATAGTTACACTTCTTGTCAAAATCTATTTAGTTTAATAGAGCCAACTGTTACATCTCAGTATTATTAATAATAATAACATGAACTATGTTAAATATAAGATAATATATATTTAATTAGTTGATCTTCTTATTACTATTTATTTATTATTTATGTATCAAAGTACTTCATAAATAAAACAAAGATCATTATAATTAATAAGTTTCACATCTTCATATTTTATATTTAGTTCAAAAGAGTAAAGTGTAAGATTTCAGATTTATATTTAATTAGTTGCAATTTATTAAGTTTCGAATAGAAAACTGTAGTTATTATTTATAATAATAACTAAGTAATATCAAGCATTATAAATGTATTTTATTTCATATATAAATAGATACACTTCTTGTTATAATATATTTAATTTAATAGAGTAAACTGTAATATCTCATTATTATTTATAATAATAACATAAACAAAATAAGTTGCTCTTCTTATTACTATTTATTTATTATTTATGTAACAAAGTACTTTATAAATAAAATAAATATCTTTATAATTAATAAGTTGCACATCTTCGTATTATATATTTAGTTAAAGAGAGTAAACTGTAAGATTTTAGTTTTATATTTAATTAGTTGCTTCTAATTCTATTTATTTATTTCTGATTACTATTTATTTAGTTTCGAAAAGAAAAGTACATTTATTATTTATAATAAAATGTGTTATACTTTATATATATTTAGTTGCATTTCTTATTACTATTTATTTAGTTTAATGTTGATCTATACTATTCCACAAAATACTTTCAATACACAATTAATCAATTTTGTTACAGTTTATGCTTTGCTTCCGCCTCTTCGGCTAATTTGCTGTCTGCCAGCCCGCCTCCTTCACAGTTCCTCTGGCTTCTACAGACTGAAAAGCATCTGCCTTATCATTTAGGACGAGTTCTAAGACAAAGATGAGGCTCGATTGAGTTTCTGCCGCTTGAGACTAAAAATTTGCAGCTGCAACAATCATGAGGAGCCGCAAAAAGTGAGAAGAAGAACATCAAATTAAAGCTGAAATATGTGTTCGAGATACAAGAACCTCATTAATTTGGCACGTAATTACGGGTAGACAGGCGAAGAAGACGCTCGAATGAAGAGGGGAAAGAGAGGAGAGCAGAGGGCTCAAAACTGTAAATCAGTGCAATTAAATGCGACTTTTCAACAAAATGTACCGAAAATTTATGACAACAAGCGAGACTAATTACCACGGCAAGTAGGAGCAAGTGCGGGCAATGGAAAGGGAAGAGAGAGAGAGAGAGGGAGAGCGAGATAGTTGTGATAGCAGTAAAATGTTTTGGCTAAAAGGCGCGACAATAAGTGCTAAATGAGTTGCACTAACATTAATCAAGGCTTTAATGAGACACGAACTAGTTTTAAGCCAACTCACAAGAGCCATAGCGAGCTGGCCTTCATCATCATCAGCGTAATCATCAGCGTAATCAACTGAATTTTGGCCAACAATACATCAATGTTAAAGTACCTGAGAGGCAGCCCACTTAACAAAACTGACAGTTCAGCTGCCACAATTTAGTCGATTAACGTCAGCAACAGCAGACAGACCTGAAGTCTGCTGTCTGGCTTCGCATTTGGGATCAAGCCGGGATCGCTGCAACCTGTCGTCATCAATTTAGGCCAAACTTGAAGCAAAGAAACAAAAAGTAGCAGCTGTTGGTCAAAAAAAAAAACAAAAAAACGAAAAATCAAATACGTAAATGGGAAAGAGCCACAGGTAGTCTGAGCCCGAGGGCAGCTGACTTTTGACTTGGCCAATTGAAATATGAAAAGATCGATGAACAGATTTTGTTGGTAGCCTGCGCCGAATAACAACAAACGTAACATGATCTGTGGACAGATCGTAATCCTGTAGAAAGAGAACGACCACGAGAATAGAAGACAATCTACAGGCGCATAATTAAAACTCATTCATTTGGCTTATCGCTTATATCAAATCTATTGATTACATTTCCAGGAACAGGCATTTGGCTTGTTAGTTAGCCAAGCTCCAGTTGAGAGTGTGTGCGAGAGAAAGAGAGAGAGAGAGAGAGAGGGGGGCAAGCAGATTCCCAATTTAGCCAAAGAATTAATGGTCAACGGGCTTTGCCTTCGCCTTTGTCTGGATACCTAACGCCTGCCTCCATCTGTTGCCACAAAGCGTTGCACAAAGGTGGCCAGTTGCCAGTTGCCGGTTACCAGTTGCCGGTTGTTTGTGCTACGCGTGTCTGCATTTAATTTAATAATATGGTGTCATGTAGCAGTTGTTAGGATGCGCTAAATGCCCATTCCTCCAAGCTGCACTGGACTATGAGTGCTCCTAAGACCTACGAACCTAAGACCAAGACCAAGTCCGCAGTCTTGTCTTCTTCTCGCTGGCATCTGTTTGAGTTGTGTAACCCAATGCTTAGGCCAACTGTTACCCCTACCCCAAGCAACACTCCACTACTCTCCTCTCCCACCACACTGTCTAGGGAAATTCGAAGTATATTCTGGCTGCTAACAAGACGCGTGTTGAATGAGTTTTAAAGTAGCTCTCAAAATGAAATTCTCTTGAAATTAGTGTAGAAAGTGCATGGATAGTTGAGCTAACGACTTCGAATGGCCACACACAACAAGCTGAGACTAAACGACTTGAGATATGATCTCAAACTGCTGCAGATACTTGGGATTAAGAATCTCCAAGATTATGGTCTGTAAAGTCTCTACAAATGATCTGGCTGCTGTCAAGTCATTAAGAAATTAATTAGTTTCATTTTCATTGAATTCTTTTTCGGTAATTTGATTTAAAAGTGTTCAACTTAGGAAAGAATTCCATTTAAATCACATTTCTTGACTCGCTTTGCAGCTTATCTCCTAATTAAACTTCTCTTTTTGAATGTGATATAATAAAAATTAAAACTCCTTTCAAATACAATTCTAAAGAGACTTACGATAGCATAATGTACCCTAGTTATCAGCATAAGTTCAGTATCGATCGAACGATAACTATAATATAACTGCAATAAATAAATAAAATAAATCTATTCTTTTTTATAGACTTCCACTTCATAAGGAGACCATTATGATAATACCAAAGTGGGTCAATCTTATGCAGTTGTTATTATTATTATATGAGATTTGCAATTGTGATTGTGACAAGCGCATGATTATCATATCCATCAGTTGTCCTGACCATTTCAATGAGTCCCTTCTTCACTTATTACATATGCAAATGGCAAACAGATTTGAATCCCTCACTCAAACGTCAGTCAACCCATCGTCATCAACTTTTAGTTGAGAACTTTCTATGGAACTCAACTGAACTATAGTCGTTGTCGTATATTCAAATGCAAATGCCCAAACTAATTTTGTTTCCTCAACATTTGCGCTCGACTGCATTTTGGGTAACCCTTTGTAGCGTGATCCCTGGACAGATCCGCAGCTGGTCCATGGCGAATCGGCAGAAAACCACTTCCAAATATTAAAAAAAAAAAAAAGGGAAAACAAAATTAGCAAGTCAAAGATACAGGCGAGTGTGATCGATTGTTAGAGACCCAGCACTCATAAGATAAATTAATAATGGTAATAATAATAATAATAATAATGATAATAATAATGATAATAATAATAATAATAATAATAATAATAATAATAATAATAATAATAATAATAATAATAATAATAATAATAATAATAATAATAATAATAATAATAATAATAATAATAATAAGGATAATAATTAAATAAAGCTTAAACATAGGAATACGGAAATAAAAAAGTTATTTTAAATAATTTAGGTGCAAAATTTTAATGATATTTTAAATATAATATTTATTTAAAATAATAATAAATAAATAATAAATAAATATCAATAAATTCAACTTTCTGTCGGTTGATGCCTTCTTCTTCTGCCTGTTACGCACACTTCGCTTCAGCCAAAGCCATATACCCTTTGTATAAATTAAGTACAGGGTCTCATAACGAGCCAAGAGAAATGAGTAAGGACATTGCAGCGACAGAAGCAAAGAGAGCAGGGCAACGCAATGCCAATAAATCGCAACACAACGACAAATTTTTCATTTCATTCCAAAATGTTGCGTGCAATAAAATCTAATAATTTTCCACGGATGAGTCAAAGGGGGGGTGAATTTTGGGTGGGGATGCATGTAGTTTGCACAGAGCAACCACAGAGCAGCATTTTCTTGGGGTTGCTGGGCAGACAAAACAGTTACAAACAATTGGCAACACTTGTGACTCAGACGAACCGTCGTCGGTGAAGGGGGAATGGGTAGGGGGGCGGCGAAAAAACGCAAGTGAAGCAACCCTCAAGTGCACTTGCCACAACGTCGCCCCCACGTACTGTGAGGGCTGTGGTAAGAGAGTGTGGGACGGGGAGCTGGGGGGTTGTAATTGCAATCAAAACGAAATTATTCTTATGCTTAGCCAAACTAACTGAAGAGCTAAACTGATATATGAGCCATAATTAAAGCGCAGACCGCAGTCCAAATATATATTCGCAAAATCAGTTTTGGCTTCTAGTTTGCCCAAGCGGGGTGGGTGTGGCTTTTGGGGACGGGGCAGTGGGGTGTGGTGTGACTGCAAATTGGTCATAGCCTGTTGGTGACGTGTCTTTGATTACGCCGCAAGTCCTTGGCGTCTGTCATCATACGGATTTTCCGACTCGGCCTCAAACTCCAGACAGAGTTTTCCTCTGTGCTGCTGCTGCCTGGTTTGTTGTTTGTTTTTAATATAAATGCAAATTTGGCCAATGGCAATGGCCCTCTGTCTATAAAGCTAACACACACACACACACACACACACACACACACACACACGACGTTGACTATGTAGTGAACTGTCATAATTAATATTTTGCTGCTTTGGCCATGATTTCCTCTACATATCCTGCCGCCTTCCTTTGCTTGTTGCATGCCGCATATTAAATAGTTGCGCCTACTGAGTCGCAGTTTAATGCAATCTAAAGTTTTACTGCAATCTCTCTCTCTCTCTATATATATATATCTCTTCGCTCCCTCGCCTGTTTCACTTCCCGGTCCTTATCTCAATGCTTTCGGGCCACAGACATTGGCCATTTGGCCTAATTTATGGCTTGCAATTAGCAACTGGGCAAATGTGTCATTTTATTGGTCCAAACTTTGGCTAAAACAATAAATGGAGACAATGCCTGCAATGATATAACGATAGTTGCTTTTGAATTGCTTACACATTGAATAAGTTAAGAGGGACAAAGGACAACGAGCAATTAGAAAGAGGGCAGTGAAAAGAGCAAGTTGTTATCTAGTTAGAACTGGTTGGGAATTACTAGAGAAATCGCTTAAATGATGCTTCTTAGAAGTACTCTATAATCTATATTCTATATTCTATATTCTATATTCTATAATCTATATTCTATATTCTGTATTCTATATTCTATATTCTATATTCTATATTCTATATTCTATATTCTATATTCTATATTCTATATTCTATATTCTATATTCTATATTCTATATTCTATATTCTATATTCTATATTCTATATTCTATATTCTATATTCTATATTCTATATTCTATATTCTATATTCTATATTCTATATTCTATATTCTATATTCTATATTCTATATTCTATATTCTATATTCTATATTCTATATTCTATATTCTATATTCTATATTCTATATTATATATTCTATATTCTATATTCTATATTCTATATTCTATATTCTATATTCTATATTCTATATTCTATATTCTATATTCTATATTATATATTCTATATTCTATATTCTATATTATATATTCTTTATTCTATATTCTATATTCTATATTCTATATTCTATATTCTATATTCTATATTCTATATTCTATATTCTATATTCTATATTCTATATTCTATATTCTATATTCTATATTCTATATTCTATATTCTATATTCTATATTATATATTCTATATTCTATATTCTATATTCTATATTCTATATTCTATATTCTATATTCTATATTCTATATTATATATTCTATATTCTATATTCTATATTCTATATTATATATTCTATATTCTATATTCTATATTCTATATTCTATATTCTATATTCTATATTCTATATTCTATATTCTATATTCTATATTCTATATTCTATATTCTATATTCTATATTCTATATTCTATATTCTATATTCTATATTCTATATTCTATATTCTATATTCTATATTCTATATTCTATATTCTATATTCTATATTCTATATTCTATATTCTATATTCTATATTCTATATTCTATATTCTATATTCTATATTCTATATTCTATATTCTATATTCTATATTCTATATTATATATTCTATATTCTATATTCTATATTCTATATTCTATATTATATATTCTATATTCTATATTCTATATTCTATATTCTATATTCTATATTCTATATTCTATATTCTATATTCTATATTCTATATTCTATATTCTATATTCTATATTCTATATTCTATATTCTATATTCTATATTCTATATTCTATATTCTATATTATATATTCTATATTCTATATTCTATATTCTATATTCTATATTCTATATTCTTTATTCTATATTCTATATTCTATATTCAATATTCTATATTCTATATTCTATATTCTATATTCTATTTTCTATATTCCATATTCTATATTCTATATTCTATATTATATATTTTTTATTCTATATTCTATATTTTATATTCTATATTCTACATTCTATACTATTCTATTTTCTATATTCTATATTCTATATTCTATATTGTATATTCTATATTGTATATTGTATATTGTATATTGTATATTGTATATTCTATATTGTATATTGTATATTGTATATTGTATATTCTATATTGTATATTGTATATTGTATATTGTATATTGTATATTGTATATTGTATATTGTATATTGTATATTCTATATTCTATATTCTATATTCTATATTCTATATTCTATATTCTATATTCTATATTCTATATTCTATATTCTATATTCTATATTCTATATTCTATATTCTATATTCTATATTCTTTATTCTATATTCTATATTCTATATTCTATATTCTATATTCTATATTCAATATTCAATATTCTATATTCTATATTCTATATTCTATTTTCTATATTCTATATTCTATATTCTATATTCTATATTCTATATTCTATATTCTATATTCTATATTCTATATTCTATATTCTATATTCTATATTCTATATTCTATATTCTATATTGTATATTCTATATTCTATATTTATTGTATATTGTATATTGTATATTGTATATTGTATATTATATATTGTATATTGTATATTGTATATTGTATATTGTATATTGTATATTGTATATTGTATATTCTATATTGTATATTGTATATTGTATATTGTATATTGTATATTGTATATTGTATATTGTATATTCTATATTGTATATTGTATATTGTATATTGTATATTGTATATTCTATATTGTATATTGTATATTGTATATTGTATATTGTATATTCTATATTCTATATTGTATATTGTATATTCTATATTGTATATTGTATATTGTATATTGTATATTGTATATTGTATATTGTATATTGTATATTGTATATTGTATATTGTATATTCTATATTGTATATTGTATATTGTATATTGTATATTGTATATTGTATATTGTATATTGTATATTGTATATTGTATATTCTATATTGTATATTCTATATTCTATATTCTATATTCTATATTCTATATTCTATATTCTATATTCTATATTCCTATATTCTATATTCTATATTCTATATTCTATATTCTATATTCTTATTCTATATTCTATATTCTATATTCTATATTCTATATTCTATATTCTATATTCTATATTCTATATTCTATATTCTATATTCTATATTCTATATTCTATATTCTTTATTCTATATTCTATATTCTATATTCTATATTCTTTATTCTATATTCTATATTCTATATTCTATATTCTATATTCTATATTCTATATTCTATATTCTATATTCTATATTCTCTATTCTATATTCTATATTCTATATTCTATATTCTATATTCTATATTATATATTCTATATTCTATATTCTATATTCTATATTCTTTATTCTATATTCTATATTCAATATTCTTTATTCTTTATTCTATATTCTATATTCAATATTCTATATTCTATATTCTATATTCTATATTCTCTATTCTATATTCTATATTCTATATTCTATATTCTATATTCTATATTCTATATTCTATATTCTATATTCTATATTCTATATTCTATATTCTATATTCTATATTCTATATTCTATATTCTCTATATTCTATATTCTATATTCTATATTCTATATTCTATATTCTATATTCTATATTCTATATTCTATATTCTATATTCTATATTCTATATTCTATATTATATATTCTATATTCTATATTCTATATTCTATATTCTATATTCTATATTCTATATTCTATATTCTATATTCTATATTCTATATTCTATATTCTATATTCTATATTCTATATTCTATATTCTATATTCTATATTCTATATTCTATATTCTATATTCTATATTCTATATTCTATATTCTATATTCTATATTCTATATTCTATATTCTTTATTCTATATTATATATTCTATATTCTATATTCTATATTCTATATTCTATATTCTATATTCTATATTCTATATTCTATATTCTATATTCTATATTCTATATTCTATATTCTATATTCTATATTCTATATTCTATATTATATATTCTATATTCTATATTCTATATTATATATTCTTTATTCTATATTCTATATTATATATTCTATATTCTATATTCTATATTCTATATTCTATATTCTATATTCTATATTCTATATTCTATATTCTATATTCTATATACTATATTCTATATTCTATATTCTATATTCTATATTCTATATTCTATATTCTATATTCTATATTCTATATTCTTTATTCTATATTCTATATTCTATATTCTATATTCTATATTCTATATTCTATATTCTATATTCTATATTCTATATTCTATATTCTATATTCTATATTCTATATTCTATATTCTATATTCTATATTCTATATTCTATATTCTATATTCTATATTCTATATTCTATATTCTATATTCTATATTCTATATTCTATATTCTATAATCTATATTCCATATTCTATATTCTATATTCTATATTCTATATTCTATATTCTATATTCTATATTCTATATTCTATATTCTATATATATATTCTATATTCTATATATATATTCTATATTCTATATATATATTCTATATTCTATATTCTATATTCTATATTCTATATTCTATATTCTATATTCTATATTCTATATTCTATATTCTATATATTCTATATCTATATTCTATATTCTATATTCTATATTCTATATTCTATATTCTATATTCTATATTCTATATTCTATATTCTATATTCCATATTCTATATTCTATATTCTATATTCTATATTTTATATTCTATATTCTATATTCTATATTCCATATTCTATATTCTATATTCTATATTCTATATTCTATATTTTAAATTCTATATTCTATATACGTATCTTCTCATCGAAATAGTTTTCTTTTGTTTTCTGGCTTAAGTATCTCATCAACTTGGCTTAAACAAGAGTTTCCCAGGCTTGAATCTGTCCCATATCGAGTATGTGGGCAAAACAAAACCATTAAATCGCCGGCTAGACAGATAAATTGACTCGAAAATCAACGTTGCAACAACTGGACGTGCTGCTGCTGCTGCTGCTGCTGCTGTTGACATGCCACGAACTTGGAAACAATTAACGTGCCCATTTTGATATGTGAGCTAATCGAAATCCCAGACACAATAGCAGCACCAGGTAAGCCAATGTAATGTTTGCCAAATGGCTGCACACCAAGCGAGAGTGAGCGAGAGAGAGAGAGAGAGAGTGTGAGAATGGGAGGGAAAGAGAAAGGGAGGTAGGGAGATTGGCCAGAGGTAAGGCAAGTGCTTTGAATGATAACAAAAGGTGTTGCACTTGCCAGGGGCATGCAGCAGCTCCCGCTGGCTGCACGATTTATGCGATTACATAAACCAGATAGCAGAGAGACACCACGAGACAGAGACAGACTCTCACAAACTGAGAGAGAAAGGGAGAGAGAGAGAGAGTGTAGCTGTATCTAGTCCTCGGGCTCATTAAATGTCAATTTTTGGCTCGAAGGACAACAACAAACGCTGTCCAGCTGCGCGCGTGTCGCATCGTTAGCGAGTCCTGGCATCCAGGGCCAGAGAGCTAAATGCTCATCGCATGTGCAGGACAAGTGCCTGGCGGTATCCTTTGTGCGGCCAAAGGACTCTAAAAACTCTGCCCAACACTCGTAATGCGGTCAGCTTTGGTTCATCTGGCGCGCCCGTGTATTTATTATTATATTGCTGGGTCTTCGTCCTTTGCGTGTATCCTTTGTTAGTTTGCTTGAATTATTATCCCTTTCGCATATGTCGTTGTCCTTTTGTGTTGCTCGTTCTCAAACGTCTGCCGACACGCCTTCAATTCTTCTTTGTTTCACTTCTCCTCAATTGGCTTTGAGGCGTTCGCGTTTCTAAAGTTCTTCTACTTCTTCTTTCTTCTTTGGTTCGGGGCGTGTTTTGACCATAAATTGTTTGGTTGCTTTCTTTGGAATTGGATTTCTTGGGGGTTTCTTTATTGGTTTCACTTTGCGCTTCAAATTTCATAATTATCGGGGCGTATGTTGCAACATTCTGCATACAACTCCGCCTCCAATCCACTAGCCAGCAAATGTATCTATAGCTGTAGCACTAACTGTCGTTGTATCTGTATTTGTATCTGTATCTGCTTCTGCACTTGTTCTCAAAGATACAAAATCAATTTATTGTTGTTTTGTGCTGCGGTCAATGTGCTGTCCATTCGTGTGATGTTGTTGTTGCTGTTGTTGTTGTTGTGGTCAGCCAAGTGTTGGACAGCATTATAAATATTTCAGCTCACTTTTGCAGCTTATGGGTTTTGGGTTTTTGGGTTTTTCATGCCACAGACATGGCTACAACATGGGGGCAACTGCAGTCCATTGAATTGCTTAAGCATCCGAAAAGCTCAACTTTTGTTCAAGTAAAATGTTTTGTTTGGCTTCCATGTAAGTCTCTGTAATGAAAAACTTATTGTCTGAGCATTCTTAATGATTCCACAGCAATAATATCAAAATGTTTCATATTGTTTACACATTTCACTTGAACTAGCAAGAAAATGTATTTGTATTTGTTAAACAAAAGTTTTCCAAGCAACAGCAACAGCAACAGCAGATTAAGATGCTGCTCTGTTATTATTATTATTATTTATAAAATAAATAAGTAATGTAATGTTATGTTTTAATACTGTTCAATTCTAAATAATATTAATGTTTTGAATAAGATAATAATCAATTAATAAATGGTGCATTATTATAACAATTTTAAAAACTATAGTATGTTAAATAAATTAATATTTATTGAAGATTTTTAATTATTTTAAGCTAATCAAATATATGTATTAAGTTTATTTAAATAGAACTCATTAATAAATAGTTTACAATATTTTAAATCATTAAAAAAACAACAGAATATTATATTAAATATAAATAATATTTATTAATTAAAATAAACAAAGTTTTTTATATTTATTTTGCTGAAATTTAATATAAATTAAATAGCATAAATATATAAATAAAATATAAATATGAATTATATTTAACTATATACCTAATTAATTAATATAATTAAAGCTTATTAAAAACATTTATATTTATATTAAAATTGAATTTATGTATTAAGAGAATTTAAATAGAAATCATTAATAAATAGTTTACAATATTTTAAATCATTAAAAAAAGCAACAGAATATTATATTATATATAATTAATATTTATTAATTAATATAAACAAAGTTTTTTATATTTATTTTACTGAAATTAAAAGAAAAACATAATTTAATAATATAAAATAAAGTAAGCAATCAAATATATCTGAAATAGCATCAATATATAAATATATAGATTAAATATAAATATGAATTATATTTAATTTTATATCTTACTAATTGAGATAATTAAAGCTTCTTAAAAACATTTATAGATTTGCGTACACTTAACAAGGGTAAACTCTAAAATATAAATGAATCATATAAACTAAATAAATAATAAATAAAAACAAAACAATTTAAAAAATAAAAATGCACAGCATTTTAAATAATTATTGTTTATATATATCATATTAATAAATGGGTAACAAATCTCACAAACTTTAAAAAGAAAACATTCACATATTATCTATATTTATGTTTTTCTTTATTGCTGTGTTTTTTTGGAATAAATATAATATTCAGCTATTTAAAAAATGTAAAAAGCACAATATATTAAATAATTTTTGCTTATATATATATCACATAAATAAATGGGTAACAAATCTCACAAACTTTAAAAAGAAAACATTCAAATATTATCTATATTTATGTTTATCTTTAATGCTGTGTTTTTTCTTTATTAAATATAATTTTCAATTCACATTCAAATCTAGATCTAGACACAAAGCTTGGCCAAGAAATTAACACGTAATTTCAATTTCCACAATGCGAAATAAATCTAAATGCAGATACTATCAGTCAGACTTTCTTCGCTTCATTTTGTGTATATTTCCATTTGCTCAGATAATCTTAACAACTCTCAGCGCTCTGTCAACAAATTGAAGGCCATAATGTGGCATAACTTTTAAAGTGCCGCCCACAAAAATAGTTGAAGTTAAATCGGAAAAGACAACATATACTTACAACCCTCGCTGGGTGGGAAGTTTTGACAAACAAATCGCTTGGCATTTGCACTTTGTGGCCCGGCTATAAAAATATTAAAATCCCAAGCACATGATACGGCAAAACATGTGATTTTGGAGTGTGGTCCTTCTGCAGACGGAGTCCTTTAACATCGACCACATTGCGGGCAAATGCCGGTCACATTCGTGGCACCAGCTGTGCGACAACCATCCCCTTCATTCCCAGCATAACCACACTCCCCTCAGCCAAACACATCACACAAATAATACAACAACCAACTGAATTTCTAATAATAATTTTTAAACAAAAACAAACTTCCTTCCGTCCATCGTGTCCTTTTGTGTCATGCCCATGCAGCAGTTTCAGTAGCATTACAAAAATTACAATGAGCCACGAGTTTTGTAGTTTTTCTTGTTCATGTTGTTGTTGTTGTTGTTATTCCTGTTGTTGTTGTTGTTTAGCGAATTCGTTACGAAATTTCACGCTAAAGTCTGTGACGAAATTTTTGGTGGAACAAGTGCAACGGCAGCAACGGCAGCAGATGACAACCCCCAATGGACGACCCTTCGCGTGCCGCAAATGGAAAAGGTTGCAACGCGACACCAAAAACAAAATTCTCAACCCCCTCAATGCAGACCAGGGCACATTGCCACTTTTAATCAGCGCCCTGCGCAGCTATTTAAACCAGAAGAGAAACAGCACCACGACCAGAAGCTGCAGGAATCCAAGCAGATCCCTTGGCAAATTCAAAATGAAAATTTCTATGCTGTGGCGTTAGTTTTTTAAGCGGCAAATGAATGAGTGAGTGAGTGTGTGAGTGAGTGAGTGAGTCTACGAAATGAATGCATGAATTCCAAAGCAATTTTGATGTTGACATTGAGTAATGTTGGCATTGGGCCTCTCCACACCACAACACCATCTCCTCAGCACCACCCACGCGGCTGACTCGGAATGGGCTCAGTTTTCACTTTGGGTGGTTGTTTGGTTTGGCATTTTCATATCATTTTCGAATATTACATGCGGATTAGCATTTCCTCATTGGGATTGCAGCAAAACGTGCCATCGTTATGCCCAGCTGGGAGTTGGATGGTGAAGAAGGGCAAGCGGGGGAATGGGGAGTGGGGAATAGAATTTGGGGGATTGTGGGTGGCACACCAAGAGGGTGGCTTGCATGCGTACAGTTGGGTGGGTTTTTTAGCCAACCCACACAAAAACTTGGCCATCTTCCTTGCTGTGTCTTCTCTCACAGTAGACAAAACCAACAAAGGGTTTCAAGCTAAAAAGATTTCCGATTAGAAGCAAAACAACTAAATAGCAACAACGAAATTTATTGATTCGTAAAGGAAACTACTGAAAAACTGTTTAAATTATTAAAGCACTCAAGCTAATTACAAATAGGGCACTAAAGATCAGTTATTTTGCAATTAATAGAAAGAAAACTGTGTCTTCCGCTAGGAAATAGAGCAAAGTTGATCTACAATTGTAAATAACATTAATAAATTGGATTAATAAATAAAAGTTATGTTTATAGAAATATAAAGTTGCTAAAATAGTGAAAAAAGCGAGTGAAGCGCTTACTTCTTTCAGCTTTTAAAGCTATAAGTAAACTAAGTAAGTAAGTAACATTTTATAAATTAGTATCGCTTAAGTAAGTGAATTACTTAGCATTACTTTCTAAATTGCAGCTCTTTAAAAAGTGAAGTAAATAATTTTGGAAAATATATATATTATTTATTTATTTATTTATTTAACGTCGATTAACAGCAGTCGACCCAAGTAAAAATCAAACTCTTAAGATAATTAAATTAAAAATAATTGCAAATGAAATTTAAGTGTAAAAATGAGTTTAAAATTTAAGTTTAAAATAAGATTAATTTAAATTTAAATTTATATTTAAAATTTAAAATCTGGGGAAATTATGTTTAATATATGTATGTTATTTTTAATTATCGCTTACATTTATATTAAACGTATTTATGTTTTAAGTGTCATCAATAAATAAGAAAGTTAATTAGAAGAGAAAGAAAATTGAAATGCGTGCGCTTTGTTCGTTACAGAAAGCATATGTTTGCGAGTGCTGTAGCAATCAGCTTTTGCGCACAAACAAGCTTAATAAAATTTGCTGAGATGTATTGTATGAATAGCTAGAACTGATTGCTTAACTTAAATTGCATTCTATTTGAAAAATTACTCGACTTTCGTAATTTTACTTCATTCTTTCCCAGATAGCTTTCTTATTTCTCATCGTATTCTTATGAAACTTTAAAATGCGATTCAAAAGCGTGTTTATTAAATGTTAAGTTAGAAATGTGTTTGTTAAAAAATTCTATTCTTTCAGATCATTTTTATCGATTTGTGGGGAAAGGGGATTAATATTATATTATATTATATGGCATACAGGAAGCTGCAGACCAAATTTGTTGTCTCTAGCTCTAATAGTTGCTGAGATCGCTGAGTTGCTAAGTTCAATCAGTTGGACAGTTGTCGATCAGGCATATATACATATACATTGAAAAAATACCTGTTACATGCGCTTTGCACAAAGCTAATATATCACTGTACAGGGTATAAAAATACTGCAGAGTGTTGAGTTATTCAGTTGCCAAACTCACTTGACTTTTGTAACTCTCTCGCTGTGTTTGCTATAATTATATTTACTATTTGATAATTACAACTGTTAAGTCTTTCAATTTAACTGCTTTCTCTGTAATTTCTTGCAATTCTAGTACTTAATTTCAAGCACATTTCACTAATGTGCCAGCACAATTTGTGAATTGCTATTGTTCGTCATTTGGAGCTGTTTAAGCTGTCATTAGTCGAAAGATTTGCCGTAAGACTTGGCAAAAGCAAAGTTAGCCTAGTCAAGCCGGGGTCCTTAACAAGTTGCAGCAAGTTCTCAAGAATTCTCGAAATCAACAGCCTTTCAAAAGTCTGTGCAACTGTGTGAAGAACTTTTCAATTTTCTTTTCACGCTCGCATTTTACAAGCTGCTACATGATTGGGGTCGTCCGGGTTCCTACCCTGCTTCGCACCTATTATCTAGCCCCCTCTCTCACTCTATCTCTCTCTCTCTCTCTCTTTCTGTCTCACTGTCTCTCTCTCTATACCCGCCTGACTAGTTTTATAACAAGCTGCCAAATTTCACACCCAAGTAAATTCAATAGCTGAGCACCTAACTAAAACTTTCAGCACGCGTCGCTTGAAATATGTCAGCAATATGGGGAAACAAACCCCTACATTGACCCCCCTAATCTTAAAGCAACCCCCCTGCTCAGCACAGCACAGTCTGTCAATTTTATTATTAACTGACAGTTTATTAAAAACTCATTCGAACTCAGCCTGATTTGGATTTAGATTTAGATTTTGGTTTTGGTTTGAGTTTGAATTGGGTTTGCACTTCGGCTGAGTTATCAAGATCTTCGACACATGTCAGCGCTGAGTTGGCTGATTACGAATGTTAGATAAACATTAAGCAACTCTATAAAAGTTTCCGGGGGTACGCATTCCCCCATCTTCCACCTCCACGCTCTTGAGGCCCTGCAGCTCTTTGGCTTGTCGCCATCGACGTCATCGTCTGTTTTGCTGTTGGGGAGCGCTAAAACAGTTTCCTCTTTGTAATTGACTCAATGCCAAAGGGCAGACCAACCTCTACCCTTGCGAGTCACTCCCCTCCCTATGTCCCCATACCCCCCACACTACCCCTGCTTCTGTCTAGTAATGAAATTTGGTTTGGTTTCAAGTGCAGGGGCAACTGTTACTTCCAGCATTGTTATTATTATTGTTGTTGTTGTTGTTGTTGTTTTGGCACGTGGCACATTGCTACGTGTGGCAAACAGATGAGCAGGGGCAAGGGGGCATGCCATGAAATTGATTTACATTTCAGTTATGTTATTATTCAACTGCGCCGCCGGCGGCGACGGACTTCTTGTAATTATTTTTAAGCAAGAAAATTGTGCAATAATTAAAAATGATTAGCTTTTATGCATATCCTGCTGTCAAGGACTCCAGCTTAACTTATGTATAAGGCACAAATGTGCTTAGTAAATTACTTAAAATTCCATTCAAAACTAAACATTTAAATCATCAACTAAAAAATAAACTCAATTTGTATTTCAACAACAATTTCTAAGTAAATATAGAATAATTCTCAATCTGCTTAGTTGTACAACTGAATTATTGTTATAAAAACAAATAAATTACCTCAACCATTGAAATATGCAGAGCACAACAGACAATTCATATTTCTGGGTTTTCTACTTTAACTTGAACATAACAATAATAAATTGTTTACATAGCAAATAGACAATGGACTTCTACTCTACATTTGCTACCTTTTGCTTACCGCTTTCATGTGTAATAAGAAATTCCAATTTCATTTTAATGGCATCAAGGAAAATCAAAACAATTTCGTGTGAAAAATTATGTTTATTTTTTTTTGAAAAATTTATCAAAGAACACACACAACACAGAAATACTTGAGCAGTTGAAACTAACAGTTTGAATATGATGATGAGGGGCTATACATGTGGATGAGTGAGGATGAGGATGAGGATGGGAATGGAGCTGGAAATGGGGCTGAGGATGCATCAAGTGGACGACAAGCATGACGATAATGGGGCTGCTGATGTGGAGACTGTGCGTGCTGGATGATGATGACGAAGCTGCTGGATCTGTATCTATTTCTATCCCTCTCTCACTCTCTCTCTCATCTCTCCCTCTCTCTCTGCTTGTTGGTGCTGGCTGTGTCTGTGTCTGGATTTTATGGTAATGCCAAGTACGTGAAAGATGCACCAAACTTGGCTCTTGATTCCTAGAATAGCTGGCAACGCAGCCAACATCATTGCGCCAGACAAGATTTATCGATATAAGTCGAAGACACTTGTTTACTGCCCTTCAACCAACACACACACACACACACACACACACACACACACACACACACACACACACACTCACACACACCCTCGTACAATGCACTGAGATTTAACAAGCCGCCAAATGCATCTCACAGCTGAATAGATCCTCACATAAAACTAACTACTATAAGATTATGCTCATCATATAAATTGCATTACTTAAAGATACTTTTTTCCTTTAGCTGTAAAACTAGAAACAATCTATTGCTTCATAGATCGGTGGTTTTTGCTTAACATAAAGTAGAGCATTTACTATTTATTTACTAATGATATGTTTGTTAACTTTCTGCAGTATCTGGAATTTCTATTCTCTCTTAAGGTAAGCGAAAAATGCCTTAATTTACATACCTTTATAATTATTACAAAGTAGTCTTCTTATGGAAACTTTATTATATATTCTACGTTCAGGAATCTGTGTTCTGTTTAGTGTGGCTTACAGAATGAGAATAATGCATTAATTTAGTTACTTTTATCTTTATTATTTAGCCGACTTCTGAGTAGATCTTTTACATATATTCTAAGCTTAGGAATCTGCATTCTGTTTTCTATATAAAAGTCACAGCAAAATGCTTCAATTTATATACATTTACTATTATTATAAAGTTGATTCTAACAGAATCTTTATTACTTATTCTAAGTTTATAAAACTTTATTCTGTTTAGTGGCTGTTTTTTATATAAAAGTCACAGAAAAATGCTTCAATTAATATATTTTTATCATTATTACAAAGTAGTCTTCTTATATAAACTTTATTATATACTTTAAGTTTAGGAATCTTCATTCGGTTTTCTATATTAAAGTGAGAGAATAATGCTTTAATTTAGTTACTTTTATCTTTATATTTTATCCGACTTCTGAGTAAATCTTTTGTATGTATTCCACGTTTAGAAATCTTCAAAGCTTTAATTTATATACTTTTACTATTATTATAAAGTTGATTCTTACAGAATCTTTATTACTTATTCTAAGTTTATATATCTTTATTCTTTATTTTTATCTTTATTTATAGTCGACTTCTGAGTGGATTTTTTGGATGTATTCTAAGTTTATAAATCTTCATTCTGTTTTTTATATCAAAGTCAGAGAAAAATGCTTCAACTTATACACTTTTATCATTATTACAAAGTTGACTTCTTAAAGAATCATTATTATATATTCTAAGTTTAGGAATCTTCATTCGGATTTCTATATTAAAGTGAGAGAATAATGCTTTAATTTAGTTACTTTTATCTTTATTATTTTACCGACTTCTGAGTAGATCTTTTAGATTCTTTTAAGTTTAGGAATATTCATTCTCTTTCCATCATTAAATTAGAGAAAAATGGTTTAATTTAGATAACTTTATCATTATAATCTTAATTCTTAGTAGAACTTTAGCATATATTCGCACTGAAAGAGACTCATACTAAGTCTATCAGAATATCTTATGGAAACTTTGTTTTTTAAGCACTTTTCTAGCTGTCTGAAGCTGAGAGAACTTAAGTAATATATTAAAATAATTTTAAACAAGAATTAAGTTTAGTTAAATACCTTTTTAAACTTTCCTTTTAGCTGCAGAGAAATACACAGTCATCAAGTCACAGAAGTATATGCAAATAATCTGTAATAAAAATATATAAACTTTTCATTTCCCAATATTATAGACATTCTAAATACAAATCTGAAGAAATATTTCTCGCTTAAAATAAGGAAATATCTTGATTTACAGCTCCAACTTAAAATCTAAACTTTGTTGTCCAGCTAAGCGAATTCTAAGTTGATTTGCTAGACTCAATGTCTGTCAATTAAAAAGTTATAGATGTAAAGGAATAACTAATTGAAATTCTGTTGGCATTTTAAGGAATTTGCATAGCTAGAATTCAGACTGAAAGTGTTGGTAAACGCAATTATTTGTTCAACACTTAAATAAAATCCATTATAGAAATATAAAGCATTTTAAGGGGACTTTGATTAAATGAGTAACAAACCAAATTCGGTGCCAAGTCCAGCCCCAAATCCAGTTTACAAATTAGAAACCGCATAGCCAAAAACAACAAAACAAGCCACAGCAACAGCAGGAACAACAACAACAACAGCAGCAACAACAACAACAAGAAAATCAGTTTTCGCCTTTGCCAAGCCACAAAAACCCCGCCCAGAGCACCGAAAAAATAGCAGCAGGGGCAAAAAACAAACGCCCGCAACCGCCAGGGACAGCTAGGGGCAAAGTATGGGGGGGACAAATGCTTTTGTCTTGTGTCCAGCTTGCAACGTGGGGCATGTTAGGGACAGGGATATGTATGTCGAAATTAGAGTGTGTTGCACTTTTGAATCTCAACTTTGTCTCTCTCTCACTCACTCACTCTCTCTCTCTCTCTCTCTCTCTCTCTGTGTGTGTGTGTGCGCTTGTGTATATGTAAGTTAAATGTACTTGCTTCAAAATTGAATTCAAAAGCGATTATCAGCACTTAGCTGTCAGCGACACGAGGCCAACCTCAAGAGATGGCCAAGTTGCCAGCATCATCAACGCCGCAGCAGGCCCAAAGCAACGCCAATAGACGGCAAAGACACTTCAACACACACACACACACACAGCAGATGGGTGCAGAGCAGTTACAGATACAGCTGTAGATATAGATATAGATGTAGATACAGATATAGATATGTATCTACAAGTATATATATATATATGTATATGTAACTACATCTATAACACTTGGTTGCCTCAAATAAAATTTACACTTACAAGTGGCGCTAAAGTCAAGTGCACTGCTCCTACTCGCAACTCCTAAACTCCCCTCTCTCTCTCTCCCTCCACTTCAGCGCTACCCCTCTTCTATGCCGTCAGCTGGTCCGACATGGCCAAAGTGTTGCTGGCTGACCAAAGGCGAGAACAGGGCAGGGCTGCGTGGAGCGGTGCAGTGAAAAGGGAGAAGGCGAGTGGTAGTGGGGGTAGGGAGGGAAGGAGAGCGCTTGTAGCTGC
Organism: Drosophila macrospina; assembly: GCA_035042075.1. Lineage (NCBI taxonomy): Eukaryota > Metazoa > Arthropoda > Insecta > Diptera > Drosophilidae > Drosophila > Drosophila macrospina. The sequence goes on from JAWNLW010000591.1 coordinate 3,156,369, forward strand.
GGCAAATGTGGTCAAGAGTTTTATAAAGTTCATCATCCATGGCCCGGTCCTAAGCATTTTTCAAGTGCAGCGCCAAAAAGATTTTCAATTTCAAATACGAGAGTATTATATAAGCAGTTAGAGCCGTTGGAGCAGTTGGGGCAGTTGGCGCAGTTGACGCAGTTGGAGCGGCTGCCAGGCAGTCGCAGCCTGTGAAAACCATTTACACACCTCCCTCTTACGACCACTTCATTATGGCCTTTTGCTGTTGGCCATCAACGCTTTCAGATGAGTTTGCCAAATGAATTTCACTCAAAAATTGTATTTTGAGCATACTTCTTCTAAAAACTTATTATATTATTACTACAAGTCAAATAAGTTGGTTTATAATTAATTTTAAGTGTATATTAAATTAAATCTAACTGATATCTGAATTATCTTTTAGTAAAGATAAATTACTATCTAAAATACATTATATTTGTTACTTTTAGATACATAACAAATTATTTAAATAATATACATAAAACTACATTTATAATAATATATTTATAATAAACTTTAGGACTTATTTTTATTCAAATTCTAATTTATTTTAACTTCTAATTCACACAATACTAAATTACTCTTAAAATATACCTTGAAATATCTTATAATATTTTCTATTCCCATAACTACAATATAATATATAATATTTGCTCTCAGCTTTCTTAATTCGTTTGCCATATTCGAGCAATTTTACTTTCGCAATCTTCCTTTTTAAACTACGTAATTATTTACAGAACTTTCCGGTATTTCTGCAATTCTAATCTATCAGTTCAATCAGTTGTTTCCTTAAAAACATCATATACAATCGAAATTCACCTTAATTTGCATAGGTTGAATTCACCACTAACTAATATACACACCACAATTTTAGCTAATGTACCCACTCTCACTCTCTGCAGCTTAATATTCAATTGCCTCTTTGCAAGGCTCTCTTACTGTCACTCTCTTTGCTACACATTCATGAAGTATATAATATGCGCGTATATCCCATGAAATCATTTAGCGTATAAGAGTATTTGATAGTTTGTATAGCTCATAAATGAAATTTCTCTCACTTCCACTCATCTATGCTGCACATTCATAAAGTACATAATCATGTTCATGACGTGAGCTCAAGTGGGTTTCTGGCCGGGGAGACGGATGAGGGGAGAGAGAGGGAGAGGGTATATTGGATTAGTATTGGACTGTCGTTGGCTGGGCGTCTGTTATGAAAGCTTAAACCGTAACAAGTATTTAAAAAGCACTTCAGCTTGAGGATCCCTCTGCAACGTATTAAAAACATATTGAAATTTATTGTTTATTTATATTTCATTGTATTATTGTTGGTTTTGATTAATTCAACATGGAATTGTTTCAAATGCTTTGATTCATCCATTCAGTGTACACCACGGAATGGCTTCTGATGTGATCTACGTGTGATTGGGCGTATCGTGGCTCTGCGTGTGGTTCTACGTGTGGTTGCCCGTGTGGTTGCACGCGTGGTTGGAGGAGGTGTAGTTTGTGGTGGAGCTCTGCGTGTAGTTCGACGTGTAGTTCGACGCGTAGTTCGTCGTGTGGTTCTACGTGTGGGTCGACGTGTGGTTCTACGTCTACGAGTGGTTCGACGTATTGGTCTGCGTGTGGTTCGACGTGGACGTCTGCGAGTGGTGCGACGAGTGGCTCCGCGACGCGTGGTGCAACGGTTACAGCGCTCTACCGGTCTACGCCTCATTTTAGCCATCTCAGCAATGGAGTCACAGGTGAATTTCCTACCCGGATCTGCATATAAATATTGTAAATTAATGTACAGAATATTATTGATATTTTAAATGAACTTACTTCTGCAGTAAAGTCGCTGAACTTCACATTGGGTGAGTCTCCGCCAGATCCAGCGGTTTCGCACTGCCCTGGGACAGGCATCTGGCCGATTTATATCATCCCTTTGAGGCACTGTTCTAGCACATTGCACACAGCTATTGTAGATCTTATCGCAGTCTACATTCTGGGCCCTGATCTGCACACAGCAGACGATCAAGCAGAGAGCGACGATGCTTTGGATATGCATATCGACTATAAGCAATCGAAAACTGATAGTAAACTCAGCTTAAGAACGGACTTTTATAGCCCAGAGAATGCTATTGAATCGGGTCAAAATAAAAACACCTGTAGTCAGACAATACTTTGCAATACCAATCTTTTATTGAAACAATATAATGCAATCGCACAGCTGAACTTAATACAATAGCATGAATTCACTTCTTTTAACATATTCTAGACTATAAATACCCGACATTTTAGTCAAATTCAGCTAGAGAACCGTTTGAGTCCCAAGTCATAGTAAACATGTCGAAACTTGTGCTGCTCTTGGGTAAGCGTATTCCTAGATGGATCATTGAGTATTATACTGAAACGGATCTTTATCCTTTACAGTCATCAGCTGTTTGTGCTTGTTGCAAGTTCAGGCGAACCGCCAAACCTGTGAGCAGTTGTCTCGCATCTGTATCAGAAATCAGTTAAGAGCAGGAATCGAAGACGATGTCACCAAACACGTGAATGCCGATTGCCGCCGAAGAGATCCGAGATGGAGAAATGTAACACGCTGTCAATTGGAACGCGCCGCCTGCGAATGTAAGATGAAATCATACGAATTAAGTAACTTAACTAATAATTGCCATTATTTTCAGTATCTTTGGTAAGGTGTGGTGAATTGAGCTGTGCCAATATTGCCAGGGCTCTCAGCAGATAAATAAAAACTGAATATATATATATATATGAATACCAGAGAATAAAATATATAAAATAAATTGAATTAACATGTTTAAATTAAATCAAAATCTATTATTTTTAAATTGTATGCACAAGTTTACTTCCGCAATCTTCCTTTATTAATTTAGGTAATTATTTATGGAACTTTACAGCATTTCTACACTTTAATTAATAAGATCTCAATCAGTTGGTTCCTTAAGAATATTAGACACTCTTCCAATTCAGCTTAATTTGCATAAGTTATATTCACCACTAACTGACATGCACACAAAATATCTAGCTAAGACTTCCATTCACACGCTCTGCAGCTTATCAGTCAATTGCCTCTTCACAAGGCTCTCTTACTTGCGCTCTCTTTGCCAATTCACTAAGTACAGCTGTGTTTTATTCTTTACAACGAAGAGTTATAGAAGTTTTCATATCTCTTTTTTCTAATTTAATTTTTGTTTGAGTTAAGTAACTTTAATCAGATATGTGGCTTAGTTTAACTGCTTGGCAGAAACAAGAAAATACTTATTTAAAAAGAATTCTTTAATTTATAAACGAAAGATATATTTTATCAAATAAACATTTATATGAAATGTTCGAAATTAAATGAGTTTATCCGACTTGCTTGTCAAGCGATATTCTAAGACTATACTCTCTTGTATAGTTGCTCTACCGGTTAAATGGGATAAATCATCAAACGCTTGCTAAACGATTAATTCGGCTTAAAGAATTGCGATTTTAGGTTTTCGGGTACAAATTAATGAGAAACCTTATCAAATGTATTAAAATTACATTAAAAATTATTGTTTATTTGTATTTATTTTTATTGTCTCGTTGATTTTAATTAATTTAACAACAAATGAAATTGTTAAAAAAAACTCTCCGTTAAGTCTGCGCTGCTTATGGTGAATGCGACTTACGTGTTGTAGGTCTACGGGTCCTAATTCTGCGAGTGGTTCGACGTGTTGATCGTGTGGTTCGACGTGTGGTGCGGCGACGTGTGGTGCGACGAGTGGTTCGGCGAGTTGTGGTGCAACGGGTACAGCGCTCTAATGGTCTACGCCTCATTTTAGCCATCTCAGCAATGGAGTCACAGGTGAATTTCCTGCCAGGATCTGCATATAAATATGGTAAATTAGTTTCATGAATATTCATAAATGTTTTATGAACTTACTTCTGCAGTAAAGTCGCTGAACTTCACATTGGGTCAGTCTCCGCCAGATCCAGCGGTTTCGCACAGCCCTGGGACAGGCATCTGGCCGATTTATATCATCCCTTTGAGGCACTGTTCTAGCACATTGCACACAGCTATTGTAGATCTTATCGCAATCTACATTCTGGGCCCTGATCTGCACACAGCAGACGATCAAGCAGAGAGCGACGATGCTTTGGATATGCATTTCGACTATAAGCAATCGAAAACTGATAGCAAAGTCAGCTTAAGAACGGACTTTTATAGCACAGAGATCTCTATATAATTGGGTCAAAGAAATAATACACGCGAGCCAACAATACATAGTTTGTATACATCCAAAAATAACTCAATTCAATCCTTTGTTGAACGCATGTAAGCCAGTCTCACAGCTGTTGTTAAAACAATAACCAGAACTGATTCCTTAACCATATTCTAGACTATAAATACCCGACATTTTAGTCAAATTCAGCTAGAGAACCGTTTGAGTCCCAAGTCATAGTAAACATGTCGAAACTTGTGCTGCTCTTGGGTAAGCGTATTCCTAGATGGATCATTGAGTATTATACTGAAACGGATCTTTATCCTTTACAGTCATCAGCTGTTTGTGCTTGTTGCAAGTTCAGGCGAACCGCCAAACCTGTGAGCAGTTGTCTCGCATCTGTATCAGAAATCAGTTGAGAGCAGGAATCGAAGACGATGTCACCAAACACGTGAATGCCGATTGCCGCCGAAGAGATCCGAGATGGAGAAATGTAACTCGCTGTCAATTGGAACGCGCCGCCTGCGAATGTAAGATGAAATCATACGAATTAAGTAACTTAACTAATAATTGCCATTATTTTCAGTATCTTTGGTAAGGTGTGGTGAATTGAGCTGTGCCAATATTGCCAGGGCCCTCGCTGGATAAATAATTAATTGGCGAATATCTGTAATAAGAAAAGCAGAAAATATGTAACAAATATATAACAAAGAATATGTTTAATAAACTGAAATTAAATGAAATTCCCAAGTTTACACAATTATTTAAGGAACTTTCTGGCTTATCTTCATTTCAGTTAAGTTAGCTTTTCAAAACAATCGCGCGCATCGAAATTCACCTTAATTCGCATACGTTCTGTAGAGCATTAACTGATATACACACAATAAATTTAGCTAAAGCTCTCAGTGTTACTCTCTGTAGCTCCAGGCTGCAGCTAAGCAGCTTATCAGTCAATTGATATTTACAAGACTCTCTCACTCTCACTCTCGCTCTCTGTGTAAACTCAACATATGTTGATTTCGATGCGTTCTACAACTGCAGCTGTAAAGTTCCTCTTCACAAAGCTCTACTACACGCCCACTCTCACGCTACTGCTGCTCTGAAGTCACCACATGCACGCAGCTTAGCTTTGGTAAATTCACCACAACAGAACAAAACAAACAAAACGAATAGTGTTCTCGCATGTAAACAAAACTTAATTAGATATAGCAAGAGAAGGAGAGCGAATGAGAGGGGCGATCAGAGCTAGCCGCGCAGTAATACGTATCTACATACGAATCGTCTGTCTGTTTGCTAGTCGATCTATCTACTTAAATACACATGGTGATAATAAAGATTGCGAGCCAAAAAAAAAATTGTCTGCGGCTGTCAACATCTACTTATTCATATGATTGTTGTTGTTGTTGTTGTTAATTTTTCACACACAAACAAATGAAACGTCGCAACAGCAGCGGTTAAAGCAGCGCTCCAGTTAATAAGCCAGTTGCACGTCGAGTCGCAGTCGCTTGGTTGACAATTGTCGCGCATCGAGTCGCGTTGAGTTGTGTTGCGTTGTGTTGAATTGAGTTGAGTTGAAGGGGAACAAGTCACGTTTCCTCGGTATTTCTGCAGGCGCGTATTACGAATTGCGATATTGAGCGAGTGACGGAGTGATTGATTAAGTGATTCCATGAGTGAGTGTGTGCAGCTGTTACCAAATGCTGCCAACATGTCCAACACAACATTTATGCGTCTGACCAAATTGCAACCGCTTATCCATATGGTCGGCAGCAGCTACGCTGCATTGACTAATGTCGATGTCGCCTTCCAACCAAACATTATTAACAATAATAACTACAATAGCGACAACAGTGAAAGCAATGCCAACAACAATCAGAGTAGCGATAACTTTTTGCTACTTTTAGAGGAGAATTACAGCTATCGTTCCACATCGACCATTGTCCTAATGGTCACCGCCTGGATACTTCTCATATTGGGCTTTGTATTCTGCTGCTGTGCCGAGTGCTTTGGCATCAGCGTTTGGCGGGGGAAGAAGCAAGCCATTTCGCTGAGCGGAGCGGAGAGCGGCTTTGTCAACGCCGTAGCCAGCGCCAATGCCGTTGAGCAGGGCGACCTTCATGCAGGTGAGTTTTTATGCACGAGAGCTTTCAGTGGTGAATGTATCCAAAGCAATTGCAAAGAGCAAAAAGCAAAAGCCATGGCATACTTTTCGGCGCTGCTGAGAAATGGGGCTGCGACAACAACAAAGACAATGAAACTTTATCTCATTTGCTTCGCCTTGCACACACACACCCAGCTCGCTTTTACCCCTCCTTTGTGCTATTCACACATATTTCAAAAACATAAAATGGCAACAATAAGCGAAAAGAAAAATACAACTAGAAACGATGAATTTCAAATACTCTGCTTTGAGCGCTAATTGGACAGATAATAGATATAGATAGTTCAAACTTACCTGAAACTTTCTAATCCATATTAATTCTGAAATATTATTATTATTACTATAGATATTATAGTTTCTTAAGAAAGCTGAAATAACTTAGTAGAGCATATTTTTTGGAAAGTTTTAAGTTTAAAGTTTCCAGTTAAGAGTCATCAGTTTGCATTGAGCGAGTCGAACTTTCTATTCCATTGGGGAGCACTGGGAATGTATCTACGAAATATGTGAGTGCTAAACAAAGTGAAATTTCTCTGGGGTATTGGGGCTAGGGTATACGAGTAAAAACGCATTTGTATGGGCTGTCAATGCGTTCAACTGCCACTGCTGAACTACTTTGAAACAGGGACTTTGTTTCTGTGCAACACAGGAGACTCATGCAAATGTATTCTGCAGTCGCTGCAGTTTGCAGTTTGCAGTTTGGGACACCAAAGAGAGGGCGAGAACTGGCGGGGGGATCTGCCTCATCGATATCATAAAATATTTAGCTATTTTTCGTATCTCGTTTCGGTTTTGTTATTGGCAAATTTGGCATGCGTTTTGACTGAAATTGGCTTTTGGCCAAGTCAACGAGCGTTAGATGCACACGTACAGCTACAAACATCAATTGCCCATATTTTTGGCATCATTTTGAGTTTATGAGCTTCTGCCTAAGCCACATTCACAACACACAACACACACACACACACACACCGCACAGAATCAAATACCCCATGCAGTTATCGGTTGCAACTTGTGCAACGTGCAATGCCCCTTAAATTCTCAAAGATATTGGGTTTCATTAGGCCAATACTATTCGTATTTGGCCAGCATCAGCAGTCAATGGGTCATTAGACGTTCATATCGATAACACAAAATTTGCTTGCAAATTTATTTCGCCCAACAGCAACAGCAATGTCCAAAGGCAGCAGGGATTTCTCGTATTGTGGCTTTAAGTGGCTTTCGGTTGTTGCATTCTTCGATGTTGCACAATGTTGCACACTTTGCTATCCTTGCACTTTGCTCACATAAATCGATAGATTCTTGTTTAAATGCAAGTTTCCATTGAGTTATGCTGGCAGCAAGTTATGATGCTTGTAAGACAGAGGTTTGCTTTAGGCTGTCAATTGATACTCAGTAATCGAATCCCATATTTAAATTTAAATCAAATGAATTATATTTAACGAGAAATTGTAAATTATGATATCCGAATAAGTGATAAGTAATTAATATCTATGTCGATAATTGATTAATTTTATTAACTGCTAGATATGAAAATATAATATAATTTATATATATTCTTAGATAAGCCACCGATTCATACCAAATATAGATTAACAAATATCGATTATGAGTATTACATTTATAACAAATATGGATTAATATTGACCGATTACAGAGAGATTAGACATCTGCATAACTATATTTTGATATTTTTATGGAAACCCAATAAAAATGATGCGAAACAGTTGTTAACAATTTATTTATTTCAATTATCGATCAACATTTATCGATAACATATGTTTTAACCACAATTAATGCATTTTATCTAAAATAAATATAAAAATAAAATAATTAATATGCATCGATAACACTTAATCGTTTATATTATCGATATCACTTTTATGTTAATGCGCACATACAATTCCAAGTGAATTTTACACCATATTATCATTGTAATCGATAACTGCGAACAGATGGCATCATTTTGATTCGAAATCAGTTAACAATGTTATCGAAACAACAACGAAAAATCATGAAACATTATTTTGATGTCGCCATTTCCTTAGCAATATAAACCGTAAACCGTAAGTACTCAGCTGAACGCTCGTAAGTAATCGATTTGTTGTCCACCTCTTGCCATTTCTAAACCCTCTCAACACATCCCACTGCTCCATTCAATGCATGCACTTGAGCGCATTGGCCCATTTCGATAACTACATAAGACCCGCCTCAGTGTGTCATGCGATAAATTCTTGCTCTCTCCGACTTTGCGAAACCCGTACATAAACGTGGCCAAAGTTAATAGCCTATAAAGAAAAGCAGCGCAACGAGTGAGAGGGAGAGTGAGAGCGAGAGCGAGATAGAACGATAAAGAACGAGATGAGAGCACAAACTTTAAGTTGCAGCCATAAAAAATTGCGAAAGTCACAAATGTTTTATGAAACTTTCCCATTTTATTTAGCCTTTTATATTATATATACGAGTATCAGCGCCCCTGTCGCTGTTGCACAAGTTTTTAATAAAACTTCTGTGCAGCAATTGCAGCAATACCTATTCCCCCAATCCCCCCGTCACACTCAACATCCTTAACCCCTTAGGGTGTCAGCCACTCTGCTCTGTTCAGAAATTCATAACCGCATTTCTCGCAGCTCCTGGCAAACCGAGCAGCAGGCGCAGTTGTACATACCAATTACTTACATATCGACAATATGGCTGAGACAATAACTGACTGCATCCCCATCTCTCTTTCTCTCTCTCTCTCTCTCTCCTTCTCTCTCTTTCTATAGCACAAACCTATTCACTCTCTATCCCCCGCTCTTCCTCTGCCTGGGCCACAGCTGATGCAGCTTTGGCATATAATAAGTTTTCTTTTGTCTCTCTGGCAGAAATTCGCACATAGAAAATTGTGTGATGCTTGCCAAGTTCTTGTGTCTATTCAGTTTCTCAATTTAATCTATAATTCAGTTGATAACACTCTGTAATCAGACAATTCACAAATGGGGTATACACAATTCAACTGCTGCTGTGGCGGAAATTATAAAATATATTCTAGAATTTAGAATTCTTTTCTCTTCTCAATTTAAACAATAATTTAATAGCTAATTGTCAAATAACTTTGCATAATAGATATGATCTGTAAAAGAAAACTTATTGTAAATTATTATATATAATTATATAAATATAGATATGTTTTTGCGTTAACATTTTAAATATATATATTTAGCACCTGTGCTAAAAGTATTCTAAGTTAGATTTTATTTATTCCCACAAAGTTGCTTCAAAACATCGTTTCAAATACACATTTTTCAATAAAATAATCATTAAATATTAAGTGTATTTATAGTAAATTATTTAAATTAGCTACTGAAGCATGGATTATCTGCAGTTATAAATTAATTCCGGCATTACTTTTATATTAATTGCGTTGTAACAAATTATTACCAAAGAGAATAAATCTCCTGTTAATTGCTTAAATGTTTTAAAAATAAAATCAAACAAAATCAAATTGCAATAATCTAAAAATATATTTAATATTCTTTGTTTATCTTAATACGAAGTGAGAAATTGATAAATATATCAAAAAGAGAATAACTCAACAGCTGTTTAACCTAGAGTATCTGCTAGTCGTTCTGTTTCGTTAATTTGTTGCACAGCTATTTTGAAATTTGCTTTTCTTTTTATTTATAATGGAAGAATATTCACAGCTTTATTTGCTGTTTATGCGCTTCATTGGACTTGCCTACCCCCGCCGATCACCTTCCCTCGCTTGTTTATTCGTGTACATCATTTTTTACGGGCCACTCATCGGAGGTGGATTGGAGTGGGTGGTGGAGGGGGACATGGCGAAGGAGATGGCGATGGAGATGGAGATGGAGCGGCTGCTTAGTTAGTCCTTCATGGCACTTTGATTGCTCATTTGGCATTTATTTGATGACGCCAAGAGTCGGCCTGCGCCTTGGCCTTCCATCTCCGTCTCCATCTCCATCTCCATTTGCCGTCGGTTTTAAATTATTCATTCTGCGTGTTTTCAGCGCTGAGCAGCCTGCAGCATCTACAGCTGCTGAGCTGCCGAGCTGCCGTAGCCGCTGAACTGCTGCCCACGTACAGCAACGCGTTGAGAGAGAGTATTGCGAATTTTTAAAATATTCATGTCCTGCCGCTGGCATCGTTGGCCAAGTTACTTGCTGAAAACATCATCGGACCGGGGACTTAACTAAATGTGCGTAATTTTTACCGACAGCGCATTGAAAATATTGCTCACAGCTATCAGACAGCCTCTCTCACTCTCCCTCTCCCTCTCTTGCTCTCTCGCTCTACGTGAGCCTGCAACTGGGCTCAGCATAATATTGGATTTGCCGCCTCTTTAGCATCAACTTGTGTGTCTAACTTTCTGGGTGAACCAATTGCAGCGACTGGTAAATGTTTTTCGCTCAAGCGTCAACCTTCTTAAAGAGTAAATTTACATATAAAATTCATTAAAATTTAAAACAATTTATATAGAAAAGTAAACTTTAATGAATGTTGTTCTCTTTCTGTCTGCTAATGCTTACGCTTTTCTTAAACTACACTTTTCCTGCATAGACATGCCAATTTGTTATCTATTTATGCAAATTGCATTGAAGCTCGCAATCGATAATTTAGTTTTGCAGTTAAAAAAACATTTAATTTAAGAGCAAAGTTGGAAATTTGCAATTGTTAATCCAACACTTGACATTTACTCTGCAATCTCAGTGTCTCTGATACACAAACAACGTTGTGATCAACGCTAAGGCATTTTATTGAGCTTATTTACTTCAATTTGGTTCACCCTAATCCCGCTCCCATCAAATTGCCTCCCTCCCTCCCTCTGCTGGATCTGTTCTTTGAGCTGTCTGACATTTCGTCTAATTTGTATTTATTGTGCAGCATTTCTTTCTTTTTTTTTGCTGTTCTTGTCAAATTGTGCATAAAATTTACATTTTTTATTAACGCTGTCCACTCTTCACTAGATGAAGAAGACGATGTAGGAGCAGTGCTAGAGGGAGAAAAATATATGTATAGCTATTTCATACATTTGCCAGCTGATTGTGGATAATTTTTACTGCAAATACGAGTACACTCATAGTTATTCGTTTGCTATTCATTGGCATTACTCTATCGAGGTCAATTTGTTTGCATTTCAACTTCCGCTGAGACTTTTGGCTGCTGCATTTGAAGCTGTCATTATGCAATTTGATTAAGTTGCATTTAATTGGTTTTATTTGCACGCTGATCAATAAATGCAAATTACTGTGCATTGCGTTGCGAAGTGTCATTTATAATAATTAATTATATTAAATGCGTGTATTGATGACTTTTGTGTTATTATATTGCCCGAGCGAATTGTGTCAAATTTAAATCATGCCACATGAATAAATTTCACTCGCAATAGCGCATTTTAAACGTTGTAATTAGTTACTCTGACTTTATAATATTTATTAAGAGTTCAAAATATGCGCATGCGAAATTTACACAAAATATCTGTGCATAACATTTGCAATGCTAATGCAAATAAATATTCTTTAAATATTTATAATGTGTATCATTTGTTATTTGTTATTTCCAACGAAGCAGAAGATCGCAGCTTTCTCATTTTTAGCTTCAGCGTAATATCAATCAATACTTGTTGAGTTTCAACTTGGATATTCAAATTTAAAAAACATTTAAATAATTAATAACTCTATATCTCAACTTATATATATGCGTTCTCTTAACTAATATAATACTGTATTAATAATTTCATTTCATTTCATTGCAAATAGAATATCCCAGTTCCACTTAAAGTAGTTCGAGAGTTTTCAATGCGGATCAGCTGATGAGTTTCCATTGCTCAAGTGCCACTCACTCACTTTACTCACACTTATTCATTAAGCCGCCTTCTCGGCCGCCCGCATTTGGCACGCCCACTTGGCGGGCTTTCAACGTAAATTACCATAATTTAAGCTTTCAAAAGGCGCACACTTAACCTTTAATTAAGATACTCGAGAACTTTTCAATATTCCGCTTCACTGTGGCGCCGCATTGGCGCACATTTTGCTTATGCTCACAATGATGGTATATATACACATGCACACACACACACACATACACACACACACACATGCATGTGCAAGCAGGCGCACACTCACACGTCAAGTCATTGCATTTTGCCATAACGAAATTAACGCCACGCCGGCAGCGCTGCAAAGTATGCAACATAAATTTTTGCGCCTCGCCAATAAAAATAATTGAAGCACACACACATGCTCACACTCACACGCACACGCAACGTAACAAGCAGAGAGCGTGGGGGGAGTTGCCACTGAGGTAGATTGTGTGTGCTGGAGTTGGGTGCTGCGCCAGTTCAACTCCAATGAGACTCCAATAAGACTCCAATGGCAATTTTACTTTTATTGCGCGTCGCTTGACGTTGACTTTTAAGTGTCTGACGTTTTGTTGTGGGCGCCAACTTGTCGTTGTTGTTGTTGTAGTTGCTGTTGTTGTTCTCGTTGCTGTTGCTGTTATTGTTGCTCTTGCTGTTGTTGTTGCTCTGCTGCATTGCCGTTACGCCCGTCCATCCATTCATCGTCAACTCGCTCGCTGCCTGTGCTCTGCTTGTTTTCATTTCCGCTGCTCTTATCACATTATTGCAAGCTCATTGCCGGCTTCGCTTTTGATTCCTTTGGGAGACTCGCGCTATCAGTCAACTTGACTTTGCCTTTTCCCTTTATGACGTCACTACAGTGCGCCTGTAATGCAATGCATTCACAATGTCTGCTCTCGCTTCTCATATCATTCATTCGCCTTCTTGTGCCCAGAGAATGCATTGAGCTTGTGCTGCTAATTTATCTAAGGAATTCGTATTGAAAAATTGCAAATAAAGTGTGGGAAATACGTAATGAAAATGCATATTATAGTGAAATATTATTCAAAGTGAAAACAATACTGCAAAGATCAGATATTTGTAAATAAATAATAATATTTCTCTCTTTCTGATTTATTATTATTCTGCTGCAAACTATAATTTATAACTCAGTCAGAGTTATACAATAATTTCTATTTCTATTCTATTTCTATTTCCTAAAATTTCAACTACTTCTTAACAATTCCTTAAATATTCCTTCAGTACACATTCAAATGTTGAAAAATTGCAAATAAAGTGTGGGAAATGCGTAATGAAAATGCATATTATAGTGAAATGTTATTCAAAGTGAAAACAATACTGCAAAGATCAGATATTTGTAAATAAATAATAATATTTCTCTCTCTCTCTGATTTATTATTCTTCTACAGCAAACTATAATTTATAACTCACTCAGAGCTATACAATAATTTCTATTTCTATTCTATTTCTATTTCCTAAAATTTCAACTACTTCTTAACAATTCCTTAAATATTCTTTTAGTTTACATTCCAATGTTGAAAAATTGCAAATAAAGTGTGGGAAATGCGTAATGAAAATGCAGATTATAGTGAAATATTATTCAAAGTGAAAACAATACTGCAAAGATCAGATATTTGTGAATAAATAATAATATTTCTCTCTTTCTGATTTATTCTTATTATACTGCAAACTATAATTTATAACTCAGTCAGAGCTATACAATAATTTCTGTATTCCTCTCTGTATATTTCTTTCTGTCTTTCCTAAAATTTCAACTACTTTTTAACAATTCCTTAAATATTCATTCAGTACACATTCAAATGTTGATTTTATATTATAAATAACATGAAATCGATTAAGTCGTGTAATTCCCTGGCAGCCAAAAATGTTCTTCTTGGCTCAAAGCCCAATTCATGCAGTTGAGTAAATAAATTTTCTAATCGATTTCTCAGCTCAATGATTGTTCAGCTTTTCGAAAGTCAATTTGAAAGCGAACAAAAACTGTCGCAAGTATTTTGAAGGAGTCCTTAAGAGTCCTGCGCAGGCTGTCAGCTTACAGCGAACACGGAACACATTTTGCATAGAGCATTAATAAATAATTTGGGTTTTTTTTCTTTTGGTGTGAATGATTTTCATATAAATCCCCGTCCAGCGGTTGTTACTGCTTGCCTCTCTCTGAGTCTCTATGTCTAGCGGTCTTTCTCACTCGCAATGTACCTCTTGGCCCTCTTTAGCCACCAACTGAGACTGTGTGTCTGTGTCCTGTGTGTAACGTTTGTCTACTTTGCAGCTCATGTAATATTCATGATTATTTGAAATTTGCGCTTCGTTATCCTTTATCCTTTTTATGTGCAATATACACACACAAACACGCACACACACACACACACACACACACGCACACATAGATAGAGAGAAAACGAGCGACAAGACACACGACAATCATATGTTAACGCGTCTGTTCGTCTTCTGTGTTTGCACAGATATACAGCAATACACACAGGACAAACACACGCACACACACAGGACATAGGGGTGTGTGAGTGTGTGTGCGTGTGTGGTATCCTTGCATATCATCAGCCTTTAGTCGCCAGCTAACGTAATCGGTTTTCGTTGGCAGCGCGAACTTCGCCTGGGGAATTCCAGCAACGGCATTGATAGCTCAACGCAGCCTTAAATTCAGAGTCCATCAATGTGCCACCGCTCTCCCCTCAACTACGACAGCTACTACAGTTGTGCACAACCTTCTCAGCTCTGTCTCACACCCGCAACAAACTGTTGCGTTGCCCTTACCACAGCAATGCTCCCAATCCCAGACTCCAGGTTGCGTTTTTATTTGTCACACGTTTGACGACGCCATATTGTCACACACACATACACACACACACACACACAAAGGCAGCTTGTCTCTGTGTGTGTGTGTGTGTGGGGGGGGGCAACTTCCGTTTCAGCGCCTTATCAGTTGTCGCGGCGCGTTTGTTGCTGCCACTGCTGGTTCCCTTGGCGCGCTTTTTGTGCAAGTTTATGCAACGCCAAACGAGCAACATTCAACGGTGCAACATGCCACTTCTAACGGTGGCAAAGTCAACGGCTTTTGTTAGAACTCTGCTGGGGGTAGGCGTGGCACACTGTCTGCTCGCATTGCGATAAAACTGTGTGCGCGCGGCAACGACAACAACAACAACAGCAACAACAACAACAACAACAACAACAACGACAACAACAACAACAACAACAGCAACAACTACAACAGCAGCAACTACAGCTTAAGCAACAGCAACAACAACTCAAACAAGTGCAACGCGGGCAAGTTTCGTTGACAAACTGAAAAACAATTATGATTGATTGTCCAACACTGGCTAAGCATTGCCGCCACATCAGGCAGTCGACCGACAGACGGCAGACGGCAGGTGGCAAGGGAAACTGTCAGCAAAACTTGTCTGCAACTTGATTGCAAGTTGTCTGCATAGATCGAAAATTAAGATACCTTTGCCACAAGACGCAACTGTGAGCTTACAACTCAAAGGGGGCAGCTGATTCTCTGAATGCTCTGACAGGAAGGGGAACCTTAAGGTTAGCTGTGGTGACAAGCACTGTGCAACACTCTCTGTGAGTGGGAAATTCCTAATGGAATATTTGTAATTAATGCGAAATAAGAACTAGTTCAATTGAATGAACTATAAGTGTAAACTTTGTAAAGGAAACAACTTTGCACTACTTTTTTGCTATGCCAGAGAGCGCTGTCTTAATTGCTTAGATGGAAATAAGAGTTATAAGGTTATAAAGAAGATAGAGCTGCGTTTTTCTACATTTTATTCCATTATTAACACTGTAAATTTGTTGTAAATTCTACAGTCAACAAATGTGCATTTATTAATAATAGAAAAAGTGTGTAAAAACGGAGAAAAATGCGCATAAATCGGTAATGGAAAGCGACTGTGAATAGAAGTTGCGGAAATCAAAGTAAAAAATTATATTCATTCACTTTTGATGCTGTAGAATACTTCATTAATGATAGCTGAGAGTTTCCTCTGAGAGTTGTGTTCAATATTTATTTGAATTATAGAAATATATATAGAAAATATGGTAACTGTAGCTCATAACATCGCCGAGCTCAAGTTGTTCATACGTTTCAACAGACAGACAAATTATCAGTCGCAGCTGTTGATTCTGATCAATTATATATATACTTTATGTGGTCGCAAATGCCTCGTTATGTTTGTTACATTTCGCATTTGATAAACTCTTTATACTCTTGTGCTTTTTAAGTGCAGAGTCTAATTAGAATGCAACTAAAAATCTATTAAATTATTCCTAAACTTAGAATTAGTTTAATGCTAAGAACTCAGACAAAATTCCTCACATTCTTTAGCAGATTTATCACACTATTTGTTGAGATGAGAGTGTCGTTAAATAAAGTTATAGATTAGATAAGTTAAATGACTAAATTCAGTACATTCCTCAGATAATGTAAACGAATCATGAACTAGTTGAAGTGAGTAACTAAATAATCTTAGATTTAGTCGGAATTCACTGCATATTTGAGACCTTTAACTACTTCTCATATCATCTTAGATTTAGTCGGAATTCACTGCATATTTGAGACATTTAACTACTTCTGACAGCATTGTTTCTATAAGAGATCTATATAAAGTTAATGTTGCACTTCAACTAGTTGCATTTAATATTTTTTAATATATATAATAAATGTTGACAATGCAGACTTAAATACTCCATTTCGCTCATTAACAGTTGCTAGTTGTTTATTTATTGAATGAATAATAATAATATTTTAAGCGAGTTGTAACATATTCTTAGATGGAGTAGTCTGAGTATACAAATTTAGCGAGTCAATTGTCAACTTTTTACAGCCTCTGAGATTGTTTTAAATGCATTTTCTTTATATTTAATAAATGTTTACAATTCAGAAATAAATACTCAATTTCCCTCATTAACAGTTGCTAGTTGTTTGCTTATTGAATGAATAATAATAATATTTTTAGCGAGTGACTAAATATGCTAAGATTGAGTAGTCTATTTTCTATTTTCCTTATATTTAATAAATGTTAACAATGCAGAATTAAATACTCAATTTCACTCATTAACAGTTGCTAGTTGTTGAGTAGTCTATTTTCTATTTTTCTTATATTTAGTAAATGTTTACAATGCAGAATTAGATGCTAAACAGTTGCTAGTTGTTTGCTTATTGAGTGAATAATAATAATATTTTAAGCAAGTTGCAACATATTCTTAGATGGAGTAGTCTGAGTATATAAATTTAGCGAGACAATTGTCTACTTTGAACAGCCTCTGAGATTGATTTAAATGCATATTTTATTTATATTTATTAAATGTTTAAAGTGCAGAATCAAATACTCAATTTCGCTCATTAACAGTTGCTAGTTGTTTGCTTATTGAATGAATAATAATAATATTTTAAGCGGGTTGCAACATATTCTTAGATTGAGTAGTCTGAGTATATTATATATATAAATTTAGCGAGACAATTGTCAACTTTTTACAGCCTCTGAGATTGTTTTAAATGCATATTTTATTTATATTTATTAAATGTTTAAAATGCTGAATTAAATACTCCAATTTCCCCCTCGAAGCTGGATGTTTGCTAGGATTGTGTTGCATCTAAGTACTGAATTTATAAGCATTGCTTTCCCAGCGGAACTGCAAACAGCTGGCGTGTTGAATCAATCAAACACAAATGCTGAAGCAGAGTCCTTTGTCTAAGGCGACACGCAACTGCTTTGAGAGGCCCGAGAGACATTAGCTATTGCTACAATCTTATCATCTTATCAAGCGCAACACGCCGCATCTCACGGCATATCCTTTTGCCGAACACATGTTCAATCGGTACAAAAAAGGAAGGAAAAAAAAAGAATAAAAGGGAAAATAAGAATAGAAAGGGATACAAGAAAATGCCGTCAGTTGTTGCCGCTGCCGTAGCCGTTGCCGTTGCCGGAGATAGCTGTTTAAGCCAATTTGTAAACCATCAAATCGCGTTAAATGCGCTTTTCCGGTTGATGCCGATGTGAATGTGAATGTGGATGTGGATGTGGATGTAGATGAGTAAAGGGCCCCTCTATATCTGCCTGGAAAATCTCTCATTGTTATTGTTTTCTTTGCTAAACGGAAACGGTTAGGCACCCCTCGCAAAAGGCACTCACGGCACAACACGGCACGGAACTGAGCTGCGAGTCGACTCTGTTATGTTACTTTGTGGTGTCTGCCTTTGCGCCTCAGACTCCAGAACAGGTACACAGGCGTCTAGGCGGCGATAGAGATAGAGATAGAGAGTGTGAGTGTGAAGGAGAGAGTTGGGTTATACAATCGATTTGCGCTTCTTTTTCATCTCTTTGCTCGGGTTATTCATATTGATTTGTTTGCCTTTTGGCTATACTTTGTGTGAGAACAGGAAATTGAAAAGGGGCCAACAGCAATATATAAAAGCTATGCAAAAGCAAAAAAAATCTATTCAATAATCGATGCCATCGATGCTTAGATTGTCAGCGAACTCTTAAAGCACTCATTCCTTCAATTGTGACCTCATTGCACAAGCCGGTGACTTCCGTTGCAATGAATGCAATGCATTCAGCCAGAACCGACGACCAGAACATTGAATGACCATGACAAAAACCGTAGCATACAAAGGTGAAAAACCTACTCCCTCCCTCCCTTCATTCAACCGACCACTGCCAGGCTCATTAAATGCCTGAAAAATGAGCGAGTAATTTACGAGCTGTTTGTCAACAATGTCCACAACAGAGCCCAGAAATCTACTTTGTATTTGTATTATTATTATTAGAAAGGTAACCAAACTCAAATGTGAAACGAGGAACTCTCTAAAGGGGGAACTGAGAATTAGGAACTGAGAACTGCTGCGTAATGAGGCGTTTGATCATTTCCGTTCCAAAACGAATAAATTTACATGTGCAGCAGGATTTCAACATACAATTCGTATTACTGTCATTACAAATGACAGCAGTTCATATATTTTGTACTTAAGAAGACTTCCTTTTGGAGGTAACGCCTCTGAGAAGTATATTAACATCCAGTTGCCGATAGAGTTAATATGCTGGAAGTGAAAGCAAACTGTCTTTGTCTGCTTTGTGTGACATTTCGAATTCCTTTTAACAATACTCCTTTGGGGAAGGAAGTTGAGGAAGTTAAAGATAAAGTTAATAAGCAAAAGTTTAAATTAATTATTATTATAGACTTTGAAAACTTTTCTTTTCTCTTCTTATTTCTCAATACAATAGTAAGTTATAGACAGAGCAAATATGTTAATGCATACATAGTTAATTTACACTTTATCTTTAATTTATTAACATTATTCTCAGACTCATTTCTTTGATTTCTTTAGAAAACAAATGGAAGTTGTTCTCAATATTGTTAAAGTCAATTTTCATTTCATACAACTTCCATCTATTCTCTTCTTTTTCGTTTAAGTCTTTCCAAGCTAAAGTGAAAGTAGAATAAAATAAATATTAAAGCAATTAGCAAACTTTGTCTATATTCGTTTTGCTCCTTTAGCTTTTAAGATTAACACTAATCAAGTATCATTATTATTATATTATTAATAGTATATTATTATAGTATTTTATTATATATATTAAGCTGACTTTGGTTACTTTGCTTAAACTCGTTAAACAGTCTATATAATATGTTAACATTCTCATCATTCAATTGATTAAAGTACTAAATATACTCAACTAATTATTATTTCCACTTTAAAGACTCAAAGTCCAAGGAAATAATTTGTCAATGCAGTTAATAAAGTAGAAATACTTTGCCCAAAAGAAACGACTATAAAACACCCTATCTAATGCGCCACACAGACTATTGCAAATTATATTTTCTTAAATAACAACAAAGTTTAGTTAAGCTAACTCAGAATCATCGTAGTGAAAGTATTAACTGACCTTGCTGATAAAATTGCCAGTCTCACCAGACACTGGCAACTATTAATAGACTTTTCAGCTGTAGAGGTTGTGTTTACCTGTTTAAAGTGCAAACAGAGATGACGTTGTATAAAGCGTATTCAACTAGAAATTGTTGTAAACATCAACTTCAGAACTGTCCAAAGGGTTAATAACACAACGCTCATCAGCATGACTCGCCCGGCGGCTCCGAAGTGCAAAGAGAATTTTGTTGATAGGCAAATGAAACTTTGGAGCGCCTGCTCAACTGATGTATTTACAGTTGCACATTTTTCAGTGACATTATATCATTTATGACTGGCTGTCTGTCGTTTATCTTTATCATCTGCATGTAGTATAGCCAGACCGGCTGGCGCTTGACTCACTTCATCAGAGGCATGTGAATCCCATGAACAAGTTGAGTACAGTCTTCTGGGTGTTCAGCGCAGGCGCAAACTGTTACCAGTTTACACATCTGTTGATTGCTTGTTGCCTGGCACCGAGCAACAGCAAACTAACTATCTACAAATGTGGCTAATACATTTGCAGGCCATGTCTTGGTGTTGCCATGACTGGCACAACATGATTGTATTGATTGTTTATTGCTGTTATTATTATCTTTTCTTCTTCTGTTCTCACTTCGCGGGCAAATGCACTCAAGTCTGACTGAGGTGAACATACTAATAACAAATGCACGTAAAGTGTTTAGTTTTTAGTGTGAACAAGAACCCGCAAACTCCTTGTGGCGCAGTTCTGCAAGAGAGTGTGATGCACAGATTGAGTGTGTTGAAAATGTGTCAAACTGATCTTAGTGAAGACGCTCACCTTTGAATTGCCTGCGGTGGGAGAGCCATGATCTTATATTCCGGACGCAAACCCTGAAGTCCTGCTCTTAGTGGTGAATAGTGCTGAAACTCCTTAATGTAACTTAGTGTAGACACACACCCTAAAAAATACCTTAAATTATGCCAAATTGAACTTAAAATCTACGAAATAAAAGAAAAATTAAGCCAGTTAAGCATATAAATCTAATTAAAATGTGCGCTTATATTATAATATATTTATATTGCTTTTAATTCCAAACTAACGTGAAGAAGTTGTGCCAACTATAAACAGAAAACAGTAGTAACCAAAAATGTCAGGCAATTTCAGCAATTTAATAGTTTGTTTTAAATATTTAACTGCGACATACTCGTATTTCATCTCGTATTTGCACAATTGCAAAAGTCAAATAATAGTCAAACAGACTGCAATCAATGGCAGAGGCTAGAGGTAATAAATAACACAAATACTCGTATTACGAGTGCTACTTAACACATATTTATAATTCTCTGCTCCATTTGATATACGCGTTGATGACAATCGGGTATTCAAGTTGTCAAGATAATAAACGACACTTCAGATAAACATCCGGCGCCATAGAATGCAGTCCCGCTCATAAATCATGGGAATTTCGCACAGAATCAGTATCATTTCAGTCTTATCGAGGCACACAAGACTAGGTTAAGAATCCACCTATCATAAACAGTAAACAATAATATGATGGATGCACATTGCTAACTCACAAAGTAGATAAACAAATGACAAATATAGAAGTGATTATACCTACTAAATTACATAATAAATTACATTTTTCAAGCTCCGATTGAGTTCACAATGCTCCACATTCGTAGGGTATAACCACAGAAATTATACACTAAACTAAATTACTCGTAATTTAATATCATTTACTAAAAAGTATGTGCTTATTATTTAATTTGCTTTTTATGCCCGTTTAACGTTCAATGCATTCATATTATATGCCATTAAATGTAATTTATTAATTAGCCATGGATATGTTCTTCAGTTCGAATGCAATTGTTTGAATGAGAGCTAATTTACATGCACTCTTAATACAATAGCCGCATATACAATATATGTCATTTAAATAGAGCTTAGAGCTGATAATGATTGCAATTTAAACGCGCCTCTTGCAATATACAACAATTACTTTTATATTTGATTGTTATGAATATATAAAAAGTGTTTCATTTAGATGGAGGCATATAAACTAGATAGAAGCTGGCTTATACTGTAAACATTTCAATCGTACTTACTTTTTAATTACCTGAATTAAAAAAGCAATTAAATTGTAATTAAACACTCTTGAAAGATACTTTCACTCGGACACTCGGACAGCACAAAGTCCCCTTTGAGTTATGAAATATTCTTGCTGATTAAGTGCGTTGCTCATGAAAGCTAAAAGAAAACATCAGCAGAAGACTGTTCAAATTGTAGGATATTATTGATTACACATATGTTTATGCCACGTGTGAACGATGTTCACTTTCTTAAGTACTGCAATCAATCGAATCGAATCGAATCGAGTCGAGTCGAGTCGAGTCGAGCAACAAGCTGATAACTCAAATCATGTGTTACTAAGCTGTGTAGAATGTTAATTGGATTTGATGCCTGAACACACCCAATGCAATGGCAGTGAACGCCCGTCGTATACCCTGTAATCTAAGGTATTTAAAGAGCTTTAACAATCAGCTGATAAACAATCAATAAATATACTAACAATTGATAACTATTGATAACAATTGATACTACTTTAGCTTACAGTCGAAATACCCTGTCTAACATGCGATTATACAGGATATAATGTATACGAAAATGTGAATTTATAGGCAACTAACTGAGTGAAGTCTATTGCGGCTTTATGCAATGATTACAATTACAACAATAAATAATATGTAAATAAATGCTAAGAATTACGCCAACAATATGAATACAAATACGAATACGAATACGAATACGAATACAGCGAGTATGCTGAATGTGCAATGAGTGTAATTGCGAGTGTCGAGCATGAATGCTGTGATTGTGATTACGTTTGTGATTGCGAGTTTTGATTATCATTATGGCCACGCCTATGTGAGCATTAAAGCGCGGCCATGCAACAATTTAATGCAGCCATGCAGCCATGCAACCTTGCCACAGGCCACACCGCACGCCGCATGCCACATTTCACAAATTATCTTTGTTGCAGCCACAAATTGCACTGATCGAATTGAACGGAATTTCGGCAATAAATTTAGACAAAATAATTAAATGCAAATGTTAATCCACAGTCAAACGTGAAGCTAAGACATCCATTGAGAGGGTATGCATGCTCAGCAGATACTCTCTAATGATACCAATAAATAAAAATTCATTTACAAATAGATTCACTTCAAATACTATCTCTTGTCGTCATTT
This sequence comes from Drosophila macrospina, assembly GCA_035042075.1. Taxonomy (NCBI): domain Eukaryota; kingdom Metazoa; phylum Arthropoda; class Insecta; order Diptera; family Drosophilidae; genus Drosophila; species Drosophila macrospina. Next base: position 3,179,772 of record JAWNLW010000591.1, read on the forward strand.
CCAGTCAATCACTCCTACACCTTTTACAGGGTATTACAGGCGACAGTACAATCAGTTTTCAAATGTAAATAATGTGCATATTTGGCAAATGCTGCCTGCCAGCGCTGAAACTGCATTTAAATAATTAAATGTGTGGCTCTAAAATAAAAACAAGAAACGGAATTAAAAACACTTGACTAATTTTATGAGGCATTTTGTTTGGCCGTTTTCAAGCCAAGGAATATTTCAAATATTCGCTTAAATAAACAAGAAGGAAGTCGACAACAACAGCCTCACTTCAGCTTGTTGCTATCGGCACAATTTTGTGTATTTGTATACCCTAACAGAGGGCATGCTAAACATGTTGTGAAGCCAGCAACTCATTCACAGAATGTTCAAATATATTTGGAATTTTTGTTCTACATGAAATCTATTAATATATTTATAATTATTTAATTGCTTTAAATGCTTTTATTGGTCATAACAATTGCAAGGCAAATTTATAAATATATTTAACAATATGTTGTATTATTTAAAGTATCAACTCTAACAGAGTTACATTTTCTATTCACTTTGCAGCAGAGTATTCACTGAATGCCACTCACAACATAACTGTTGATTCTAGTTGTGATTGTTGTTGTTGTTTTTGGTTTTGTTGTTGTTTTTAATTTATTTCCGATAGTGAAAAACATTGACGTTGCGTCCGATTCACATTCGAGGGCGGCCTACGCTCGTCAGCCGTTGCGTTGTTTCAGTTGATTTAATTTTTTATTTATTGTTTTTGTTTTTGTTTTTTCATTTTTTGCGGCGTCTTCACGACAGTCCGCACAGCTACAGATGCATAGGTACACGGATACAGACGGAGGCAAGAGCAGCTCAGTCAGTTGTCGACAGAGTAGTCAGTAGTCAGCTGGGTTCGGGCTGCTTGTTTGCGCTGTATCTCGGTCCCTGTGCCTGTCCAGATACAGATACAAATACAGACACAGACACAGTCATAGATACAGATAGTCGTACTGCGAGCAGAGCAACTGAGCAGCAGCTGCGTCGCGACGCTGGCAGCGCGCTGTTGACGTTGTCGCAGCAAGTTAACGTTAACATTAACATTAACTTATCGCAGTTAACTTGGCTGTAATTGCGGCTGGCTGCGGAACAGTTTTTAATTGTTGTAAACAAGCGCGCGCGTTCGGTTTGACAATTCATAATAAATTTAAAACTAAAACTAATACAAAATAATAATAAATTAAATGAATAAGAAAGTAAAAACCGAAATTACAATTCAGCCGCGAGTTGTTGCCAAGACGAAGACGAAACAATTTGAATTATGAAATAGCAATTTTGTTGATAGAGGTCGTGCAATTGTCATCAACGTGAAATTGTTCAACTCGATTGAATTCATTTATGCAAATTAATTGTTGCTGTTGTTGTTGTTGTTGTTGTTGCCGGCAAAGCAATCGAAATGGCGCCAAAAATCTAATGGAACCGTCCACAGTATTTCTTGATTACTTGTGCAGTGCTTAAAGTGTTTTGAAATGTAAGCGAAGCTCCACTCAATCCCCAACTCAGCTGACTGAAAGAATGTTCAAGAATCGTACATAAAAACAATAATAATAATAATGATATTAATAATAATACAAAAAGCATCTATAAATGTTACATAAAGTGCAATCTCTTCCTGCTTTTCCCTGTTGCGTGACTTGCCGTGTCTTTGCTCTGTTTTCCTCTTCACTTTTGCTTTGCTTTGTTTTTACTCTTTCTCCGTTCGAGAATGTTGTTTATGTGCCTCAATAATGATGAGAATAAGCACTTCAATTAAATTGAGAGCGACCTATTGCAATGACAGTTCAATTTGATTGAATTGCCTATCAAAATGTGCAGCTTCTATTGAAGCTCGCGAAGGTATTTGATTGTTCAATCGTGCATGCAATTTCGGTTGCTTCGATGCGCAATTAAATATTAATAATTATGCTACTGAAAGTTAAATAAAGTCAATAAATACTATATAATAAGTTAAGTAGTTAAATAAAAATAGCTCAAGCTGCAGAAATTAATAGAAATGTACATTTGAAGATGTTAAACTGATTGATCAATTCCACAAACAATTTCAGATTGTCAACAAAATTATGTGCTCTAAAAATTAGTTTAATCTGCACTGTTACTAGAATTTAGCTTTTATTTAGGTGCAGCTATTTAAGTGAATATGTTTAGTCAATCAATTGATAAACTAAGCAAGATTTAATGGCAGACATGAATGAGTCGTAATACAATTTCAATTATTAAATGAATGTTACTCTTTAATCTGTAATGTTACACTTCCAACTCTAATAAGTTCCATCAACAGAAATGTGAATTAAAATAAAATAAAGTTAGTTAAATTTCAAGTGAATTCAAGTGAATATATTTGTTCAATCAATTACTTATCTAAGCAAAATTGAACTTTAATACAATTGAATGAATGATACCCTCTAATCTGCTATTATATTACAACAATCTACTCAACTCTTAAGGGAATTAACTTCTCACTTTAAGTTCACTTATCGCATCAGTTTGAATTGATATTTGCAGCACTTTCACTGCAGTATCAGCTTGATTGATCAGTCTGCTGACTTATTTGGCTCATCTCTGAGAGCCTTCATTGCCTTAGCTGTTTATTTGTGTAGTTTTTAGTAAAGTCTGTCTATCTCAGAGCATTTAGCATTCTCTGGGGCCTGTCAATCTAGCTGCCTTCGTTTGAAACTGATTCTGTTACAGTTGCGAGCGTAAAATTTTCCACTTGATTTATTCATTAATTGCGCCCTTTATGGCTGACATCAACGAAATACAGCTACAACTATATATATATAAATTCATCTAGATAAATATACTATAACTATTTTTAGTACTGAGCGCGTTCTACACTAATCACAAGTCGTTTAATGAGCGGCATTTACTTTATGTGCTGCAATCAGGTTTTTTTTTGTACAATTGAAACTAATTGGTTGCTGAATGCAGATAACAAAAGATCACATTGACAAGTTGGCGACAGTCTGGAAGTTGCATAAAAGGAGGGATTACAAGCTGCTTTTAAGCGGCAATTATCAGCTGGAAGAAAACAGCTGGACAGTTTCTTTTGCCAGGCATTCAATTGAGTTTCGTAATCTAACTGTCTCGGTTCTCAGTATAGTTTTTACGCTTATTATTTCACACTTTAAAGATTTCTATATACAATATTGACAATAGTTCAGGCACAAACTGCACCTTGACGGCACACGTGTGTCCTTTAGTGGGTCTGGGTCTTGGCATGTAGCTGGCAATTGTTAAATCAAACAGGAGAACTTTGTGTGGCAAGCGAGTCGGAAGCAGTAAATGAAACAGAGCAAAGCACAGGCACGACCCAAAGCAAATTTTATAGTGTTGAGAAAATCAATAAGCACAGCTACAGATGCAGCAACAGTAATAGCTATAGATACAGATACAGCTACAGCTACAGCTACATCTGTTGCTATAGCCAGATATCTCGGACCAATACTTTATTTAGAAACGTTTATTGTTAAGATAAATCCAGCAAGGAGTTTAATAGCCACTATCAATATTTGTACAACAAATAAGCGACGACAGAGCGAGTATAATGTATCCACAAGATACAGATACAAACGCAGATACAACAATCAGAGCAGCAGCTTCAGTTGGATCAACAGCAACAGCAGCAGCAGCAGCAACAGCAAAAGCAGCCGCAGATGCGTATATCGAATTAACACAGACGCGTTAATACAATTAGTTGAAAAGTGAAAAATCTCATATAAATATAAAATACGAAACGCAACACAAAAAGATTTTAACGAAAAGCAGCAAAAAACAAAATAAAATAAAAAAAAGAAACTGTTAAAATAATAAAACAAAATACACAACGCTGGCTGTCGACAAAAAGCGCCACAACAAATTTGCAACTTTACACTCGTCGGCGGTTTTCAGTCGCGAAATGAAGCCACAGCCACAGAGCTGAGCCACTGAACGCGTGTGCCACACCAGCGTTAACAACACCGCAACACCACCGCAATTACAACAACGACAGCAACAACAAGAACAACAAGAACAACAACAACGACAGCAACAACAATTACAATTAGACAATTATTGTTATCGAAACGGTTGCTTGGAGTGCCTTAAACATGGTCGAGTTACTCAAGGCGCTCAATTTGACGGACAACCTGCTGGCGGGCCTTGACGACAACAGTCTCGAGAATGCCTCGAATCCCATTGCCATGATTGCCGCCGTCGCAGAGCCATCCAGCCTTAATGCCACCGCCTTGAATCTGACCACAACAACGACAACAACACTGACAAATGCCACAAGCAGCGCGGAGAAACTACAATTGGATGGCTTCGATTTGCCGGGCAACTATTCCATATTGATCAATAAGCTGGAGCAGCTGGCACTCGGTTTGGACTCCGCACTGGGTAACTTCACCATTGATCGCCAGGAGGTGGAGATCAATTTAAGTGGCGGTGCGTCGGCCAACGATGTTGCCGATGTCGCTGATGATCTACTCTTTAGCGATGTTCTGCCCGCTGCCCGGGCACCGCCGCCTCACATAGGCCACGGCTCGAGGATCTACACGGGCGAGGATGAGGATTTCGCGCATGTGGTCAGCGATATTTGGATTGGCGTCATCCTCACACTGCTCATTGTGTTTGTTATATTCTTCATATGCGCCTGTTTCCTCTATCACAAGTTCCAACAGTGGAAGAATTCATGTGAGTGCAACTTTCAAAGCGCCACTTGGCGTATACTTAATAAATCAAGGGATTACGTTGCGTATACGCAATGTGAGCGCAGTTATTTATCTGATAATGGGAGTAAAATTAAACGGGTTGAATGCACTTATTTCATTCAATAAAACTTAACAGCTTCTACTTGTTTCTCGATACACATTAGCGGTGTATGGCAATGTTATCGCACTGAGTATTAATGCCAACAATGACTTGATAGTCAACACTGTAGATTGATATGCGCTTATCGATAACTTGACAATTGATTTGGGCATTTTTACAGAAATAGTCTGCAGTGCTAATGCATATACTGTCTGAATGTAATATAAAATATTCACTACATAACTATCGATTGCATATCAATAGCAGTTATCGGTTTATCGCAAATGTGCTTAGAACTCCTACTATAACAGCCCATAGTCATGCAAAGGAATATTAATTCATTTTATGAATTATCGGTATAACATATCGATTTCGATTGCGATTGCGAATATCGATTTATCGAAAATATGTCAATAACACTAATATTATCAATATATAATTATTAAACGAAAGCTAAACTTTTATATAAATTATCGGCTTAACATACCGATATGAGTTATCGATTTATTTTAAAATAGCAAAGCACTTTGTCAATATCAGCCCATAATTATCAGCAAAATACTAATTCCATTTATATATATATATATATTATCGATATCATTTATCGATTTATCACAAGCGCACTAACTACTAACATTCAAAGTCCTTGACAGTCGCATATTGATACTATAATTAACGTTTAAAGTTCTTTGTAACTGGCAATAACAGGCAATTAGACAAGCGAGTATTTTAAGACTCAGACGCTAATTAAAGCTAACTAAAAGCCTCGTTTTATCAGCAGACCGAGAACAATGTTAACAGCTAAAAGTTCCGTTTGTTGGGGGATTAATCAAAAATTAGAAATTTAATTTAAGAACAGCTTTCGAATGACAACAGCAAAACTCGTTGCTTTAGTAAGTGTGTGCATTGTACTAGACCAAGCTGGGAAAGCAGTGGTAGACAAAGCAGAGGAAGCAGAGGAAACAGACGAAGCAGACGAGGAAGCACAAGGGAGAAGTTCAGGGCAGTTTGGCAACGAAAACATAAACAAATAAACAAAGTGGCAAAGCAAAGTCTGCGGGCAGAAGAAGTTATACACAGCAAATGGAACAAAAACAGAACGGAAACTAAAAGCAACCGACGATGATGATTAAGCTGATGATAATGCTGTTGAAGACGATGTTGCTGATGATGATGATGAGTCACAATTAGACACGGCAGCAAAACTAATGCAAATAAATTGAAATTTCAGCGTTATTTATTTGCATTGCGAGCTGTGAGTAGTGTGAATAGAATGAGTAGAATGAGTAGAAATGAGTCTTGTGACATGAATACGGCTTAATGTCTAAAAACAAAAGCATTTCACAAATATTTCGCAGCTTGTTGATAAATAAACAATTTGTCTGCCTGTGTCTAACTGTGTGTATATGTGTGTGTATGTGTTAACCGCTTATTTGCATTGCCAATTGCCAAATAATTGTCGAGCTAGAAATAGAACTGTGTTGCCAACCATTGGACTGCTATCATAATTTGTCTGTAGATTTGCTTCTAATTATAAATTATAAGGCAATTAGCTAATAAATTGCAAGCTGCAATGATTAAGCCCGCACAGACTAATGCATTTTGCCTGTTATCTGTGCCTTTGGCTGGCCCCTTTGGACCTATTGCTTGTCAGTTGAGAGCAAACATAACATTTCCAGTTAATTAAAGCTGCAGTCAAGTGGCCCAGTTTGGCCAACAAGATGCCAAGACATCCGAGCGTCTCAAGTGCTGTTTGCCTTGAGTTCGAGCCTTGATTACATTGCAAATTTGTGTTAATTAATTAAAATTGCTTTGTATTGCCTCAAGCGCAAACAAAAGAAATGGACTCAACATTTTTGGGCCCAGAGACACGAGAGACACAATTCACTTGCCAATTGCCAATTGCCAATTGCCATAGACAATTGTTGGGCTGCCATCGATTAGGGTTCTCAGTTCTAAACGGGTCATCAAATGCAGGCAATGCCAAGAGAGCATTGTGTACGCATTCTGAAAACTGAAAAGGGGGTCATCATGTGAATGAACGATATTCCCTTACATTCGTCAAGATAACCAAGCAGCCAACTGATAACTCAAGTCTTTCCATAGGCAAGGCAACAGCATACTTGAGCATTCTCTAATGGAAATGTCAATAAGAAACTGCACGAATCACAAAATGATGGATATCTAAGTATGCTGCTATCAGCAATTACAGTTACAGTGTTATCAACACTTTTCAAATGTATTAGCTATGCTTATTCAATTGGTTATATAATAAATCTTAACTGTGTTTTATGCGCTTTAAATGCGATTCTTCTTCGCAATCTTTAATCAGAGCCTTAAAGCTAGTTGTGTCACGTTGCTGCCCAACTGCAGTATAAGTAGTTTTATCTGTAGTCCGTACTCCAAGGCAAAACTTGAGCAATCCATCAATCAAATGTCTGCATAGTTGCTGCTGCTGCGCTGCAATCTGTCAACTTGCAACATGGCTTGACTCACGTTCGCCTCAACGCCCCAATACACAAACAAAAAACAACCAACAACCAACAACCAACAACTTTCGGGCCTCGTCCATTCTCATGGACAAACCCCACTTAGCAGTTCTACCATCTTTACCCCCTCCTAAATCTCGTATCTTTATGCCAACTACACAAATCCATTTATATGGACCGCAATTATCGTAAACTTGATGTCGCACATTTAAATAAATTTGCATTAAGTGTATTTTTCGCTGTTGTTTATTACATTTTTGACAATAACAATAATCTCTCAGGTGTCCACATCAGTTTATATATGTTTATTTGTTTATTTGTATCAAGCTGTAGCACGTCACTCATACGCAACGTTGTACGCTCATACAGTGCATTCTCTGCGGTGTCACAGTGCGTATGAGTGACGTTTGTTTTCGGTTGCCGGCTATTTAATTTCCTTTTAATGAGTTATTTATCTTATTTGGTAGCTGCTCTTTTTCTTCTTGCTTCCTGTCCGCTGTTTGTTGTTGCTGTTGTTGCTGTTCTTGTTGTTGTTGTTGTTGTCGGCTTGCTGCTCTTGTTTGCTGGGATTGTCGTTTGTTGCTGCAGCTGTCATTGTTGTGGTATTCGCATCGCTGTTGTTTTAACTGATTTGCTTGCGTCTTTATAATTGTTTCCCTTTTCATAGTTTTATTTTAATGTTTAAAATTAAAGCCTTTAGGCATTTGCATAAAATTCATTAAATTTTAAATACTTAAAGACTTTCAAAGGTTCCTTAACTTTAATTATGCAAATTTGCTGCAGCAAGTTGATATTTGAGACCATTTCAGCCTTAATTAATTCATTTTAAGTTCGATAACAAGAAGAGCATAGATAGATAGATGAGTTTCTTAATTAATTTGAAAGATTAATATGAATATAAATAAATAATTAACAAAGTAAACTTAAATTTAATTATTTATCATTTCTTATATACATTTTATATAAATTTCTTTTTGATTTTAAATTTGCTAAAGTTAATTATTTTGTTCAAGTTAATTGCTTACTTTTACTGCATGAAACTTTATAAAAAAAATATCTTCTTTTTAAAGCGCAAATATTTATGTTGGACATTAATTAATAATTTATTTATATTGCAATGATAAACACTTATTAAATGTGATTTTTCGTGAATTCTTTTATAGCACTTTACGCGAAATGTTATTAAACTTTTGCGTTGTTAATTCAGAGCGAATCGCTCGCAAATAAAATGGCGAAATTGTTAATTAAATTAGGCATTGATTAAATTTGCAAAGTAATTAACATTTAGCACACAAGCTGCGAAGTTTATTAAAGCGTAAATTGCAATGGCAATGAAAATGCAACATCATCATCAATAGCCACACCAAGGGACTTTCACCCATCCCTGTCCCTCGCCCGCTCACGCTTAACACCTCTCCCACCCCGTCACAACGCATTAAGCTGCTTTACATAGAATTGACGTCAATAGATTTGTAACTTGTTTATCAAATGTTTTTTCACAGCATGCCACACATTTAAGCAGCTTATATATAAGTAGATAAATATATGAATGTATATATATATATATATATATATATATATATGTATATTTGTAGCTCTAGTATATGCAAATAATATTTGTTATTTAGCCTATTTGCGGATTGGAAATTCGCAAAAATATGCTAAATGAATAAAAACCCAATCCTGTATATATATAGAAATAAAAACGCATAAAATAAAGCAAATTCAAGCCGAGCTGGAGGACCGAGAGAGACAGAGAGTTAGAAAAAGAAAGAGACAAAGTGGTAATAGTATTAAAGCGCTTAGTAAATGGTAAATTAGCAGCAGTAACTAAAACCGTGTTGTTGCTAATATGCGTAACAGGCCAATAACTAAACGGAAAAGCCAGCGGCGTTGGTTAACAGAATTGAGTGGGAGAGGGTGCGGGTGGGGGGGAGTTAGTTCGCTTAGCTAACCAATGTCGACATGATGCTTCAGTTTATAAGCCACAAAACGTGTTGGATTTGTTTCAATGGCGCTAATTGCTTAATTGAAACTGTTTTTGCATTGCATTTACTCCGTTTCACACAGAACATCCTCTCTCTCACCGATTCCCCCTCCCCACCTCCCCTGACATGCCTGGCATAAGCACCACACCCCTCTGCCCGTTCCCTGTTGTGCCATTCATAGCCAAATGTCAATTAGTGTTTGCCTGCTAAAAGCCAAAAAATCGACAATACACTAAATTAGCTGCTCGCCTGACACACAAATACATACTCACACACACTCACACACACATGTATGTATGCCCCGGCGCACCCCCTTGTGTATTCCAGCACATGTCACGTTGTCGTATACGTAATATACGTTTTGATTAGCATTGCGCATACGCCACGTTAAGCATTTGATATTTCAAATGCATTTGGAAAAATTGTTCAATTTTAATTGCAAATTTGTAACATCATCATAATTGGCGAAAGGGGCAAGTTGCAGTTGCAGTTACCGATGACGCTGCCAACGTTGCAGCATATTTTAATAATTGACGCACGCTATATTTTTAATTAGTTAAATGCGCGTTTAATTAGCTTTATAAATTATGCATATGCAGCAGTTAGTTGCAAGCTGTGTCGTGTTGCATTTTCTTTTTTTTATCAATAATATTTACTGATTATTACAGTTGTTGCTACTCCTCTTCCGTTTTTTGTGTCTTTTGAATTTTTTTAATGATTATTTGTTTGTTTAACATACCGATTGGCATGATGCTTTTTCAGTTATGATTTATTTATGTGTTTTTTGAATTGGCATAATTTTTTAACATTCTCTTTATTTACTTGCTTATTTATTTGTTTGCCTTTTCGCTGTCGGCGGAAATGAACTGCGATTTTTATTTATTAATCGTTGCATGATTTATGGATAAATAATTGTAATGCTTTTTACTACTTCAATGAGCTGTCAGCGGCGGTTTTATATTTACGTTATGTGCGGGAGGTTGATCGAAAAAGAGAGAACTTAACTGTTTACGGACGGCAAGTTAAATGAATTAATTGGCAACTGAAAATGTAAAGTGGGAATACACTTAGTATTTTATAGCGTTAATATCATTAGTTATTAATACATTTTTATTATTTATTTTATATAAAATATTAAAATATTTGTCAAGATTTATTTGGTTCTCTGACTGGAAATGTTACTAATGTTATTAGTGATATAACGCTTCAGAAAGTGTATAATTATAATCAATTTGTGAATTGATATAATATTCAAATAACTTATCGGCCTGATCATGCTTGAATACCTCATACGCACCGTTAACAATTCAAATGATTTGAATAGCGAAGCGCGGGCAATAACAGTGTTGCCAAACGTCGCGTAGACTCAGACGCTCTCACAAAGCAACTGCCAAGCGGCTCACAAAAGAGAGAGAGAGAGAGAGAACACGCGAACGAGAACGCGAAAACAAAACAAGAAACGACGCGCAATTAAATACGCACACACACACATAGGCGTGGAGAGTGAGCAGCCGACGCTAACAGACAACAACAATATCAGAATGAGCAGTAGCGAGAACAAGAACAACTACAACTACAAAGAGCAAACACGTTCCACAATTTGACGAAGCCGCATGTTAACGACCGCACAAAGAATGCAGCAAGCAGAACGCGCAGAAGAGCAAAGCGACTTTGCAAACACAAACAAATAAGCAGCCAGACCGAAAGAGAGCAACACAGAGCGAGAGGAGAGATAGAATGAGAAAGAAGTCACAAGAACTTGCTGCCTGGTAAATTATATTGGCGACAAAAGCCAAGCGTCACTGCTGTTGTTGTCGCCGCTGACGCTGGCGTCGGCGTTGGCATCGGCATCGGCATCGACGTCGCCGTCGCTACGTGTGGCTTTTATGGCTAGTTTTAAAATTAACCACAGCTGCAAAAACAGAAAAGAAAAGAAAACGAAAACGAAAAAGCAAAGAAGAGGCACACACTGAAAGTTGCAGACTGAAACGATACGAAATTCAATTAAAAGGCAACAGCATAAAAGTGTGAAAATGCTGACAAAGGCGAAAAAAGGGCTGCGACAGTGACAGCGACAGCGACTGTGGCTATGGCTGCGGCTGAGACTGCGGCTTTGGCTAGCGATCAGCGCAGACAGACATAGGCAAACACACACACACACACAGCGCGTTCATTTTAAACAGCGTTGCTGCCTTTGTTGACTGTACAACGGGGCGTATACTTGTTTTTTTCGGCATGCTTGCTTTCTACAGTCGTCAGCCAAATAATGTGTATACGTAGTTTTTTTCTTTCTTATTCATATTTGTTGGTATTGTTGTGTGCTTTTTACGCTTTCTACACCAACAACAAGTGCAGCAACAACAATAAAAGTCGCCACACTTAATTTGCATATTTTTGCACAACAAAAATCAAATTGCGAGTGTGTGTGAGTGTGTGTGTGCTTGTTGCTGTTGTCTGCATGTTAGCTGTCGCGTTGACTATCTTTTTGGCTATTGTAGTTCACACACTCTCACACGCTCGGATACACACACACACACACACACACACACTTATAGAGCGACATGCGGTGCAGCAGCACCACGTCGTATGCGTAATATTGCATTGCAACCAAATTTTTTCATGTTCTTCTTTCTGTCCATTTTTTTGCTTAGGTAAGTTTTTTTTATTTTTTCATTATTTTTTTTGTTGGTCTCGGTTTTTCGCTGATTTCATGCTTTTGTTTGACGCTCGCTTTTGTTTACAAACGATATGCTGTTCCGCCAGTGTCAAAAAAAATAAATAAATATAAATATGATATAGCTAAATAAATTGCCATAGCGTAGCGTTCAAGACGATAAGGAATGAGTAATAAATAATGGCAACATGCGTATTAAAATACACAATAAAAGTAAACTAAAATAGAACTAAAGAAGTTGGCAATCTTTTATGACTTTGTTTAAATTAAACAAAGAAGTTTGAAAGCTTGGTTACTAATACTACACAAATTAAGCATAGAGTTCTCCAACTGGTCACGTTTTTCTAACAATTGAGCAGAGCTTCCGCTGTGATTCCAACTGCGAACCAGATCTTTGTTCTCTCTCGCTCTCTCATCTTTCTCTCTTGCAATTTACCACCCCATTGCAACCACACAACCTCACAACCTGGCCTACCCTTAGTTATGACAAACTATGCTGAATTTTGCTGTCGCAATATGTTAACCCACCCCCCTTAATGTCTGATCCCAATATCGAAGCCTCTCCGCAGAGCACAGGCAGAGGGCTGCTGACAGCTGCTGTTAGACAGCTAAAGCTAAAGGCCAACAAGGTAAAAGATACAAGAATGAGAATACAGAATGCGCACCCCACACTGAGATGCAGGCTGAGAGAGGGTTGATAGCAATAATAATAATTTTAAATAATAATATAAGTATGTATTTTCATTGGACTTTGACTTTTGTTAAATGCTAAATAATGTTTATAAGTATAAATGCGCGTTCGACTTAAATTTTACAAAATTATCTTCATATTTTGTTCGGCAAAGTTTTGCTGTTGTCTTTTTGCTTAGCTTAAGATTCGAGAAATAATTATGAGAATAGAACTCACACTTTAAATAAATATAAATGTGTATATGTATGTATGTTTCTGAGAGTGTGCGTATGTGTGTGTGTGTGAATGTATGCATGTGTGTATAATAGGCTGCCTTCTGTGAGTTCTTAAGGTTTAATAATAATATAATTATGTATAATTAAATGTAATTTGGAATTTGAGTATGCGCAATGTTGATCTGATTACACATAGCATTAAATTGCATAATTCATGACTGGCAATTTAATATTTAAATGTTGATATCAATTACAATTCTTGTTGTTGTTGCTGTTGTTGTTGTTGTTGTTGTTTAGAGAGAGGTACAGTTTTGCTCAAGTTAAACTGTCAAGGATTCTGTGCGAATCCTCAACAATTCAAGTTGCCTTCTATAACATATTCAGCAACCAAAATCTACAATTCATATTGAACTTAATAATATTCACAATATTTCATTTATAAATTGACTTTTATATATATATAAATACATATATATAAACTCTTTTGCAGTCTCTTTCTTATGTTTCTTTCTTGTTTCTTCTCTTTTCTCTCTCTTCTTCGTTTCGTTCGTATGAATAATGCTTTTAAAACGTAGTCTTTTCTGTTCGTTAAAGTTAATTAAATGCAAAAAAAAAGGTTTTCATGCTTCAACTTGTTTATCCTTCATCTTTTTAGATACATATATATATATATGTATATGTATATCTTTATATATCTATCTATCTGTATATCTAGTTGTAAAGAGACAATACTTAATCCCTGCAAAATTGAAAATCTTATACAGAAAATGAAAATGAAATCATCTCCTGGTCTGCGAGGTGTAGCCTAACCTACAGAATTTCAAGTACAGTGGCATCTTAAGCTAATGAGTAAGAATTGTGCATAGGATTGCATTGAATTGGATTGAATTGGTCTGGATAAGTCTTTAGATTTCCGCCTGCTGACCAACGACCGTGAAGTAGCTCGTTATCTTGCGATTAGTCTTCGTCTTGCCATTGCTGGACACGGCGTCTGTTGTTGAGCTGCTGGACAGCGCATTCTCCTTCTCCGGCGTGATCTCCTCATCGTCATCCGCTTTGGCCGGCTCCACTTGCATGGAAACCGTAACAGACACCTGTGCACACCCTGCTGCCACGCCCAAGCCCACAGCCGCATCAGTGCCTGCGCCTGCATCTGCAGCCAGCTCGGTCATGTTGTGTTTGCTTTCGGCAACTGATGTCTCTGTCGCTTCCTCGGCAATGTCTGGCATCGTGCTGAGGCTGCGCTTCAGTTCATCCAGCAGCTTCTCCTGTGCGGCAATCTTCTCCTGCAGTTTCTCGCGACGTGGACGACGCGTTACGGGCTTTGATTTGGATTCTTCAGCCACAGGCTGCTCCGGTTGCGACGTGCTCGACGCTTGTCCGCCGTGTTCTCGCTGCTGATGACGCTGCAGGTTGACGCGCGAGGAATATCCACGTTGACAAGAGCTGCAGCTGAAGGGTTTCTCACCTAGAAGAGATAGCAGAAGATTAGGTTAAGCCTGTTGGAATCGTTGGCAATGGTTTACTTACCTGTATGCCGACGCATATGGACTCGCATGTCAATTTTGCGGGAGAATCGCTTGTCGCAGAGCTCGCATTGAATGGGCTTGTCACCGAGATGGGTGCGTCGATGCACGACGAGATTCTGACGGGCCCGGAACGCCTTGCCGCAGAGGTCACAGCTGTAGGGTTTCTCTCCCGTATGGACACGCACATGTATGGCCAGATCGGAGCTGCGCACGAATCCTTTGCCGCATCGCTCGCACTTGTAGCGGCGATCGTTCTTGTGATGACGCATATGCAGCGACATGTCCTGCTTGGTGGCCAGCGGCAAGCCGCATAGCTCACATTTGTATGCCTTCTCGGTGCGGTGGCGCAACTGATGCTCGGCCAGACGCATCTTTAGACGAAACGCGCGTCCACATTGACCACAAACATGCGGCTTCTCGCCAGTGTGCAGACGGAGATGATCCTGTAGCCGAGAGAACCGTTGAAAGGTTTTGCTGCAAAAATTGCAGGTGTGAATGGTTCCATTGCGTTGCGATTCTTCAGAGGACTCGCGTTTGATGGAGGCAGCTGCATGGCTATCGTCTGTGGAGCTATTGTGTGGCGTCTCAACGTCTGAGTCGGTATCTTTATCTTCCTCCTCTTCGTCGTCCTCCTCGTCTTTGACATCGACAACGTAATCCACAAAATTGCGTGCCTTGCGTGCCCGTCGTGGTTCTAACTCCTCTTTGATATCTGCTTTCTTTACCTCCTTTTCCGGCTGCTTTTCTTCCACCTTTTTCGCTTCCTTTTCTTTTTCTTTTTCTTTTTCTTTCTCCGACGTGTCCTCTTCCTTTCCCTCTTTCTGCGCATCCACAAGTTGTGGCACCTTTTGCACCTTTCGTGGGCGTTTCCGCTTGCCATTGGTTATTTTAGATTGGCGTTCGTTCCGTTGCTCCTTCTCGTTGTTCTCTTCCTCCACCTGCTTTGGTTGCTCTTCCTGCTTGCGCTTGCGTCCTCTTTGCTTGCCCACCGGCAGTTTAATGATCATCTTTTTGACCTTGGGATTGCGCTCCGCTTCTATTTCTGCCACCATGGCGCTTATCATAGCGAGATCATCTTTGTCCGCCGTTTCCTTCTCTGGCGGCGGCGTCTCTGGCAGCTCCAGTGCCTGCACCTGTTCCCGCAGAGAATTGGCCTTGTTTCCACCCACGTCGCAAGGTATGATAACCATGGGTTCGCTGGGTTCCTTTTTAGGCACCAGAAGCTTGAAGATACCATGCTCGTTGCTCAAATGCAACTGCAACTCCTTGATCAGCTCAAACGATTCATTGCAAGCGGAGCAGCGCAGCTGCTGCTTAGAAGAATCCTCCTCTGCCAACGCTAGCAGCAGCTGAGCGCAGCATTTCAAGTCACTCAATTTGATGCCATCGTTCAGTTCCAGCGGCGGTTCCAGTTTCACTTGTTCTTCAGATGGCGCTATGCATTTAATTCGTTCATACTCTCTCTCTACCTGCTGATGCTCTTTGTGCCAGTGTTGGGAGAGTCCCGCTGCATCCCCGTAAAGCAGAGAGCAGCTGACGCAGCTGTATATAAAACGATGCGCCTTCTCATCCGCGTGTATTTTAGCCACAACAACAGGAGAGGGGGTGGGTGCGGCGGCTGGTACGGGGACGGGGACAGGAACAGGAACAGGGACAGGGACGGCTTTTGTAGTAACTGCGACGCGTGCGCTGACGCAGGGGCTGTTTGAGTTTTTGCGTTTGTTTTTATTGCTCTGCTTCTTGTTGTTGTTTTTATTTGCGCTGCCGGGTGGCCGCCCACGCGGCTTTCGCGACGTTGGCAGAGGCTGCTGTGTCGATTTTGTTGTTGTTATCGTCTTCGTCTTCGTCGTCGTCGTCGTCGTCGTCGCCGTCGCTGTCGCCGCAGTCGTCGTTGTCACAGTCGCATCTTTACCGTTACTGACCTGCGACTTGGCTGCAGCCGCTGCCTTTAAATCATCCAATCGTATGCGCTGCGCCTCTAGCTCGGCCTCATCCTCGCTGTCAATTTGCAGAACAACATCATCAGCATCATCCAGCAAAATGTCTTCCTCTTCAATGTCTAGCTCAGACTCAGAATCCTCATCCGATTCGTCCGTGTCGTCTGTTGCGCAGCGCAGCGACGCAGCTGCGACGGCTGCTACTCCATTATGCTGTGTATTTTTTGTTGTTGCTACTGCGCTGTTATTGCCGCTGCTGCCTAGCTTAAGCATTGTCGGCATCGGCACATTTGTCATTTTTAACATGTCACAATACAGCCAATTTGTTGTATTCGTTTTATATTAATTAATTCCACCTTTTTTCGTTTCAATAATTATAATTATTGTTGCTTTGGCAGCACAACTACGCGCACCACTGAGACTACTACAACAAAACTAAATCCACTGACGCCGCTGGCAGATTTTTTAATGCTCTGGCTCTCTCTCTCTCTCTCATTCTCACTCACTGTGCCTCTTTTGTTCTTTGAGCGCGTGGTATTGCCGGACTGTTATTATGTGAACTTGGTTCACCATATCGTGCTGCCAGACAATAACAAATAAGATCATTATTGCCAGACTTAGTGAGATCTCGACAGCTTGTGACTAGGTGGCAGCACAATTTTAAATAACGTACATATATAAATGTTATCGACATAGTTACTCGTTGTAGCACTGTTACTCGCGTGTTAATTTTAACAGAAACTAAATGAGAATATGCAGGCCGATCAAATGGACTTTAACAGCATTGCTAACAGTCTGACACTGGGTCGATAATGCTAATCGATATGCTGAGCGCTAAAGCTTATGATCTGCTGATATTTTGATAATCTAACGGAAATGTACACACATTTAAACGTGCTGCAGCTGCTGTTTTGCCTCGCTTAATGTCATTTTGATAGATATTTGACGCTCGTTCAGCCTTTGGCAACCAGGCCAAAAGCATTTTACTTATGCGACTCACGCGCTCAATTGGCACGTTTTAAGTGTTGCCTCCAGTGCATCTTTGAGTATTATTTTTGTTCGTCTTGGTCTTTTTTCGCTACTTCGTGGCTTACCATTATGCCTCCCCAACCAACACACAAGCACACATAAAATAACAGCCTATAGTGGAAACGATTTTTTTGTTTTATCAAACACACGCGGTGTATACATTGTTTGGCCGCATTTCGTTACGGCGGGCAACATGTGCAAAAGTCAATTTGAAAATTGCCGCACTGCCAGCCACAGCAGTTCCATGACCCCCGCCGCTTCCGGCAACCTCTCTAAACTGCCTGCTGGCAACTGGTACTTTGTGGTCCACTTTTCATTGCACTGCCAACGCCAGCGTCGACACCAACGCCATCGAAGCCACACGCACATAAACAACATGCGACGCACCCCCCGGCGCCCGTTCCATCGACCATTGTTGCAAGTTGTTTATATTGTTTTTAATAACATTCAACGCGTTAGCAACATGTGCATTGTGCATTGCATAAATTACGGTAACGTTTTTGTCTATGCGGCAAATATACTTATTTAAGTAAAATCAACTACAAAATAATAAACATTTAGCTAATAGTTTGGATTGTACTCGTGAGTAAAGTTAATTCTTTAAAAACAGTCTGAGTCTGCGATGACATAACCTCACAATTATGAGAGCGTAGATAACATTAAAGAGGAGAACATGATGATGGCATAGAATAGTGAAAGAATATTTAAATATGAGGCAGTTTAAATTAAATAATTTATTTAGTTCGCTTTCTATTAGTAACTTTAATGTTCAACTCAATGCATAAATCATATCTCACAAACAGACAAAGCTAATTAATTAGAGGTTAACTGAAATATCATCAGCAGCATCATCATTCAGACTGTTGATGATAATCTGGCTGAGTTACCTTTTCAAATATTATCAGCTGGCAAAATATTAAGCGCACTAAGTAGCTAAATATTTGGTCATTGTTATCGTAAAGTTAAATTAAGTTTTCGTTTTCGTGTTAGTGTTCGTTTTTCCGGGCTTTCTCATTTTTCCTGCGGAGCCTGGGAACGCTTTGTGCGGGCGAAGAAGCGTCTTTATGGCGGCGGGTTGGCGAAATGTGAAATAAAGGCACGGGAAATGAAATATTTGCGAACAAATAGACACACTTATTACATTTTCGTCCTGGCAGCGGCTGCTCCTGCTGCCATTTTCTATTCCAACTCCTGTTCCTGTTGTTAATATTGTTGTTGGATGCTTTTGGCGCGTGTTCGCCCGGCTACAGACCAACAATGTCTTCATGTTCGTCTCTGTTTTGTCCTTTTTTTATTGTTGTTGTGCCTTTAACTGACATGCCGCAATTTTTCTTCATTTTTTTCCCCCGTGCGCAAAATGTTCATGGCAGGCCGACAGTCCCCAAGATCCCTGAGATGGATGGGTTACTTTCCCAATAATTTAGCAGTTAGTTTTAATGCGCTATCCAGGCAAACGAAAGATATGACTTGACAACCAGCGTGTAGAACTTGCGAATATAACAACTGACAATTGTAGCGAGTGTGTTTGATGAGGAAAATAGTTGGAGGAACAAAGAGCATTCCATATTCGTATTTTGTGTTCTGTCAGCCCAGTAAACATGTTTATAATCATTTTTCTTGTTTCCACAAACAAGAACAACATTGCAATTTGCCCTTAACATGCGTTTAGAGTAGAATGGGCGCCACAAAATATTTGCATGTCCTCGAACATACCTGGAACAAGTTTAATTAGTAAAGCGATGAGCTCGACGAGCACAGACGCAACCGAAACCCTTGTAGACGCATAAACTTGTGATGTTTTCGAGCCTTTGACATGGATCAGACTCCTGGGGGAGGCATAGGTCGCAGTTAACGTCTCATGGATAATACTCCAGACATTCTCTGAAAACCACAACTTCAAATCTAAAGTTTGGAGCATTTGTTTTTTCCAGCAGCAGGTAAAGGGAAGACAAGTCTAACAGTAGTCATAATAATGTTTCAAGGCCGCCTTGGTGCCTCGTTTTGGGGCGCGTACATTGGGGAGAAATTTAAACGGCAATTTGGTGCTGTGTTTACCAACCCCAAGGACAAAGTACAAAGGACGAGCATTGCAAAAACAGTGGCCTGTGGAGTCTTATATTTGCTTCATCTCCTGTGACGGGCGGGGCCAGACGGGGGGACATCGACTGCTTACGTGCCTGGCAAGCATCAGAGACCCAAAGCATCATGCCCCCTTTATTCTTATGTGTCTCCCCGTAGCTGATGTTATTTTTGCTTTCTCGTCCTACAGGCAGGCATGGGCATGTCGCCGTAGTCCTGGGCACGTCATTTTTGGTTGCCATCGTTTGTTTTCCTCTTTTCCTTGGCTTTTTTCTGGTTGCTTTGGTGGTTCTGGCGCCCAAATCCATCCACAGACGCATTGCCGGGCACAGCCCCCAACATAAAGTGTGTTTAACTTTTTCGTGAACGCCCAAATATCGTTGGCCTGCCTTAGGTTATGCTTCTACTTCTGCTTCTGCGTTGGCTTTGGCTTCTACTTTTGCTCCTTGCTGTTGGCACTAAGCTCCCGCTACTTCCATTCGTTTGCCCTCGTTGTTGTCGTAGTTGTATTTTGGCATCTTCCATGACCTTTAGCATATTGACTAGTGAGGCTTTTTGGTGTCCATTTTGCTTGTGGCTTATCGCTTGCGGCGCATACTTTATGCCCCACGCACTTACACTTCGCCTCTCTTTTCATACTCATATTCCTCCTTTTACTGCTGCACTTCATTTTATTGTGGTGCTAAGCTGCGCTTGGGGAATTGAAATGCGTATGTCCTTTGGGGCTTATGGGGCAACAGACAGTTCATCAAATGTCGCTCCTAAGTGGCATATCCCAAAGTTTACATTATTTAATATTCGTCATACCGTACAGTTGCTTATATTTAATTCAACATAAGCATAAGACAGTTGGCGCTTTAAGCCGACTTCAATAGGTGCCAATTAATCGACAGCCAGCACTTTGTGTTAACAGATATAAGATCGATACATAATTAAAGCAAAGAAGTGCAGTTGCTTATATTTAATTCAACATAAACAGAAGTCACATTATCACAAAAGGAATTGATTTATAGAAAAATAAATTAATTAAGTGCTATTGTTAGTATTTAATATAACTTAAACATAAGACGGTCGGCATTTTAAGCCAACTTTGATAAACGCGTTTTAATCGACAGCCTCCTCTTTCTGTCTTATTTCTGCCAACAGACATCGCATGTTAACATTATATAGACTAGCGCTGCCAGCTTGTCATTAAATCAAAGTATGGCAATTCCTTTTGCCGCAATTAACAAAAGTCAATTGAAAATTACATAAAGGCTTAAGCTTTGCTGAGCTCTTAGCCCAACAACTGAGTGGCTTACGCACTCTGGATGGGATCTCCATATGGTTAAACAACCCAGCCTTGCCTCCCATTCTTCATCTCTGACAAATGACAATGAGTTTCCATTTTGTCTGCCCCAAAAAGTGTACCCAGTGTGCATCATCAATTTAATTTCGTAAGCTTACAAAGCGTTGCATAAAAAATGAACGTCCATCCGTCCGTCAGTTTGTCCATTCATGTGGGTGTGAAAACGCTCCTGGTGCCGGCCCTCCGGCTGACGGCTGAATTTAAATCCATACAAAAGGGTGTGAAGCGAAGCGTGCGCCATTTTCGTATGTTCTTTTTTAAAGCCCACGCAGCATGCGGCTAATCTTAAAAATCGTGTTGCACGTCTCTAAAACGCTTGTCGCATCAACAGTTTTCCCTCTGACTCACCTCACAGCCACCGTGGGGGAATAACATTGAGTATTTTGGCCCCCCCATCTGTTCGATGGCCAATAGCAATAAACATTTTGTTGCCTACTTTTAAGGGTTGGACGCAGCTTGCACATTTCCGCCAACGGGAGTTTTAGTGGCTTTTAACAAAACGTTGCTACATTTGAGCATAAAAATTTCATTAACGTACACAACTCACCCCAACTTGGAAAACTAAAGTATGAAATGATTGTAGTGGCGAGAGGAATGGGGACCTGTTTTGTCCCAAAGGGAGAAGAGAATTGATTTGAAAATTTGGATTGTTTTCTGCATTTTCTTTTTGTTGCTGAGCGGATGTTGTGCTAGTTCCGGCAGAAAGGTAATGTAGAAAGGTTTAAGGAAATATTGCTTAAACTCTAACAGTCGAGCTTCACATATCTGTGCACTCAAAAATGCTTTAAAATATGAATGTGAATTCTTTATTCTGATACGTTTAAGGTTGCAACAGATCGCAAAGATAAAATGAACTTTCTATACAAACTGAAAGAGATAAATTCGATAATGTATAACCAGCTATTCGATTCTTATTTAGTTTATTTATACTCTGTGGAGGGATACACAGTCAGAAGATAAACATAAAAAAATATATAAGATAGTGGGGTAACTAAAGCCTGCTCTGACAGCAGCATGATGTATCTGTACATTGTGAGCTGTGGATACTGTTTGGATTATAGCGGTCCCTGTGGATGATAAGTTCGGCGCATATGCATTCACGATGTACGCAATCTCTGCAGCTGACAGCTACTCACAACAACAACACACATATGCTGACTGTAGTGAGTTTACCTAAATGATCACACACAAATGCATAGGCATTTCTGTTAACAGTCACTGCGTGTATTCCCTCTGGTCCGCTCAGTTGCTCACACAAATAGGAGCACGTGCATGGATGCAGCGGGCTCGCTCACACTCAAAGCGAAAGCGAAGAGAGGCAATATAATACAAAAACTATAGCGTGAGCTTTCTGTAGCGATTTCTCTTCTTCGCTCTTTCACATTTGTTTCTTGTTTTTTTTAAATTTTAACCTTTTAAGCAAATTATTCTTTATAAATATATAAAAAAAACATTTGAATCAAATTTACCACAATTTGGTTTATTTATTAGTTTATGAAATTAATTAAATTATTTACAATTTGTAATATTTTCAGATCGTGCTAATCATAATGATGCCACCATCGAAGTCTGCCGCCATTGTCCGCCCGATTATGAGGTGGAGTCGTTGCCCTCTTATACAATTGTATCGGGTCTGCCCACGTATGATGATGCACTTGAGGAGTTCCGCAAAGCGGGGATTATCTTAACGCCCGCGATTGTGCCGGTCATCAAGATCTTTGAGAATGTGAACAACGAAGCTGGCGGAGCTAAGGAACCAGCAGTGTCATACAGTCTGGTGGAGACAACAGCTGGCACAGGAAACGATGCCGGTGCAGACAACATATCGCTCACCTCCATTACCTGCAATTGTGGTGGCGGCGGTGGTGGTGGTAACTCACCCACCAACACGCTGCCCAGTTACAGTGCTGCCACAGCTGCTGCGATGATGAATGCCACAGCTGGCGGTGGGCCACATTCGCCGCAGATCATTGAGCTGTCGCCGGATCATTTGGCCTCGCTCTCCCAGAAGCGCCTCTCGCTGCAGATCTCATTCAACAACTCGCTGCGTCGCCGCTCACGTACCACGCTCCGTAATCATTTGTTGCGTTCACGCGCTGTGGGGAACACTGCCGGCCTTGGACCCGTTGAAGCCACAATTGCTGCCACAGCTGCGACAACAGCAGCTGGTGCACCAGCAAGTCCTACTCGGCCCAGAGGTAGCTATGTGCTGCCATCAATCCATAGATCCTCATCGACGGCATCGCTGTCCAATGAGCGTCAGTTGCTGGATCAACGCTTGAGGCATTTGCATCATCGCGGCTCCTTATACTGAGGAGCGTTTGCATATGCTATTTCCTCAGATTGCAATCATTGTACTTAGCTCTTAGTTATAAGCGACAACAACAACACAACTCCAACAACTACAACAAAACAAACTGCTGTAAATGATAATAAAGTGTTTATGTAAATGTTCAAGTTTTGTGAGTTCGTAACTTTTTGCAACAAATGTAGGCAATACGCTAGAAAGGCTACGTTATCAGTTACTGTTTCTAAGCAGTTTCGCTTATTTTGGCATTTGTTCTCTAGCAGAAAATGTGCACCAATAGTAGTTGTAAAATATATTAAACAACTACACGAGTACCAAATGCAGAGCAGAGCACACACACGGTGCACCAAGCAAGCATGAGAGCTTTTTCACTCTGGTCCGCTCAGCTGCTCTCCCAAACGTGGATGGCAACTAAAGAGAGCTTGCTCATCTGATCATCTACTCACACACACTCAGAACAATGTGTAAGTTTAATGCAGCAGGCTCGCTCACACTCATAGAGAAGGCTCATGAATGGCAAAACACAACGACAACTATCTGCCGCGTTGCTCTCTCCTTCCCTCTTTCATAAGTGACCAAAGCTTGCTCTTAAATTGGTATTGTTTTGTGCAAGTCTTATGTTCTCTTAATTGAAATATTATTAGGAAAAGTTATTAAGGAAGCTAACTTGCCGTGGAGTTCTAATTTGTATATTTTTTAACAATTTAGCTAACACAAGCTCAAATTGAATTTCATTTTAATATGAATTTGCAAGTTAGATTAATTTATGATAAAAGTAGTTTAACGAAATCACAGGAACGCTTCCTCAAGAAACTATGGAGCACACGTATTAGTGTGAAATTCATATAAAGCTGTCTTTCAGAACGGCCTTAATAACAAACTGCAATTTTTGGGGGAACATTCGTCATGACAACGGACTTGTTTGTTTACCTACGCCGGCGGCTTTGTCGTCGACTCGTCTCGGGAGTGTGTTGCCGGCAATGAGCGGAACAACACGCACAGGATTGGTGCCCACGCCAAAGCGGCATATCAAATATGTGAAAAAGGTAAGAGTTAAAGGAGAGGGAGAGGCTTCATTTGATAGCTAGCCGAGTTGGGCCATCAGCTAATCGAAAAGATCGCCTGCAGCGCAAGAACCTCTGTGCGGACGATACGCGAATGCCATTGAAATTTGAGGCGACTCCAATGCCATTGTCGCTGCGTCCCTTTGGTGGGCTGTTCAATCCCTTTGCCAAAGGCTGTTCAGTGCTGTGCAATCATCCAGCTCCGTCTGGCGTTAAAGATGTCATCAATCAGCTGAAAACATCGCTGGCCATCGAAGGTAAGAGTCCCGGACAGGCAGGCGGCAAGGAGAAGCAACGGGAGGAACAACTGCAGCCGCATGAGACGGACAACATACCAGAGGATTTATTTCGACGCTATGCGGAAACCGATTCTAGGCCAATGACACCCACACCCACGGTGACCAGCATCCATACGCGGACCAGCGCTGGATCGTTTTATCGACGCTGCATCACACCGGAGTGGGGCAAGCATGAGAATATCCAGCGCAAGAAGATCATATTGGATTTGAGGCGAACGCACTCGCAGGAGACGCTCTATTGGAAGCCCAGCTCGGAGTTAACCCAAAGCGGCATCGAAGAGGGCAAGAAACCCAAGAGTGCGGGTGCCAACGAGGATAAGAAACCCCGACGACAGCAGTCCAATGAGCAGCGCCCCAAATCCTCGCTGGCCACAGCAAGCCTCGCTCCAGGCGTCGATCAACACCCCGATTTGGAGCCAAAGCAGCCCAAGGCTTGCATTAATGATCACGATTTGAGTGACGATGATGCTCGCCGTGGCAAAAAGCGCAAGAAACTAAAGCCAACGCAGGGTAAGTCAGAAGACTAGAGGAATTGATATACGCATTAGTCTTTCAATCTTGTAGCCACCACAACGTTTCATCTGAGCGAGGATCCTGAGACTCAGGTGGCTGCTTTGGGTCCTGATTCTCTGAATGCCAGCACCAGACCGAGCTTGATACCCAACGCGGTCAGTCTGCTGCCCAAGGATAAGCGCGAGACCGAACGGGAGCCCATCCTTCTTAAGGGTAGTTTCCTAACCGAGGAAGCATTTCAGGCTCTAAAAACTGATTTAACTGTAGATCTAATCGAGAACACCTTTGGCAGATATGTGAGTGAGTCATAAAGCAGCCGAATACTCATTTGCCTAAGATTCCATTCTCACAACCCACAGCTCAATCGTGCTCTCCGTGAGGCCATCAAGTACATGCCGAAGACTGTGCAGAGCAAGCCTGCTGAGGAGCCGGAAAAGGCCACGCCTAGTTGCAGTTCCAAAATGCCACGCAAGTTCTCCAAGTCGGCAACGCGTTTCGATGTACCGATGGATCTCTCAATGCTTAAGAGTTTGTGCATCATTTCAATTATATTCAGTTGCAACTTTAGTTTCTACCCTCGCAGACATGACACCTTGGGATTACTTAAGCAAATATGTGTGGGTCTCACAGCAGCGCAAGCAACTCTATAAGCGCGTCTTTCTCAAGTATCTAAGTCGTTGCGAGGAACCGGAAAGCGAGCTTGCGCTGGGAAATGATGAAGTGCCCCTCGTTGAGTACAGGGAACGCACGATGGTGTGGCGCAGTTTGCCGCAGGCATTGGAGGATGTCTTGGAGTTTCATGGCACTGAGCAGAATGTGAAAAACACACTAGCCCGTTTAGGCTATGAGCAGGATGGCTGCGGGGATTTGGACTTTCGCGCTTGGTGCGGCATCGTTTCCTTTGCAGAGCGTTTGGCGCTATCAAATGCCGCATGCAGCGATGATGACTCTTGCGATGAACTAGAAAAGTCCGATTTTAATAGCATGGAACAGTTAATAGAACAATTCGAGGTTCCAGAAAAACTAAAAGAAATCTTCAAGATTATTCGCATTACTCACAAAATAAAGTATTAAAATTTGAAAACGATAAGTAACTAGGAAACATATCGATAGCATGTATATTATAACCATTCACCAAATACACCGACAACAGCTGTTGCTTCTGCGGTATCAAGGTATCGATGCTATAGCATTCTACAGACAGCGAGATTGTTTGCATTTTGATAAAATTTTCTATAATTAAATTAAAAAATAAATTAGATGGCCACGCTTGAGGATAAATTATTGGGCGAAAAACTGCAGTACTACTGCAGCAGCAGCGAGGAAGAAGATAATGGAGACGATGGCGACGATGAAAAGGACTCTCGCAAGGGAGGTGCTTCTAGCTCCGGATTAACAATCAATACGGATCCAAATGCGGCGCCCGCAGGTGGTTTTCGTTCGCAGGGATCTATGAATACTGGACCCAAGGGCGTTGTGAAGGACTGGCAGCGTTTTAAGCAATTGGAGGCGGAAAAACGCGAGGAAACCGAACGACAGCGAATGGAGCTGGCCAAGAAACTTAGCATGACCACAGCAACGTCCGCTGAGGATGAGGAACGCAAGCGTCAAGAGGAACTGGATGCTGAGTTCGCAGAGCTGATGAGCGAGGACTTCCTACAGCAATATCAAAAGCAGCGCATGGCCGAAATGCTGCGCCAAACGGGTCATAATCAACAATTTGGCAAGGTACATCAGCTGAGCACCCACGAGGAGTTTCTCTCGTGCGTGGAGCAGGAGAACAAGCACACAACCATAATAATACACATCTATGAGCGGGGCCTGTCTGCTTGCATTACGCTCAACAACTGCCTGGACACGCTGGCCAGCGAGTATCCGTCCATTAAATTCGCAAAGATCTGCAGCTCCGTTGCTGGCATGAGCCGTGATTTCCGTACCAAAGGATTGCCTGCCTTGCTGGTGTACAAGGCGCAGGCATTGATTGGTAACTTTGTGCGTCTCACTGATGATCTAAGCGATGACTTTTTTGCCTCCGACGTGGAGAGTTTCCTCATCGAGCACGGAATCGTTGTGGATAAAGCCTTGTACAACTGAATATCGTTGTGTACTCCATAGGCATATACATAGCTTAAGCTGACCAAATGATGTGTTCCCAAGTCTGGTATCTCATTCGATCGATCACACTCAAAACGTCTTGTTTAATATGCAATTAAGTTTGCAATTTAGTTATTTATTTTTCCCATTCAGTAATTAGTTACAATATATTCATGATTCTTCAAATCTTGTATACAATTTTTTGTATGTGCAACTTTTTTGTTGTTGTAATGAAATAAGAAATTATACAGAGAGAATGTCAATTTATTTTGTTTATATATTCTATATATATAGTAGATAAAAGAAAACCACTTTTTTTTGTTTAAAAATATTTGAAAAATGTATTCGAAATGCATTCGCTGCAGATTTGAAAACTTTGCGTATGTGAATGAATGGATTACATTTATGTGGAACAGATCCTGATAATCCCCCTTTCGTTTCTCAATCATAATATACAACATAAGATTTATATAATAGTATTTAAGGGCTAATGAATGTACTTCACTCGAAATCGTACTATGTAAGATTTATATAGATATACAATATATACTTATCCATATACATACATACTATATTTATATAGCTTATAGCCTAAACATAAACGGGCAATATAATATATATAAAAAATGATGTTGATAATAAAAGTTTTGCTAATCAACAAATATTGGTGTTGCATCGTTTTGAATGTTTGGTCTTCATACTATGTACGAAATGGCCAAAGTTCAAGTTCATTAACTAATACTAATTTACATATAATTATGTATAAATTCAATTTGCTTTCTTACTGTTTATATTTCGCACAACAAACACACAAATCTTTTGTAGCACAGCGAGTTGAAATTGTTGTAACATTCATGGATATTTCGCATAAATACGCGAAAAATCTGAAAGTTCTTTAGAAATGCGGGTCAGTAGGAAGGAGGACAGAGAGAGGGAGGGAGTGTGAGAGTAAAAGTGAGCGGGGCAGTGAAAATGTTTAAAGAGGGGAGAGACAAAGATACTGTTCAGTTTGGGATGCTTTACATAAGTAAATTGGCTGCAACTGTGCAGTTTTCTCAACTCTCTGAATGATTGACTCTTCCTATATAATATATATTTAGATATATATATATATTCATAATATGTAAATGTAATTCTAATTTAAATTGTTGTTGTTTCTTGTTATTTCTTGAATTCTGCACCATTTGCTGTGGGTTCTGTTTTGCCTAGCCTCTCGATCGTATTGCTCGAGCTGTGCTAAACGTAAGTTAGGTTAATATATTTATATCTACAACATCTTTTGGACACACAGACATTAGCTATAAATATATTACAGCTTCGTTTACAGTATATTAAATGTGTATAAAACTATTAATTAAATGCTATAACATTCTATATATACATGGTTTTTATAAGTATTTCATTTTGTTTTCTTCTTTTTTTTTGCATTTTTGAAATTGTTTTTTCTTTTGTACTATTACGTATATAATATTAAGTATAATAATATTGAGTTTGAGTTATAAGTTTCTTACAATGTTGAACTGTTCATTTTGATTGCTGGGCGAGTCTTGGAAATCTGTTATACAACTGTTATACATATACATATGTATATATCTGTATCTTTTTGCAGTGTGTCGTTGTTTCGAAAAGAAAATTTACGCTTATTCTAAGTTTTTTTTTGACAATGTTTTCGAGTGTTTTGTTAATTAATTCATTTGAGTTAATTGGTAAAATAAAAATCAAAATCAAAATAAAGAGATTCTTGGCTTTAAAAAGAAAGGAAACAAACTCTCGAATAAATGGTACAACAAATGAATGCTTAGAATTTCAGTTCAAATAAAATTTGGCAATTTGTTGCAATATCAATATCCGTTAATTTGTATCGTTTTCGAACTAAAGAAAATCAGCCTTTTCTTGCTATACACATATATATATATATAAATATAAATACATATACAATATACAATATACTACATATTATAAGTAGATGCATTAATTAATTGGTTAATTAATGAAATCTGTTGTTGAATTGTTGCTTGAGCCTGCGTCGCTTGCCTCGAATTGTTGTTGCTGCCGCTGTTACAGACGCGGCGGCTTGAAGCTCAACGTTGTGCTGCACTCGACACTCAGCTGATGCTCCATGGTGTCCATTTGATCGTAATCGATGCTGCCACAATCGGCTATCGAATTGCGCACCGATGGCGGCTGCTCAGCGCCCGGCAACAGTCCCACCAGCAACAGCGGCTTATTAAGCGGTGCAGCTGCAACAGTTGCTGCTGCCCCGCCAGCAACATTGCCCGTTAGCTGCTCATTGCTAATGCTGTTGCTACTGTTACTCTGACTGCCACCGATCTGTTTCTCCCTGTGTCGACGCAACGACGAACGCAATGGATACTGCCGCGGCACATTGATAAGCAGGCGGCGGGCGTTGCTGCTGGGATTGCTGCTGTTGTTGGTGGCACTGCAACTGTTGGGATTGCTGCCGAGGCTGATGTTGGGACGACGCGTTGCATATTGTATGGACTCGGCGCTGTTACTCAAACGGATGTTGCCAACTGCATAGATGTGTGTGGTTTATACACAACACACACACATATATATATATATACATATATGTAAGTGGACGAATGTGCGGATGGGCGGGGAGTTGGCAGCGAGACAAACGGGGAGAGAGAGAGAGAGAGAGAAACGAAATATAAGAATTGTTCATAATGAAGTTGAGGTTTCAATAATATTGTTAGTTGGATGGTAGTTGGTTCTGCTTAATGCTGTTGTTGTTGTGATGGATATTGATGTGGTTGTGGCTGTTGTTGTTGTAGTTGATGTGGTCGTGTGGCGCTTATTGTTTGCAGAACAAAAACAACTTATAAACACATAGATGAAGCACAGAAAACATAAATTAGTACACATACAAATGAAACAACAACAATTACAACAAATATATATATATATATGTATATGTATAATAATAGTATAGGTTTACAAGTGTTGCGGTGTGTGTGAATTTACATTGAACAAATAATAGCTTTTACAAACCATTTCACACATTTAATAAATACTATATATACTAATGTTTACTCAGCCTAAAACAAGAATTCAAACATTAAATCAGTTTTTGTTTTGCTTAAATGAATTGTATAAAATGTTATTCACATACAACTACAAATAATATTATAACAAGTTCATAAATAGCATACAAATTATAAATAAATATAAATAACAAATTTCACAAATTTCACAAATTTTAAATTCATTTTCGTTTGGCGTTGTTTATCATGCGCTTAATGCGATTTTTGTTTGGAATTCAGAAAGAAATAAAGTGTAAATTAAAGTTTAGTTGCGTTTTTCTCGCTGAGAGAGAAATGTGTTCTTTGTTATTATAAAAGAGTTGTAAAGCTGTATTATTCCAAAATTCAGCTAATGATAATTATTAAAATTGTACAATAGTATTAGTTAAGTTAACGAAACAAAATCTCAATAATGATGCATGACAAACATAATTAAATGATTTCATTAAAGACATTCATAACGATGCTTGAACAACATACACTGTATCACAGGTTATTCATACATCAAGTTAATTAATAAGACATTTGATAGCTTTCCTTAAGCAATCGGCAGTTACGGGGGACAACAACAGGGGACAATTCATTTACAATTCGCTTCTGCCTTTAATTATTGTTGTGATGAGTTTACAAATGAAGAACACAAAATGAAAATGATTTTAAAACAAGAAATCCAAAACATTGAATATGACTGTGACAAAGTTGTTGCTGTTGTTGTTGTTACTGCTGTAGCTGTTGTTGTGATTGCGATTGTTGTTGCTGTTGTTATTGTTATTGCCGCTGCGTGGCGTCTCAAACGACTGATATAACGTTGTGGCAGATGCGCTGCTGCCCAAACGTCGCTGCTGTTGCCGCTGCTGCTGCTGTTGTTGTTGCTGCTGCGGCTGTTGCTGCTGCTGGCGTTGCAGCAATATGGGCGTGGAATGTCGCAACAGCAGCGACGTCGGCTGCACATGTTGCTGCAGCTCATGGGCCTGCAACGTGTGCAACACGCGGCCATCAAGCGAATCACAATCGCTCTCAGAGTCAACTGAACTGCTGCCAACAACAGCAACAGCTGCAGCTGGCAGCGGCAGCGGCAGCAGCAACAGTTGCTGCTGGCAGACATTGTGTTGAGTAATAGCATGATTTGTTGAGTGTTTCGTGTAGATAAAAGCTTTGAGCATGTTGCAACATGTTGTCGCTGTTGCTGCTGCTAATGTTGCTGCTGTTGTTATTGTTATTGTTTATGTTGATGCTGTTGCTGTTGCTGTTAGGCGTTAGCACGTCTGCGTCATGGTGTGTGGTGAGTTTTACTTGTTGATGATTGTTGGTGGTTAGTGCTGCTGTCGCTTTCGCTTTCGCATTGGCTTTGCCTTGGTTATAACTACCCGAATTGACGTCCAGCAGCAGACGACGCTGTTGTTGTTGCTGATGGTGCTGCTGCTGCGGCGGTCTCAGCAGACCCTTGGAATGTATGTGTTGCTGCTGCTGTTGTTGCTCCTGTTGCTGACGACTGTAGCTGTAGCTATCCTCGGTGTCCATCATATCGTCCATTTGCTGCTGCTGCTCCCGTTCCATTTCCAGTTCACGCTCCCGCTGCTGCCGCCGATAGAAATGATAGAGCAGCGCCGCTGAGCTACGATCCGCATCCATGGCAGCAGCAGACGCACCACCGATGCCACCGCCGGCAACCGTTTGCCGCATATCCCGCGTGCTGCCGCCGCCCAAGTAACCAGCTGCGGCGGCCGCAGCTGCGGCCAGGCAACAGTTGCTGCACGTGTCCGCCGGCAGCTGCAGCGAAACAACCGCGTCCCGTGGCCCCAGGAACCACTCGGAGCGGGTGCGCATGCGTGCGGTTTGCCGTTCATGAACCTAACACATTTCAGTTGCGTGTGTTCATGTGTGTGTGTGTGTGCGTGTGTGGTGCGTGTGTATTTTATTTATTTTATTTCATTTTTTTGTTGGTGATTTTTATTTGCATTTGGCAATTTGAGTTTGTATTCATGGTTGTTGTCGTCGTTGTTGTTGTTGTTGTCGTTGTTGTTGTGTATTTGTTGTTGTTGTTGGGGAAGACGGGGATTCGAAAATTTCGCATTAGAGTTTTGGCAATTTGTTTTTTTTTTTCTAATTTCTATAAATTCTTTAGGCGTAATTAATGCTGAATTAAATAAAATTGTCAATATTTTTGCAAATTCATTTGAAACAAACAAATAAAATAAGAAAATTATAAGCAAAACTATATAAATAAAACTTGTTAACAATATATATATATAAAGGAATGTAATAAATAAAATTATTTACAAATTAATTTCAAGGCAGCAGAAATAAGTGCAAGAATAAAGTATAATTGAAGAATTTATAATAATAAAAAAAAGCATTAGGGGTATTTACTGTGGCAGCAATAAAACAGCTGAAAGTTTAATTAAATTTATAATTCAACTTATAATTGTACTCAATACAAATAAAGCAACATTAAGGGTATTCATACTGTAGAACTACTAAAAAAGCTTTGCTGCAAATACAGAAAACATTAGGTGTATTCACTGCACAAAGCAAAAACAAATTAAACAAATATTGTTATTGTAGAAAATACAATATATAATATATAATATACAACTTCTTGTTACTCAAACAAAACTCAAATAACAACTGAGAAAAACATACTTTGCTACTACGAATACCCTTAATGCGAGAAACAAAGCGGACAAAGAAACAACTAAGTACGGGTTAATAGCAATTTGGCATTAATTAATGAGAACCATCAACAAGCGTTTGATGATTCTGAATTAAAACATTAACAAAGTTGTGTTAACTTTAAGCAAACTTCAAATGCAATTGCTTGGCTTCCGTGTGAGGTGAGAGTGTATGCGTGTATGTGTGTGTGTGAGTGTGTGTGAATACAAAAGATACAAGATACAAAGATACGAGCATAAGCTACAAAAACATAACAAATTAAAATGAAATCAAAGTGGGGTTAATTGAGAGGCAACGACAAGACGACAACAAACAAAACTACAAACTAACAATAAAACGATAAACAATTCAAAATGAACAATACAACATAATACTGAGCAATTGCAATGGCTTAAACATAGCTTAAACTAAATAACTAACAATAAATGCCATTGATTTTGTGCAGCTTTTTATATATATATATAAAAACATATATTCTCTATGTTCAACTGATAAGAACTGATAAGGGGGGCTGGCTTATAAAACAGTAAATAATACGACACATTAACAAATTGTGTTTAACGTGAATGAATGATTCATTATGTTTGCAAATAACAACACTAATGATTATGTACAATAGTTAAATTATAAATATTTACAATAATTGTTCTTTTTCTTTTTTCTTTTATTGTTTTTGAGGCCAATCAATTAAATAATAATAAATTATGTACGCATTTTGTTTTTGTTTTTGTAAGAACACTTCTTTTGCTTTTATTAATAATACTATCTTTAAATGGAATTATATTTTGATGTATTTTCCAACAGTTTTTAATTGTTTTATGTTTCATGTTTTTCTTAATGACAAAAACACACAAAAATTAAAATATAAATAATAAAATATATAAACAAAACGTATGCGTTGTTGTTATTATTGTTCTTTTAGTACATTTGAGTGTGTGTATGTGTGTGTGTGTGTGTGTGTGTGTTTGTAGTTTTTGTACTTTTATTTGGTTTTGAGTGAAGTGAAGTTTGGTTTTTGTGCCAGTTTCTTGCTTATAAATAAACTTAAATATAGTAAAAGGTGTTTTCTTGTTGTTGTTGTTTCACGTGTGTGGGTGTGTAAGTAGTAGTAGTAGTAGTTGTTGTTCTTGTTGTTGTTGCAGGCGCAGCTTTAGTTAAATATATATATATAACAAAATACAAAACTAGAGAAAGAGGCTCGAAAACTTTCCATAATGTTGTACAAATTATAAAGATAAAAAAAAACAAATTTTCACACTCCAAAAATTCAGTCTGTGAGTAAGAAAGAGACGAAGAGAGAGAGAGAGAGAGAGAGAGAGAGAGAGCAAAAGAAATGTGGGGGAGGAACGGCTGTCCAATAATATAAATTAATCAAAGAAATGAAAAAACAATCAACAAAAATTTAAACAAAATCATAATCAATCAGAAATTAAACAATTACACAGCGTTAAATAATAATAATAATAATAATAATGATAATAATGAGAAATTAATCGATTACAAATCAAAAGTAAAAATTAAAAATAATCAAGAGGGAAAACTTAATTGCTAATAATTAATTCGCTTGCTCAAACCTGTAAAAAGAATACGAAACTTAAAAATTGAGCACATTAGTAGCTAGGAGTAGGATTGCTAGGCAGGAGTTTTATGGGGTGGGGGAAGGGGATTGCTTTTTAAACGGATATGCGTGAGCCTGGCCAGATCTTATCCCTCACCTGTGGCAGATACGAGAGACTCTTGGTGCTCTCCGCATAGCGATTGACCGCACGCAGCTCCTCCATGGTCATGCCGCCCCCAGAGTTGCCTGCACCATTGTTGCCAACGTTGCCGCCATTGGAGCCAACAGCGCCGCCGGAGTTGGAGCTGCAGGTGCTGCTGTGGCGTATGCCGCGATTACAACGGCTGCAGGTGCGTTGCTGCTGCTTCAACTTGCCGCCATTGCTGCTGCTGCTCAATGCTGCTCCTGCCGCAGCTCCAATTGTTGCGTTTGCTGATGTTGTTGTTGTTGGTGGTGGCGGTGTTGTCGCTGCTGCTGCTGCGGCTGCTGCAACAGTTGCTGTGGCATTGCTGCCGCGTCGCTCGCCACTGCCATCGAGACTCTTGGTGCCCGAGCGCAGGCGTCGCTGATGATGGCTGCTGGCCAAGGGTTTCTTTTTGTTTTGACGATAGCGACGCTTCACTGTGGTCAGTTCGTCATCCTCATCATCATCATCATCGTCGTCGTCATCCTGTGAGTTGTTCGTTGTGCTCATTAGCTGTTGTCGCTGTCTAAAACGTGGCATGCCACGCGTCTGTTGCTGTTGCTGCTGCTGTTGCAATTGGCTGGGCGTCGCTGGGGCAATGCTGCTTAGCTCCAGCTCGGCGGCAAAATCATGTGCCAGCTCATCATTATCCTCATCATCATCCGCATAATCATCATAATCATAGTCCGTGCCGTTGCCATTGCGCTTGGCCGGCAGCGGGGAGCTTGTCATGGCAAAGATACCAGGCCCTTCCAGAGACACCGAGAGGCGGGCACAACTCTCAATGAACGAATGCTCCGGCGATACGCCCAGCGAGAGCACGCTGTTCTCCAGCGCCGAGCTGGAGCTGGTCAGCAATGCTGGCGTCGAGCGTGATTCCTCCTGAGCCACTGCATCCCCCATTGAATATCATTTGACATGTTGGTAAATCGTAGTTAGCAGTTCATAGTTCGTAGTGCGTTGCGTATTTGTGGTATGAGCAATGAAATAGACATAAATATGTAGACATAGAGTTTGTTTTTCTATTCGTTTTCGACTTAAAGCGTGCATAGAATGAGACTGAAGCAATGACAAGGTGCAAACATAGATAGAGACAGTAATAGAGCTAGGGACAGGCACAGAGAGACTCACTGAGGAGAAAAGAATCGTAAACGTAACCCAAAAGCAATAAAGACCCCAAATAAAAAGGAGACACAATTGTCCATGCAATGGACTGACTTAAGAACTAATCACACATAGAGACAGAGAGAGAGAGAGTTACCCCAAATACATAGTAATAATAGATCGATAGATCGATACACATATCGATAGTTAGTAAGAATAGGCTTAAAGACGACTTAGTTCTAAGTTTTTACAAGTTGCTGGTACTCACGTAGGCCCCAACGTTCGCATTGGCACTGTAACCAAGTCTTTTCGGCCTCCAAGGAATGTTGCACTGCGCGCAGGGAAAGAAGAGGGAAGAGTCTTTAGTCTAATATAGTCATTATTATTATAATTCCTATTGTTATTAGCATCCCATTATTACTATGATTTCTATGGTTTTTATCATTGTTAACATTACCATCATCGCTATAATTATAATTATATCATTATTATAGCTATCACTGTTATCATTAAAATTCTTATTAACATAATCTACGCTGCAAAGACTATTATCCATATTTACAAGTTAACTTATCTTGAAAATGAAGTAGAGTTTTGCGCTTCATATATTAATCTGATGAATCATGAAATATTAACATAGCAAGCGTTTAACTCTAAAGAACTTATAAATGTAACAGTATTAATAATAATTATAATTAATATATATTTATTACCACACTCCTAATGAAAGTACTGCTTTAACTTTGCATCACATTATAAATGCTTCTCATATTAAAGTTCTTGAAATTGTATTACGCACATTATTGTGCAGCGTATTTATGTTTATTTATTTAAATTACAAAACTCCAAATATAAACACATAAATACTTGCATTCTTGAAGCTAAAATGCAACTGCAAATAGATGCTATCAGAAAAGTGATATGAGCTATATAGAAAACAGGAATCTTGACGAACTTTGCATACAGCTCAGTAATAGATTATAAGACATTAACTATATCTTATATGTGTAGGTATAAAGTCTACTTTTGCTATCTTTTCCTAAACCTTGCTCTAATTTCTAGATGTAGCGCGTCTGTTTCGCCTATTCCTATTCAATTTTCGCTTACTTTCCCCCCACTTCTTGGCAACTTTCCACTCACATGCATATTTCTGTTGAGCCAATTTTCCGCGCGGCGGTGGTGGATATTGGAAACTGCAGATCCATTCATCCTGCACCTTGAGAATGCGTCCGGTGACGCGAGCATAATACTCATAGTTGTCACGTCCAAAGATATCGTGTGTGGCAAACTTATCGATTATATGTTGCATAATTTTAGTAGCCACCTGCAAGAGAATGTTCCAAAGGGAGGAATTAGATTAGATTAGGACCATATCAGCGATAGATATATTCAGATGGATTTACCTTAAACTTGAGCACATCCTCCATGCGAGCGGTTTTGCCGTCGCTAACACAAGATTGAAAGAAACTGGGGGCCACAGAGACACCGATCGCCTCACTGGTCATGCCCGTGGAGGCGTTGGCGGCATTGCTGGCGATGACGCGGAATGTGCCAAATAGTAAAACTAAAAGATGTTGCGTATACTTGGGCAGTGATGCAAACAATCTGCAAAACCAAAAAGAAACAATGAATGATGAGTGTAAGCGCAAGGGAGAGGCACTCTGTTCATTAGAAGTGACCCAGAAAATGTAATAAAAATATATATTTTAATCATATAAACAGAAATGTCAGCCGGAAGCCCTGTTAAGATCGTCTTATCTATACTATGCTATTGTCGAGGAGTTTTCGTACCGGGGAGGAGAGAGGAGAACGGTCGTAACAATTGTTACTCATATGTTTTTATATGTATATTACAAAGTGCACTGACTCATTGTCTCTGGCGAGGGCCATCAAAGAAAGTCACTGAATGTGGCAAAGTGTGGATGGGGGATTGAGGCGAGACGAGAGCCGTGAGACGAGAGAAGAGAGACAAGGAAGGGGGGAGCTGGTAGATTGGGGTAGAGGCAGCTGCTTGAATTGTTCACACTTTCATTTTGGCATGCGGCTTGGAAAACCTGGCTAACAAAAAAAAAGTAACCAACTTTAACTCAAGCTCAGCTCACAAACTGGTAACTCTCGCTCTGCCTATCTCACTCCCTCTCTCTCTCTCTCTCTCTCTATCGCTGTCTATTTCTCGTTACACAACTGTAGACTGAAGAGCAGCGAAGCGAACTAAGCAACAACTATCACAGTTAACCAATCAATTAATGCGCTTTACTCTACAGCACAGCTCCTATAAATTAAAACACAAAAGTGAAAACTCGAAGAAGATTGACAATGAACCATACTATAATAATACCGTTTATAAGGAAGAGTCTGAGTCGGAGTCAAAGCCGTTAAAAGCTCTTAAACGCATTGATACAAGCTTTGCTTTAAACATAATGTGCTTCCAGCTTGCAACACAAAATAAAGCCGCTGCTGATTAGAAATCATGATAAATGAGAACAAAAATAGTGCAACTCACATTCAATTTATTTATTTTAACGTCTAGAGATCGCATTTCTTTCATATCTGTATACAATTTTGTGTAAACTAAGCAAATATCATAAATTGAAGCCATGCAGATGGGAAAATATTGTTTCTTAATCATCTGTAATCAGAGATAATCAGAGATGATAAACCGTGTTGTATGCTATTCACTTGGGTCAAGGCTATACAAAGTTACTTCATCTTTTCACAACTATCAGCGCATTCACCTGTTTCCTCATTAAAAGAGCAAATAAAACAGCACAAACAGAGCAAACCCGAGCAATGCCCGCCAAACCTATGGGTTCAACTGCTCTGATCTGGCCCCCATTACGATATCAACGACCTGAACCCACAAAAAATAAAATAAAATAAAAAGAAGAAATAAAATGAAATGAAAACGTGCCGCTGTTGCAATATCATTATTGTATCTATATCCCCTTCAATTGTCTAATCTTATCACAAACTGTTGGTTCTTTGGACTTCTTTTAAGGGACACCTCGAACTAGAAACTCGAACCCATAAAGAAAACATAGAAACCTTGCTGATAGCCTTAAAATAACAACAAAAACAATAACAATAATAACAATAATAATTATTTATTATTAATTTAACTGTTTGGCTCTTTGTTGACGTTACTCAGCGGCGATAACCCCTTAAATGGAATGCGTACAAATCGTTTACTAATTGCATTAATTATCAGGAATGCTGTTAAATAGAATTACAACGATAAATACACGATCGAACAAACGAAACAAGTGTTGTATACGCCGCTGTCGTCTGATATCACAACGATAAGCAGCCGCAGCAGCAGCAGCAGCTTGATCGTTTTTTTGTGTTTTCTCTGAAACCGTAATGAATGATTAATGCGCTTTTAATTTGATTATATTGGGATACAATAACTATGTCAGGCAGTCTGAGCCCCTCTATGCGGCTAACAGTAGTTGCTTT
Source organism: Drosophila macrospina (assembly GCA_035042075.1). Taxonomy (NCBI): domain Eukaryota; kingdom Metazoa; phylum Arthropoda; class Insecta; order Diptera; family Drosophilidae; genus Drosophila; species Drosophila macrospina. The sequence continues at coordinate 3,218,878 of JAWNLW010000591.1, forward strand.
TATACAAAAAAAAATTAAGAACAATCAATAACAGTTATAGCTTTAATGAGCTTTTAAAGCTGTTCTTCAAGCATTACGTTTTCTTTTTTTGCCCGCATTAAATCGAATCGAGTTTAGTCTATGGACACTTTAATTGATATATATTTACATCTCACTTAAAGCTTTAATGTGCTTTTCATAACTTTTACACTTGTTCACGTGCCTACTAAAAGTGGTTAATTACGAGACTAAATAAAATATTATATGATCACTGCACACACTATTTAAAGTCATTTAAAGCTTTTATGAGCTTTCAAAGCTGTTTCGCAACTCGAAATTAATTGAAAATCATTAAAATTACAGCAAAAAAACAGTTGCTTAAATAATGCAATTTGAAGTTCTGACCTAACAATATAGACTTCAAGTTGTCTAAGAATTTCAAGTGCTTTACAGACTGATAAATGATGTAATTAAAACAGATTAAAGCTCTTTGGCAGGGTATTTGAACGGCGTCTTTAATATAACACATACAACGTGTTTGTTTTTCTCTTGATGTATAATGCTAATTCAGGGAAGGGGCGGAGTTACATTAGGGTCCATAGACAGCTGGATTATATCATCGTCTAGCGTCTATCGAGACGCGTTACGCATGCGCCGTGTTGCCATTCCAGCATTCAGATTGCATTTACATAATAGCTCAGAAACCGGCTATATGTATGTGTGTAGCTGTGTATTTGTGTGTGTGTATGTGTGTGTTTTTATATAAATATTTTTAAGGCCTTTCTGCTGTGAATTAGATGCTAAATAGAGTTTTTCTCATACGTTTCTGCGTAATTATGTGTTGTGTGTGTGTGTGTGTGTTTGTTGTGTTTGCTACTGTTAAGGCCGTCGCGACGCTGCGTCACATTATAGATGATTCATTTATTATTATTGTATTGTACATTTCATTCATAAAAAAGAAATACATGTGTCTCTATCTCTATATCTCTCTCTGTCTCTCTCTCTCTCTCGTTTGTACTTATTGCCTGTCTTCTGCCTTTTCAAGTGCCGCATTTGATTTGCCTTTTCTTTTTATCATCACATATACATATAGACATTATATATGCATTGTTACGTATTTTAGTGCCCTACAGCGAAACCAGTTTCAATATATTCCCACATCTCGTGTCCCACTTGAAAGATTTCAGTTGCGACTCTCTTCCTCACTCTGATAAGACACAGCGAGGACGGGGGAGAGGGTTGCTGCACTGGCATTCAAATTATTTTGCCTGAATATGCATAAATATATCAAATTACTGAACAACAATTCTGATAAAGTTGTTAAAGCCCAAGATGTCTGCTGTGGTATTAGCTTTAACTGATTTAAGTAAATATTTGGAAAAGCCAATGTCAAATGTTAATTAGAAATGATAACAAGCTCAAGAATAAACAATCAAATTAATGGAAAAGTTTTGAATTTAAGCAATCCTATTTTGATATCTTAAGCTTATGCGGAGTACTACAAATAAAGTTGAGAAATTATTAATAATTACTAAAGTTCATTTAAATATTATAACAAATTAAGAAAACTAAACAATTTAAGTTCTTTCTTCTTTAAATAGCCGCTGCTTAATATGATCTGAAATGTTAACATATAAACTAAAGAAAATTCAGTAACTAAAGCCTTAAGTTCTTTTCTTCCACACAGATAAGAAAAGTCAGCTTTTACTTCCTGAAAAACACTAAAGATAGCTTAAGCTTATACAGTTTTGCAGTATTTATAAATTTAAAACAATGTTACATACTCCCTTTCTTCCACCGAGACCTATACATAGATTGCAGTTATCAAAGACTTGAGAGTAATAGCCACAACTTTAATCAGAGATGCTATATATATTTATCTTATCATATATAGTTTCCCGCCATATATGGAGAATCCCACAGAACAAGGGAAAGTGAAATCGTGGTTTTAATAATTGCTGACGCCAATGGGTTAGAAAACGATATGAAACTGGTTTCTTTATACATTTTATTATTTATTTGTCCATTTTAAATAGTTTCGCTTATCGACAACACTGTTTTTGCACAGTAAGCAAGTGGTCAGTGTTTATTCTAGGCATATATCATGCGAGGTAATTATATCTTTAGCTTCAGCTACAGTCACTCTCTGTCTCAGCATCAACTTGGACTACAGCTGCATCAATAATCATCATCTGCGGCTTCGCAGCTTCGCAGCTTCTCCACGCCCCAAAGGCCTTTGTGTTAATTTAGCAGAAAAAATAAAATGAGAGAGTCAAACAGACGCGATTGTCGTTGCTGCTGTCGTATATTTCTTGTTGTTTTTGGGGGTACAATGGCAAACAAAAAAAATATAAAATGAAATGAAGACAATACGTCATAATAATGAGCCAAGAGAAACAGCAAACGCAATGCACGATAATAAAAAGCGCTTTCAACATATATTTTATATATATATAAACGAATGGATACATATAGCAAGTGCAGACATCATGATACTCGCTTGACCCAACCATAATAGCAGCAAGCACGTCTGCAATAGTCGGGAGTGCTCAGCCAACAGATACCCTAATTAGAAATCCCTACAATATGAATGTGTAATTCCAATTATCAATTGAATTAGTAATTGATTTAATCGTTATTTAAATGAATGCCTAAAGCGATCTTCTTGTAATATTATATTACTTGCTTCTCTTATTTATAGACATAGAAGCTAAGTTTTCCACAGACTTCAACGCATTACAAGGCTATTGTATAGTGTTTTATCTGGCATATGGCTTAAGTTATGACTGTGACTGGGCGAGAAGTTCAGCGTTGAGGGCACATACTGAGGAAGAGGTTGTTCCAGACAGAGGCAGTGAAGGAAAGAGATAGCGATGGGGAAATGGAGACAGATGCAAAATGCAGAACGCAGAAATATAGTAATAAGAATAAGACTAAAAGATATAAGAAACAGAAGCAGGGCCAACTGAACTGACGCACATTTTGTACTATGGAGCAGACAGTGTTTATATGCGTTAAATGTATATGCATATGTAAATATATATATGTAAATATATATTATATATGTAAATATATATTATATATATATATATATATATATATATATATATATATATATATATATATATATATATATATATATATATTTGTATATGTGTATGTATATTTATATTGTACACTCGCTTATTTTACTTTTATTGGTTTTGTTTGGGCATCGGGCATTGTATGTTGTTTATATTGTGTGACTGACTAACTGACTGACTGACTGACTGTAGCAGCAGTTTAAGTTTATTTATGCAGCGCGGCCAATGGAAAGTCTGAGGTAGGCAAATTTCTGTTATACTTGTATTCCTTTTCATTATTGTAATTTTTTCTGTTGCGATTTGCGAAGCCCTTTAACAACAACAACAACAACAACGACGACAACGACAATCAGAGTGACTTTAGTACGACAGTGAACGCAGAAAGAGAAAAGAACAACAGAAGAAGAAAAGAAAACAACAGAATTCTCTGCAGCCCGTGACTGACTACATAATGTAATAATCAGGAAGTGAACATCAGTCGATATTGCAATAGACCCAAACAGACGTCCAAGACGTCTCTTGTTAATGCATTGGACAATGCGGCTTTTGTTATAAACTGTTTCCCTGTCTCTGTCTGTCGCCGTCTGTCTCCGCCTGTGTCCCTGCCCCTTTTTACCGACTGTGCCAGCTTGTTGTCTAGACCCACACAACAAAAGCGGGCAATTTTTGCATTACTTTTGCACTTATCCGATATTCGCACAGCCGTAGGTTTTCTGCCTAACCATTGTCCCGGGACTTGGAATCCGTGACACATGCAGCCAGGCAACCCAATCGACCAGGCAATTGTTTAAATAGACTATTAGCTGCGGCTACGCCGACATGATGTGACAGGCAGCTGGCGCGACAATAACTAAATGCCCTAGACAACTGTCTAAATTTTAAATTGGCATCACAATTTATTTTTGTGTTCTTAAATGGCAATTGTTTTATCTCCTTTTTTGCATGCAGAATACCAAATATCAGACTAATAATTCATTTTTTGTACCAGTTCAATCAAATTTCATACATTAACATACAATATTTACTAAGATTGCTGTAGAAGCTTTTTTTTTGAATCCATTGCAAACGCTTCAATCAGATTCTTAAGCTCTACCCAACGCAACAAATTTCACAAATACACACACAGACACATTCACACACAAAAAGCAACAGGCATTCAAAGTTAAAGCTTAGAAATGTCATCCCAAAAAGCTTTGGCCAGGCAACAAGTTGGAGCCACAGGAACAGCGAATGAATTGAGCGGATAGCTCTCTCTCTCTCTCTCTCTCTGTCTCAGAGTTCATGGCAAAGAGAGCAAGCTCATACGCATACACACAAACACACACAAAACTTTCGCAGGCAACAGACGTTACGACGTCTGCAGCACAGCAGCGTTTTGCTTAGATTTACTCGTATTGTTATATTGTTGTAGCGTGTAATTTACAAACAAATCTGCAGAAATAACACACGCACATACGTATAGAGTATATAATGTTTTGGACTATTGCAAAAACGTGCAACAATGACGTCGTCGCCCGTCTGCCACAATAATAATAATAATACCAACAACAGCAACAGCAATACACGATGAAACGATGTGCCAACTGATTGAATTGAGTGCCAATCGTATTTTGAGGGGTGTGTTGGGGCGAATGGGGCAAAGATATTGCTAGGCAGCTCTTACGTTTTAGTTTTACGTTAATTGATACAAAGTTTCAAACGCGCGTCTCTCTATTATCTATTTATAAATGTTTCAGCAGCAGAGTCGCTATTTTCGCGCATTTGTTTGATTCGGCAACGAATCTGATTGCGATTGCTTAATGTGTTGTTGCTGTTGCTGTTGTTGGTTTGGCGGCCTGCGTCTGCCCTAAAATGTAAATAAACAAAAGAAAGGTAAGCAGTGGCAGTGGCAGTAGCAACAGCAACAGCAACAGCAACAACAGCACATAAACAATTACAACAATAAATGTGTATATAATTGTATGCTAGCCACGGGCGCAAAGTTTACAGTAACCAAAATGAAATTTACGTTTAAATCGACCTGCCTGCCTGCCAGCCTGGTCCGACTCTGATATGGAAAAATAATTTGGCGGTCGATTTTTACGCATGTACAACTGCCCAAAATTAAATTTATGTTTTATTGCTGACGTTATTTGTTTACACGCACATTAGCATTAATGTAACAGCGTTGCTGCGGCTCTTGTTGCTGACGCAGTTGCCGCATTCAGCAACATTCATCCTCATCCATCAAAGTGGCAGCGAGTGTTTTAACGAAATACAATTTGTATTTTGTTAGTTATAGTTACTTGAAATAGACAAATATAAAGAGGCTGCAAATCAAACAGCTGTCAAATGCCAATTCATCACAATGAAGTTGGCAACGCTGGCCGCATCACCATCTCCCTCTCCCTTTCCTTCAGTTCCGATAAAGACAAAAAAAAAACAACCACAGATAATATCGATTGCGATTGTTAATGGTTAATTGCAGGCACCGCTCACTTCACGCATAACCAACTTTGGCTCCTCTCACCCACGATTGATAGATATTGCAATAGACATTGCAAAAAACAACAACAACAACAACATCAAATACAATTGTAAATTATAAAACTGCAACATTTTCGTTTTATTTTAATTGAGCATGCGTGGGTCTGACTGCCAGTCTCTCTATCTATTTGCCCACGCTTTATGCTCTAATTCAGTTTGGTTAGAAATCGATTGCAGCAACAAAGCAAAGCAAACGAGCAAGCAAAACATTCAATTTACAGCTGCAAACTAAGTACTTACAAGTTCGCCCCTTACAGCTGCTTCTTGCACTTCCGAAAGGCAATTTTGTCGCCTGCGCTTAGCGCTCAAGTGAAAATTGGTGAAAATCTGGCAAATGTGTCAACAAGTGCCAAGTCAAACGAGCGTGAAACACAACAACAATAACAACAACAACATCGACGATAATAATAATAACAATAATAATAAAACAACAGTAGCATAGAGTCAACGCTTTTCACTTAATTTCAACTAAATTCGCAGCACCCCTTACACTACCCACTACCCCACCCACCCATCTTTTGCCTTATATGTATGTGTGTGTATGTTTGTTTGTAGCGAAGATTCTTGAGCTGCAACCAAATCTAGATCCGGTTCAGCAAGTTTACCGCAAGCTAGTTACAATATACATACAAACAATACATACACACGCACACACACACACACAAGCACATAAGATGAGTACATTGACGAAACTAGAGATGAGCGCGTGTCAACACGATACTTAATACGCTTCTTAAGCCAAGTATGCTGGCACATCTTAAACAGCATGCAAAATGCAGATAATTGGTGCACAAACAAAGTACAACAACTTGAATCATTTCAATAGTTCAGAGACCTATCGCAATTTCCAGTGAACATGTCGTTTCATGTCATGAATGTACATACATACATAAATATGTATATATTGATAAATTGACGACTCACCTGTGTAAACGGTCCGTCTGCTCGGCTTCGTTCTGGAGCTCGTTAATGGCAAAGAGCTCCATCTCGCCGTTGCGTCCGAAGATGCCATTGGGTATCTTGCGCAGGAACTTCTTAAGCACACTGGCAATTGTGAACACCGAATACTTGTCAACGTTAACGAGTCGACCCGCTTGCAGGAAATGAATGAGCTTCTTCATGGAGGCCTGATGGCCAGGTGCACGGAAAACATCGCGTCGATTGGGCGACTCCTTGTTCAGCTTTAATATTAACACAAGCAGCGGCCCCGGAATGTTATTGTTGTGCTTGCATACCTCCTCCAATGGTACTCCAAACTTGACCTTTTCCAGGCGATAGGGATAGCCAGGCGCTGTCGCTGGATGGCCGCAAGAGGTGACAACGTTACCTAAATCGGCGGCGCGTCGATGCACGCGTTCAGCCCAGCTGGACATTGTGTATGTGTGCTGTGTGTGTGTATATGTGCGAGCGGTTTGTATGTTGGTATTTGAGCGGTTATTTGCCTGCGTACGAGTGTGTATCAATGTGTGAGTGTATGTGTGTGTGGGCAGCGCTTTTCTTTCGGGTGTTCGTTTTTCACAGAAAAATGTGCTCGCTCACAATTTTATGCTGTTTTATGCTGGCCAAAAACATGTTCCTGTTTCCCCTTTACTTTCCACTGGAATGTAACTGCGTTGTTGTAGTTGCTGCAGTAGTTGTTGCTATTTTGTATCTGTATGCATTTATCTTTCGATGTGTCGTTGTTGCTGTTCCTCGTACTTGTTTCTTTTAATTTTTGTTTTGGGCGTTGTTTGAATTTTCTTCGTACGTAGTAGTTAATTATTTTGTTCGTTACGATTTTTCGAATGTTAATTGAATATGACAAGATCTTTATTTTATGTATGTTTGTGTATATATATGTAAGGGTGTGTATGCTTGCTTTGATTTGGCAATTTCAATTTTTTATGCTCGCGCAGCCACAGCAGCCACTCCTGTATGCACTTTTTTGCTTTTGCTTTTGCTACTTCTCTTTCTTTTCCTCTCTGGTAGTCTCTTCACAGTTTAAGCGTAGATTGCGCGTCGCGTAGCATATTGAACGAAGTAGAAATTCACCCACATGTACGTTAATATGTAAGAACGCGGCTGAATGTTGTTGCTTTTTATATTAAATAAATTGGTTAGTTTTCGTGGCTCTTAAATTAATTTTCACATCTCCGCACGCACGCTCGACTTGCAACTCGCAGCTCTTTTTGTTCACTGTTGATTAACACTGCACACGCATACAACAAAACATAACCGTTTGCAGTAATGTTATTAACAGTGAGCATTTATCTTGCCTGGAAAATAACTGCCACTATCGTTAATCGGTTTTGCGTTTATTGGAAAACCTGAGTTTAATTAAGGTATTTATTGTCAAAGAGATATTTAAAATGTTGCTCAAATCAAAATTGTCAAGGTAACGGATTATTTCGAAGAAAATACATGACAAATATCTTAAGCTCAAATTTAACAGCTGTTAATTGGCTCTGAAGATACATTCTAATTAATTGTTTAACAGTACCAAGCGAGTTTTATTTTTCGACATTTTGAATTACAGATGTACACAATGTAGCACTGTAAATGCAACATTAATGTTGTTAATGTTGCTACAACAGAGATATTCCAGGCAGTTATTTCGATAAAACATCGATTTTTAAACCCGATGTATCGATGTTAATGCTCAAAATGTCACCCTATCTGCATTGAGTAGTATCGAATCTCTAATTATGGCGAATATGTCTAAAGTGAAATTGTTGCAAGCAAAGAAATAATAAAAAATACAAAGCTCACAATAAATAAGGCACATATTCATTGCAAAATCATTAGCCAAGAGAAGTATGTATAACCCAGTAGGCGGGCAAACTAATTACAGTATCTGTGACACACATACACTCGTATAATTTATTTTTGTTTGTCTCAATTATTTTGTTGTCTGCTACACAACAACAACAACAGCAACTCCTCCAATACCACCAACAACAAAAACACAAATCGTTGTCTCATCTTTTTGTAAATAGATACATACGTCTTAAGCATTGATAACAAGAAAAAGAAGGTGACAAATCGCAAAACATTTGGGTCCAATCGCTTATCCAAAATTTTCAAGTTCCATTTTGCAAAAACAATTCTCATACATCATACACATACATAAAGAAATATGTGTGAGTGCCGCTGCTCACCTTGAGTCCGTCAACGTCGTTGTTGTTGCTGCTCGCCCCCTCTTCGTCATCATCACCGTCAGCGTCTATGTATAAGATATTGACCCTGTACGCCTGATACATATTTCAAGCATAAGCGAACACACAAACATACTCACACAAGCTTCTATAGAAACGTTGCTGCATAGAAAAATCTTTTGTTGTTGCAATTTGTAGGTGAACAAATGACCACCGCTGCCTCCACATCGCAAAATGCGTCGTCGACGTTGATGGCCGCTGGTGGAGCCGGAGCCGGAGCCGCAACAACAGCAACGCTGACCACGACGCCCAGCAGTTCGGCGGTGCGTGCTCTTGCCATGGAATACAAGTCACTGCAGGAGGAGCCAGTCGAGGGATTTCGCGTTAAACTGATGAACGATGATAATCTATTTGAATGGGAGGTTGCCATCTTTGGTCCACCGGATACACTATATCAGGGTGGATATTTCAAGGCGCATATGAAATTTCCGCATGATTATCCATATTCGCCGCCATCGATACGCTTCCTTACCAAGGTATGGCATCCGAATGTGTATGAGAACGGTGATCTTTGCATATCCATACTGCATCCACCTGTGGATGATCCGCAAAGTGGCGAGCTGCCCTGCGAACGCTGGAATCCCACACAGAATGTGCGGACCATTCTCCTATCGGTTATATCGCTCCTAAACGAGCCAAACACATACTCACCGGCCAATGTGGATGCATCGGTTATGTACCGCCGATGGCGAGACTCCCAAGTAAGTCAAGTAATTCCATCAATTGTGTCCATTCAAGTTCCAATATTACACATAGGGCAAGGACAACGAGTATCCGAACATCATAAGGAAACAAGCGCTGGCTGCCAATGCGGAGGCCAAGCGTGAGGGCATTGTGGTACCTATGACGCTGGAGGATTACTGCCTAAAGCCGACGGTGAAGCCCAGCACAGAGTCGGGGCTGGATGCGAATTTTTACGATGATGATTTCGATTTGGAGACCGAAGATTTGCCCACAGATTCCGATGAAGACGATGAGGATGATGACGATGAAGACGAAGATGATGAGGATCAGGATCAAGATCAAGAGCAGGATCAAGAAAAAGGCAATGGAGACAGTGCTGCGATTAGCAAAAATAATGTCAATACTAAATGCAAGAACAACAATGGTCTTGTCTCTGCAAAATCTGCTGCCGCTGCCGCCGCTGCTGCTGCTGCAGCGGATGACACCGAGTCCGCTGATGACAGTGGCAAAGGGGAGACCACATAATCCATATAATGAACCCAATCCATCTCCACATCCTACACTGCTCCTGCCCAAGGCCTCTGCGTAGCATTTAAATCAAGTACGGAAATGTGCGTGTGTGTGTATGAATCGATAAGCCAGGAGACGTCTCCCACTCAATAATGAAAGGCCAATTGGTAGCTTATCATTGAACTCCCTAAATCACCAACACCACACCACCCCCTCTCCACACTAATTATTATATTTTTCTACCTTTTAACATTATTTATGTACAATTGTGAGAACCGTTTGTCAGCCAATCAGCCCAATCAGCTATTAACCCTCAGCCAGCCAGCCACGTTAGCCAGCCAACTGACCAATCGATCAGTCATCCAGCTCAGCTGGTTGGGCCAATTTTGAACCAATCCATAAGAGTTTCGGGAACTTGTGTATCCTTCAAAAAAACAACAACAAAATCAGATGAAAAGCAACAAAACAACTGAATATGAATATATATATATATACAATATACATATGTATTAGCTATAAATTATTATTTAAAAATATATATTATTATACACAGATAAACGCATACATATATGTATATGTGCAGCATGATTAGACGTCGACAATGTTCACCACGTCGATGGGTGGGGGCAGTGCAGACGGGGGGAGGCAGTTGCAGATTTCAAAACGCGAAGCAGAAAACCGTAAGAACTAAACTCCAAAAGAACCGAGAGACATCCTAAATGAAGAAAGTTAAACTAAAATAAACAAAAGAAAGATAATTATGCGATAAAATCAATGGATTTCACGTATATAAACAAAACAAATAAAATGTAGAAATTAAGCAATTTGTAAGTGCAAAATAAAAACGAGAATGAAAACAAAAACTGCAATATTGAAACGAAAAACCGCATTGTATAAATTAAATTGCAAAGATAAATAAGCCAAATAAAATGAGAGACAAAAATATCTAAAGTGCGTATTCTTTTACATCTTTTTCAGGTTTGCTTTAATTCTCTTCAAAATCGACAGGGTTCCAATTGGATTTCGTATAAATGGAAGAAGTTGTTTCCAATCGGAAATGTATATATTCCTATTTTATTATTCCTATATATATTTTTTAAAACTTATAACAATTGCTATCTTTGTAGTACGTCGATGCACAGCTTTGATCAGTTTTTACACATAAATTATTAAATTATTCAAAATTTTACATAAAAATTCATTATTTAAAATATGTAATTATTGCAAATTGTACAGCAAACAAATGAGCATTTTATAATAATGAGAAAACTTATAAAAACTGAGAAAAATTTACTTAAATCTCTCAGTGGAAAGAGTGTATAAGCTGATTTAAATATAGTAAAGCTAGACATTGCCCTCGTACTACTTAACATAATAATATAAACATATTATTATACTTAAATGGAATAAATAATTATATTTCTATGCTTCTTTATGTATTTAACATGTATTCAACACACACTTTGTTAATAATACGTTGCATTATTCTTAGGCACAGCAACCAAAACTTCATACTTGTCGATGGAGTGAATATACTCGTACGATACGGCTTGAAGAAGACACGCCTTTTTCGTTAGGAGCAAGGTTCCGATGATGACACCACCGTCCGCCTTAGCACGACAGACGAATACCCTTTCGTTCCAGGCGGAAGTTCCCACTGAGACAGCATTCTCCTCGAGAATGCCATCGTAGCTGCGAATCCACTCATAGTCCGTGTTATCCTTGGTAGTCAACAACTGATAGGTTCTGGTTGTGAAAGGTACATTGTCGGTGCTGCCACTGGCAATTCCTATTTCGGCCACCACACGGCAGGGTACAACAGTTCCGGAGAAGTTCACACGGCCCACATAGAGTTTGTAGCCATAGGGATCGAGACCGCCAACCAGAGCATTGCTGGGAAGGGGATACGATAGATTGCCGGCCACCCAAACTTGCTCCGTGTCTATTAAATAAGTAAAATGTTAAATTTACTTTATTTTACTTTAGTCTTGTTAGGATTACTTACCAAATTGGGAGGGAACAGCGTGCACCACGCCGAAGAGGGCAACAATCAACAGGCAGGCAAGCTTATACATCTTTGATGGTTCTGGTAAAACTGATAACTCCAAGTTGTGCCGAACTTCTTTTATAGGAATCGCTTATCTCGGCGCTACGGTAATTGATAAGGAAATGGATAGGGGAATTACTATGAAATGCTTAATTGATAATAGTACTTGTAATTAGGCTTAAAACTCTTATACAATGTTTGGCTTCAGTTCGGTGCTATTAGTTATATAATGAATTAAGATCGATTCGTGAATCAGAGCTTGTTTTACTTAATAAGACAAACACTAAATTTATTTCCTCATTGTTTTCTACTTTTTGCTTGTAATTTTAAGTTTATAAAATAATTTTAAATATGAATTCTTAACATAAAGTGACCCACAGCTTATATCAAATTGTAGCTTAAGAAATCGAACTAAAATAAAATAAATATTTTATTAATATCAATGCAAATAGTTGTTTTTGTATTTTTACTTATTAAATATAGATCCTTTTAACTTTTTAGATATTTTTTTTAATATTTTAGGAATTGTGAGCATAATGCATAATATGCAAGTATAATTATATATATATATATATATATATATATATATATCTGGACTTGCCTGATTCCTTCGAGTTTTTATATAAATATTTCAGGAAGTTTACATTTCAAATGTAATCCCTACTCAACTTATCAGCTTTGCTTGCCGCCATCCAATTATAGCAGACATATAAGAAATCAATTGACAACTGATTAAATTTTACTCAATGGAGCTTAAATCGTCACAATCTATTTATAAAGTATCCAAAGTCTCGCGATTACCAGCCTTAAAGTGATTCCCTGACAAGAGATAACATCTACACCATCTAACTACTATATCAAATGCTGAATCAGTATAAAGACAAAGTAATAAAAACTATTGTTGTATATGTACATATTCCAACACATACAACAATAATTCTTATCAGAGAGTCTTTCGCTCGTCAAGTGTATATAAGCCGGCAACAGTTGCTCCACAATCCTCAGAACACACTTCGATCTATTACCGAATAGTATTCATCATGTATTCAGCCAAGCAACTCTCACTACTGGCCCTTGTGCTTGCCCAGCTGTTGGGCGCCATCCAGTGTGGAATCTACGATAAAACGGATAATTGGGTTCTATCCGATAAATCGAAGAACTTCCCGGAGAATGCAGTGCTCGGTGGCTTCGATACCAGCGGCTACGACAACTTTGTTGGACGCGTCACCTACAGCTCCTACATTCTGCCAGCTCGTGTTGTGGCCGAAACAGGAAGTGCTTCGTACAACACCGAAACGGTAGCCAATGTTGCAACTTCCTATGAGCTGCTGGTGGCCAATGAGACAGTCAGCTATCATTGGGTGCGCAGCTTCGATGGCTACAGGGAGAAGAATGCCGTCTCCGTTGGCACGAGCAATACCAACGATCGTGTCTATGTTTGTCGTGGTAGAACTGATAGCGCTCTCTTCATTGGAACCCTCATTCTGCCCCAGAGGTACTGTATCATCCGGTTCGGAAATCTACCTTTGAGACAGCTCGCCAAATACGAGGTGTTGGTACGCAAATTGAAGCCTGCTCAGTGGATGCCGTTTCAAGTAAATCAAATCAATTGATTTAACGAAATATATCAATTGAAAAATGAATAAATAATAATATATAATAATATATGTTTTTCTTTTGGAATTATGAGCATTTTAAAGACTCTTCTTTTCTTCTGTAGTTCAGTTCTTTTATTTATATTTCTTTTATGAATTTATACTTTTATTTACAATAGTTACAAACAAAATGTATGCAACAGTTGCTGAGCTTAGTTGGAACTTTAAGAAGATTGCATTTATTCACAGATAATATTATTTTGTGAATTGATTATTTTATCTTATTTATTATTGTTATAAATATAAACTTAACTCAGTTTTAAACTTGCTGCTTATTGCATTTTTATTTTATTATGGGGTCTCTAGCTCTTTTATTTACTGAGATCAACGCATTTATGGCTTAATCGACTCGGCTGTTGATACTGATCAAGAATATATATACTTTATAGGGTATGTCTCGCCTCCATGTGTCTTTTACATACTTTTTGCTCTTAGATAATATATCCATGATCAGGCTATAATAAATCAAATATAGAAATTAAGCTATTTGTAAGTGCGAAATAAACAAAATAAAAACGAGAATAAAAAGAAAAACTGCAACTGTATAAATTAAGCTGTAAAGACTAATAAGCCAAATAAAATGAGATAATAAAAAAACAATTGCGTATTTGTTTTAATTCCCTTTAATAAAATTGTGCTTTCTTTTTAGACGTTTACTCAGTTCGACAAATCCCTTCCCATTGGAAATACTTATAATCTTTTTTAATTATTGCTTAATATATATTATTTTATATCTGTTAATAATTACAGTCTACTACAAAGTTTAAGTTTTTAAGTTAAAGCCAATAATATTATCACTAAATTAATGGAATGATTTGAATGTAGCAAAGCCAGTCATTGCTCGTGTACTACTTAACATAATAATATAAACATATTATTATAATTAAATGGAATAAATTATTATATTTCTATGCTTCTTTATGTATTTAACATTTTATACACTTTTTTAATAATACGTTGCATTATTCTTAGGCACAGCAACCAAAACTTCATACTTGTCGAAGGAGTGAATATACTCGTACGACAGGGCTTGAAGAAGACACGCCTTTTTCGTTAGGAGCAAGGTTCCGATGATGACACCACCGTCCGACTTAGCACGACAGACGAATACCCTTTCGTTCCAGGCGGAAGTTCCAACTGAGACAGCGTTCTCCTCGAGAATGCCATCGTAGCTGCGAATCCACTCATAGTCCGTGTTATCCTTGGTAGTCAACAACTGATAGGTTCTGGTTGTGAAAGGTACATTGTCGGTGCTGCCACTGGCAATTCCTGTTTCGGCCACCACACGGCAGGGTACAACAGTTCCGGAGAAGTTCACACGGCCCACATAGAGTTTGTAGCCATAGGGATCGAGACCGCCAACCAGAGCATTGCTGGGAAGGGGATACGATAGATTGCCGGCCACCCAAACTTGCTCCGTGTCTATTAAATAAGTTAAATGTTAAATTTACTTTATTTTACTTTAGTCTTGTTAGGATTACTTACCAAATTGGGAGGGAACAGCGTACACCACGCCGAAGAGGGCAACAATCAACAGGCAGGCAAGCTTATACATCTTTGATGGTTCTGGTAAAACTGATAACTCCATGTTGCTGCGAACTTCTTTTATAGGAATCGCTTATCTCGGTGCTACAGTAATTGATAAAAAAAAAAATTGACAGGGGAATTACTAGGAATATGCTTAATTGATAATTGTAACTAAGCTTGAAACTCTTAAATAATGTTTGGTTTCCTTGAATCGAAACTAGTTTTATGTAACAAGACTAAAATTAAATTTATTTACTCACTGTTTTCTCCTTTTTGCTTGTAATTTTAAGTCTATAAAATAATTTGACTCACAGCTTAAGAAAACTAATTAAACTAAAGTAAATAACTTATTAATATTAATGCAATTTTTGTTGTATTATTAGTTTTACTCATTAAATATAAATTCTTTTATTTATTTAATATATTGTCACAGCATATTTCAAATAATATTAAATATTATAAGTATTATTATTTGACAGTGTAAGTTTTGCATTAAGTGTATTTACATATATATATATATTCATATATGTATAGTTGTCATTCGCTATCTCGCTCGCACCTTATCTTTTTCTATATTTCTTATTTACTGACCCATCTTTAGGGAACTTTCAGGATTGCTTTACAATGCCAAGCACCTTTTAAGTGCCTATTTTAAGTTGTATGACCATAATTTAGACTAAAATGTAAAATAAACAAATATCGGCAAATATATGTATACAGGAAACTATATGCTACATTTGGTGACCCTAGTTTGCTGAGATTGACGAGTTCACACAGACGGAGTTCACTCAATCGACGCAGCAGTTGATAATGATAAATGATAGTATACATTATAGGGTATGTCACGCCTTCTTCTGTCTGTTACACAAATTTTCAACATAGTTAATATACCCCTCTCTACAGGGTCTAAATAATGTCACAGCTTATTTCACCCAGCAATAGAGATTGAAAAATTTAATTATAATATATAAAAATATCGACATTTATCATACATATATATACCATACATATAAAGACTGATTCTTAGAATAGCCTGATTCCTACGAATCTTTATACATCATATCAGGAAGTCGACTTTTAAATAGAATCCCTAGATAAGAAGGATGCGCATGGCAACAACAACAACGCAGCTACTTAAATCATCAACTTTGTTTGTCTCCATCAAATTGTGGCAAAATTCTATGAAATCAATTGACAATTGATTAAATTTTAATTTAAGGAGCTTAAATCGTCACAATCTATTTATAGCGTATCAAAAATCGGGTGATAACGAGCCTAAAAGTGATTCCCTGGCAAGCGATAACAAAAGGGCCACAATCTATGCCATCTAACTACTATATTAAAGCGAAGCTAATTTATTTGGGCAGCTTTTTAATCGCTCTTGTATCATTTTTGTGGTTTGTCATTATCATTAGTTCAAAAGAAACGGTTAGTAAAATGTTTTTACACTTGTCATGAAATCAAAAGTAATAACGATGGTATATCTTATCAATACTTTAAACGAAATGTTAACCCCCATTAACTATTGGCAACAATAGTTGCTATCAGAGAGTCTTTCGCTCGGAAAGCGTATATAAACCGGCAACGGGAACACAATCCTCAGAACACACTTCGATCTATTACCGAATAGCATTCAGCATGTATTCTGCCAAGCAACTCTCGCTACTGGCCCTTGTGCTTGCCCAGCTGTTGGGCGCTATCCAGTGTGGAATCTACGATTTTACGGATAGTTGGGTTTTATCCGACAAAACGAAGAACTTCCCGGAGAATGCTGTGCTCGGTGGCTTCGATACCAGCGGCTACGACAACTTTGTTGGACGCGTCACCTACAGCTCCTACATTCTGCCTGCCCGTGTTGTGGCCGAAACAGGAAGTGCTTCATACAACACCGAAACGGTAGCCAATGTTGCAACTTCCTATGAGTTGTTGGTGGCCAATGAGACAGTTAGCTATCATTGGGTGCGCAGCTTCGATGGCTACAGGGAGAAGAATGCCGTCTCAGTTGGCACGAGCAATGTGAACGATCGTGTCTATGTTTGTCGTGGTAGAACCGATAGCGCTCTCTTCATTGGAACCCTAATTCTGCCCCAGAGGTACTGCATCATCCGGTACGGAAATCTACCTTTGAGACAGCTCGCCAAATACGAGGTGTTGGTACGCAAATTGAAGCCTGCTCAGTGGATGCCGTTTGAAGTAAATCAAATCAATTGAGTGAATTAAATGTATAAAATTTAATAAATATACAATGCACAAATAAACGAATAATTTTTTTAGAATTATTAAATGCATTTCAATCATGTGACTTCTTTTAAGTTGTAGTTCAGTTCTTTCCAAAGTCATTTTTTAAGTAAGTGCAGTCTGAGATGGTCATCTATCTCAGACTGGACTTACTATTAATGCAATCCTTTACTCGGTGTGCGTAAACAAAACAATTGGAATCACTAATGCAGCATAAGCATACTGCACAATAATAACAAATCAAACACACACATGTTTCGGCATTGTGAACGATTTGCAGTGAACACAATTCGATAAAGCGCAGTTATCTAAACACAAACGCACAGACGCAAAATTAAGAGCAAAAGAGAAATTAGCATGTGAACGATCTAAGCAAACATAATGTATAGATTATATGTATATATGACATTCAATAGTATTGTGATAGGCTTTCGTTGTTTCCTTTTAAATCCAGCATAAGTTACTTTTAGCCAGTTGTACTATTCATTCATTCAAAAATCTTATCGGCGACACTGTTTCTCCAATCGATAACTTTCTTCTCGATATTGCTTATCCAGTTGATAATTTTGACAACACTATCGTTTAATGAATTAGAACGGGCATCGCACTCATCTGAAATGTACACTTGATTCTAATAAAAGTATCAACTGTCATATTGCCATCGCATGTAAATATGATATGCACTTCGCTTTAAATAATATTATGACAACCAAATAATTAGATTTATTTCAATCTGACTGCGACACAAGTGTTTATAAATACTCATACCGATAGATCGTTTAAATAAACATTTAGATTCAATCAATCAATCTGCAATCTGCGATTGTTTAATAGTTGCACTCAACTTGTACTTTAATAAATTGTATATATAACTATGTACATATACATAATTAAAAGTTTTGTATCTATGCAATCGTCGCACTATTTGTCTTTTGCTTAACACAAAAACATAAATTTACAAACTATATTATGTCACGGAACTAAAGAATTTACAATAAATGATGCGGTGTTTGTTATATACAAGTAAACTTAGCAGCCTGCCGCTTTACTCAAAATCAAACTGATAGCCCCGATCCACAAAGCTGAGACCCCGTTCCGAGCTAACAGGGAATTCATCCATAAACATAATGTAATCCTTATACTCTGGCGAATTCTTAAGTTCCTGCAATGAAAAATGTTAAATGACCATTTAATTAAAGCATATTTCGAGTACACACCTTTAAATCAACATAATCCTCAAATCCACATAGAACATAATAGAGAAGTAGTGGTCTAATAATCGTGAATCCACTACGTTGTTTGGTCGATTCGCGCTGCTTCAAAATGTTGAGTGAACGGTGCAGAAAATTGGGGGTCAACTCCCGACAGTAGGAGACATCGAGATGATGTAGTTGTGGGCACAATTCGATGAATTTAACAAGCATATCATCGCACAAATATGTCCAATTGCGAAGACAGAGCATCTGCAGATTAGTCATGCAAGTATATCGCTCTAAGAAGTCAACGGCATGTGTCCAGCTGCAAATTGCCAGTCGTTGGAGTTTCCGGTGCGACCAAATGGGCAAGTCCGCATCCCAACCAGGTTCCAGGGGCATGTAATAACCATCTACGGCAAATCCTATAATGTCGGGTGCTTTGCGCTCCATTATTTCATAGAATTCGCGTACTTCACGAATTTTGTGATCGAAGGTATCTACGCTAGCCAACGGTGGTATGGACCACTCAGTATCTAATAGCACCACAAGTTGTTTAAGTGCTGGTAGCTTTAGCACATCTGGTAATACCGATTTAAAGGTAGCCAGATTAAGCTTTAAAATGCTGAGATTCTGGAGGTAGTCTACACAGTTATTGAGACGTAATTTGCTTATGACATCGTACATGCGTATGTCTAGCACTTTCAGATTTGGAAGTTGACTGTTTAAAGTGACAATTAATTAAATATGTGAGTATATTTAGTGTACAATTTGAATGACTTACCTGCAGATTTCATCGAGAT
Source organism: Drosophila macrospina (assembly GCA_035042075.1). NCBI lineage: Eukaryota > Metazoa > Arthropoda > Insecta > Diptera > Drosophilidae > Drosophila > Drosophila macrospina. The sequence continues at coordinate 3,238,317 of JAWNLW010000591.1, forward strand.
ATTCCTGTTGCAATTCATACGCCTTGTGTTGATCTTCATACAAATGGAGCTCCTGCAGATACCGAAAATTTGATAGGTAACGCCCTTGAATGGGCGTTGTTAAACGAAGTCGTAGCAAATTCGGCATCATTTTTGCCATTTTATTAATGATACGATCCGATGGATAACAGTCCATATCCTCTGGATCATAATAGAAGCTAGTCACATTGGGTAACACGTAAATTTGCATTTCATCCAAGTCTCTTAACAATGTGCATAAGCAGCTTGATACATTCATGAGTTTAATGAACGGACGCATTAGTTTAATGAAATAGCAAAGGTCCTCATAGTTGGGCAACAGTTCGCGCCACTTTTCCATGTCAAGCTGATCGTAGGCATGAGAGCTGCGCCAACGGTTTAGGCAGATCCATTGAAAGCGTTGACATACTTTGGCAAAGGCAACTTCGCTGCGCAAATCTTGTAGTCTCTCAAATATACATTCTAGACAATCATTGTTTAGCTTAAATATGTCGGCTGTTTGATCATTTGGCGTTGGGGGCGTGGCAAGGGAATTTGACGGCTCATCAGCCATGACTCCGATAGTGACTGCAAAAGATTTCTGGTTAAAATATCGCCAATATGCACGCTAACATTTGCACATACCCAAATAAGCTTTTTATCCGCAGTGAGAAGCTACTTTACGGAACGTTAGTTCCTGCCTTTTTGTTCTCTTTAAAACGAAACAAAATTTATAAAAATTCGCCTCATAACAAACAAAAAATGTACGACAGCTGTTTACGGGCAGTGTTGGAAAATCGGGTTACTTGATTCAATCGAACGAGTCAATGGAACCAAGATTGTAAAGTTGGATTTTCTAATTTTCACATATCAGTGCACCAAAAAAAAAATTAAAGAGAACTATACATAAATAGGGCCAATGTTATAAACCTTCCTTCAATATATATAATAATTATTAGATAATTACTGTTTGAACTAGTTCTTTCAATTGAATGTGCCAAATTTTAAAATCCAATCTGTCGCATTTTTTAGCACTAACTTGTAAGTGCTGTGAAACTAAAAGTCGCATTATACCGATAAAATATCGAAATAACACGTGTGTGTGCGTTGTCGAATTTTAGCCCCTTTTATTGTGACTGCAACGAGAACATCGTTGCAAACTTTTTGTTGTAGAAGGTAAAAAATATAATAAAGACTAAAGAGTTTATAATAATGGCTGAATTGCAACAACTAACCGATGCCATAGTGCATGAATATCTCAAAACTAAGGACAAAAATCTAGCAAAAGTTTTTGAGCAGAAAGCAAAAGCGGTAAGTTTTTGAGTAATATTTTTTTTTTGTTGTTCCCTGCAACCGTTTCTTGTTCATATATATTGTATGCACTAGGAGTCGGTGTCGGCAAATATACATATGTATATGTAATCGATAAAATACTTTCAACTTTGTTTAAGGCAACAAATGCCGCATAAAAAAACGTATGGACTGTCATGGCACATGCCAAAAACACGTGTTTCCAATAACCAATAACTTTTCTGTTTTCATGTATTTTATATTTATATTCATAGCCCACTGTAGGAAAGAACACACCAAAATTAACGGAGATCCTGGCTTTTTATCGTGCTTCCCAAAAGCTGCCCCCAGTCAAGAAAGCTGGTTCTGATAGCGACGACAGTGATAGCGATTCATCTGAGGAACCATCGTCAAAGAAACCAACAAGCGTGACAAATGGAAACGCTGCTAAGTCTGCTGCTGCCTCTAGCAGCGAAGATAGCGACTCAGAGCCAGCACAAAAGCCATCTGTGAAGGCATCGCCAGCAAAGAAAGCGGCTGCAGCTTCCAGCAGCGAGGACAGTTCTAGCGAAGGGGAACCGGCTAAGAAGAGCGCAGCCAAGGCAGCACCTGCCAAACCTAAATACACCAGCAGCGAGGACAGTAGCTCTGAGGAGGAAGGACAGAAGAAACCAGCAGCTGCTGTCGTGAAATCACCAGTTAAGGCAACCCCAGCCAAGAAAACAGCTGCATCGTCCAGCAGCGATGACTCCTCTGATGAGGAAAAGCCTGCCAAAAAGGCGGCTCCCGTTAAGGCTGCTGCTAAGGCCACGCCTGCTAAGAAAGACGAATCCAGTAGTGAAGATAGTTCCAGTGATGACGAGCCGGCTAAGAAGACACCAGCACCAGCTGCAAAGCCAGCAGCTAAGAAAGCCGCATCGAGCAGTGATGATAGCGATTCAGATGAGGAGCAGACAAAAGCTCCGGTGGCCAAGGCACCAGCTAAGGCAGCAGCTAAAAAAGCCGCATCCAGCAGTGAGGATAGTGACTCTGACGAGGAACAGAAGAAACCAGCCGCTCCAGTGACCAAGTCACCAGTTAAGGCAACGCCTGCCAAGAAAGCGGCTGCCTCCAGCAGCGAGGATTCTTCCGACGAGGAAGAACCCCCTAAAAAAGCTGCACCGGTTAAAGCCACGCCAGCAAAGAAAGCGGCAGACTCCAGTTCTGATTCGTCCTCGGAAGAGGAGCCGCCAAAAAAAGCAGTTGCCAAGCCAGCAGCTTCATCAGCTAAGAAACCAGCGGCCAAGGCTGATTCTGAAGACTCCTCTGAGGATAGCGACAGCTCGGAAGATGAAAAACCTGCTGTCAAGCCGGCTGTAAAGAAAACAGCACCACCGACCAAAAAGGCATCATCCTCAGATGACTCTGATGAGGAGGAACAAGCTAAGCCAGCTAGCAAGCCAGCTGCGAAAAAGGCTGATAGCTCCGACGATTCTTCCGATGAGGAAAAGCCGCCAGCAAAGAAAAAGCCGGCACCGGCCAAAAAGGACGAAAGTAGCAGCGATAGCGATGATTCTGACGATGCTAAGCCCAAGAAACAGCAGCCAGTGGCCAATGGCTCTGGACCCAAGGCTGGACAAAAGCGCAAGTTTAGCGGTGGCGAAGAGCAGGACGCAACGCCAAACAAAAAGTACAATAACTTTGTCAAATCGGGCGAACAACAGGTAAGGACTTTAACCTAAGAAATGATTGGTAATATCAATCTGAAGATTATTAGCATTTAATCATTGTGAGCAACCGAAGCTGTCTGTCTGTTGATCAAGTTCATTAATTTCCAACGATCTAATTGTCTCTGTTTTATAATTATCCGTTCAATCCCCTAATGTATATGGCAATTTTCATTATTTAACACACACAATAGAAAAATGGTTTCACTTCCACGCCCACAAATAACAACAACAACAATCAGTTGAACAACAGCAATAGTGGAGGTGGAAGTGGACGTCGTAGGTCGCCATTCCGGCGAGTACGCACCGAGGAGATCCTCGTCGATGCACGCGTTCAGGACATGTCCTTTGAGGCGAAGGTGAGTGCCACAAATGCATTTGAGTCTGTGGCGCGCTGTGTGTGTGTCGTCTGAGGTGTTTTTATTTATTTTTGTTTTGTGAGAGGGCTTACCAGATTTCCATTTAGTTTGACAGTTCTAGGCGGGTTTGTTCAAGCAGCGGGGTTACACACAAATTAGCAAAAGCGCTTTAATTATTTTAATATATTTATATATATAATAAATATAAATATATACAAAATATGAAATTGAAACTCAAATCATTTGTGGCACTTGCCTTTGCGTTATTTTGAATTCTGTAATTTGCCATTTATTGTTGTTGCTTCGCTAATTTGTGTATAACTTTTTTTCGCGTTGCTTTCTAGGATGGTGGCTTCAAGAAGTTCAACAGCGGACCCCGTGGACGCGGTGGCTCTGGTTTTGCCGGCCGTCCAGATCGTAGCAAGTGGGAGAGCAATCAAAATGGCGGCGAAGACGGCGAGGATGATGGTGGCTTTAAGAAATCTGGCGACCGCAAGAGCTTTGGCGGTTTTGAGCGCAAATCATTTGACGGTCAGCGCGGTGGACGTGGTGGTGGTGGTGGCCGTGGCCGTGGACGTGGCGGCGGCGGTAACGATCGTGGAGGTCGTGGTGGTTTTGGACGTGGTCGCGGCGGTGGCGGTGATCGTGGTGGACGCGGAGGATTCGGACGTGGTGGCGGCGGACGCGGTGGTGGCGGCTTTGGCAACAAATCTTTCGACTCAGGGCAAAAGCAAAATAAGAAGATTACATTTGATAATTAATGTATAACTTAGAATAGACTTAACGTAATAGCCACGCGAAACCTTTAAACCAAACCCAAAAAGTAAAAATGGCAATTTAATTTCCATTCACAAACATTTTTATAATATTATATTGCCATTTTTTTTATTGAATTTTTGGGTTTGGTGTTCGTTGTATGGAGACCCCCAAAACAGACACAAAGAGAACACAAACACACACTCACACACACACACACACGTGCAAATCAAATATTTGTTATAAACATAAAAAAATAACAAATTTTTATAAACTACTATATTATACACAGAGAAACGCTGCCGGCTCCTGGGGTGAGCGCGCCAACAAAGATTTGAAATTTACTCGCGGTAAATCGTTCAAACATGAGAAGACCAAGAAGAAGCGCGGCAGCTACCGGGGCGGTCAAATTGACACGGGCGTCAATTCAATAAAATTTGACTAGATTTATGTTAGCACATATAACATATGAATACAATTAAATAATTAGTTTGTAAAGAAGCCAAAACCACCACTTGTGTAAAGCAGAACTTTGATTAATAACTAAGTGCTATTGTATCACTTTGTTATAACTTAAAATAATAATAATGGTTAATTTATGTATTTGACTAATTATGAACTGCGGTTCAGCAAAGCACTGACAAAATTTAACGCCTTACTTTTTATAATTCCAATTGATTTGCTTTGTAAATTTGACAACTATTTAGCTGGCTTTGCTGAATGTCAGTGCATAGGACATAATTAACCATTGAACTATGTTTTATTCTGTATTGCGCAACATGCAACCTTCAATATACAATATCATATAATTAAAACTGCTTAACACACAACTATCAATTTAGCTGATAGTCCATGAACACGTGAATTATGTATGTGTAATAAACGTATGAAACAAGCCAAATGTCTTTTATCCTTTAACCATCCACAATATCATGCAGATCACTAGAATAAATATAAATTTCGAAATAAACATATTATTTGTTTTAGCCTTAATCGGAGCTATAGCCACTCTACTAGTCGGATGCATAAACTAAAAAAGGAAATGCTTAAAAATTGAAGTATCTGTTAATAATTTATACTTACACTGTTGCGATTATTTGGGGAAATGCCAATATCATCGTTGTAGCAATATAGCATCTCAAATAGATCAGGTTCTTGGCTCATCTCGAGCGGATCCAGACCTTTAGCCGCGCTGGTACGGCGCCGAACTTTGCTGGCACGTGGTGGGGTCATAGTGTAGAGGTATAAAAAAATGAAAAAATGTTTTGCTTCTAGGTAGTATTTTAGATGCTGCTGAAAGCCTACTAAAACTAGATATGAAATGTTCTATAAGATACACAGATAGAGATAGATTTCAACTTCATAAATACCTTTTACAAAAAGAAGATACATTATAATATCTATAATTTTGAATTTCAATTTTTTATTCGTTTGAATATCGTTTTATTTTTGTTTTGTTATTTTTCAATATCTTTTACATTTAGTATTCAATGTATTGTCAAGTGGTTTGCGTATATATATGTATATATATTTATATATATTGCAATACATAGTAACTATATGTAAATTTATAATTTCAGCAATGACAACAAAGCAAAACAAAAGCACATAATTACAAATTATATAATTAAATAATCACAATTTGTTTTACATTTATAAAATTTAGTAGGTATTTTGTTTTTCAATATATATATTTCGATCTATATTATTTTTGGGTGTGTGTGTGTGTTTGTAAGTTTTAAAATGTAATCAGCATATCAATTTACAACGTTTCATGTCATTTTGGTTTTTCGAGGCGACAAACATACAGCAGAGATTTGTTAAAATAATTAACTACATATTTAGCTTGAATATATTGATTAAGTTATCGGAGTTTGGGATGAAGAGGTGTGTGTGTGTGTGTGGTTTAAAAATAGTTCAACAAAAAACATATACATTTCATTTATATTATTATGTATTTCTTTTATAGCTTGAGTTGTTTATATGAGATTCCTGTTGTTTTTGTTTGTTTTTGTATAGTTTCCTCCGCGTTCGCAACCCTCTATTCGCTCATATACGGATAGTTGATGTCACGCAAGGGCACAAATGTTTCCTTAATACTCTGCGGCGATGTCCAGCGGAGTATATAATGTGGACCGCCTGCCTTGTCATTGGTGCCAGACTTGCGACCACCTCCAAATGGCTGTTGACCCACCACAGAGCCTGTCGACTTGTCATTGATATAAAAGTTGCCTGCTGCCATTTTAAATTCCTCCATAGCGCATTTGATGAAATCTCTGCAAGATGATATCATGCACATTAGCATATTGGAAAGGAAAACTAGCTCAACATTCACTTAAAGCTGTCACTTACTCATCCTGTCCAAAGACTGCACCGGTCAGTGCAAATTGTGTTGTTGAATTCACAAGTTGCATGGTCTGCGACAAATCGGACTCTTTGTATACGTATATAGCCAGCACGGGACCGAAGATTTCCTCGGTCATAATGCGATCTTTGGGATCTTTGGATTCCACAATGGTTGGATTGATAAAGTAACCCTTGCTATCTGAATAGGTACCGCCAGCAATGATCTCCAAATTCGAACTACATTTGGCATGTTCAATGTAGCCGGTAATGCGTTTAAATGCTTTATCATCGATAACAGCCGATGTGAAGCTGCTCATGTCCTGGACATCGCCAATCTTTAGTTTCTGCACCTCACAGATGAGTCCCTCTTTAATCTGAATGTGCAATAAATGAAATGAATAATGATAAACACTCAATATCATTATCGCTTACTTTTGGCCATAGGGACTCTGGAACATACATGCGAGAACAGGCTGAACATTTTTGGCCGCTGTACTCAAAGGAGGAACGTATTGTGGAGGTAACAACCGACTGCACATCCGCCGAAGAGTGAACAAAATGGAAATTTTTCCACCGCACTCTCCAATAAGACGCGGAAAGTTATAGTATTTATCGATGTTGTTGCCCACCTGCTTCCACAATCGACTGAACGTCCTGTGTATCAAAAGAAATTTCAATTATGGAAATCAATAAACATATAGTATAGAACTTACGGAACTGAGCCGGTGAAATTGATAGCTGCCAGGTGTGGCGAGGCAGTAATTGTATCACCAAACACTGGCCCATCCGCGGGCACAAAGTTAACCACGCCATCGGGCACGCCAGCCTCGCGCATAATGTTAAAAATACGCCAGTTAGAGAGCAGGGCTGTGTCCGAGGGTTTCCACAGCACGGCATTGCCCTGTAATTGATAGTTTCAAGGATGATAGTTAGAGAGAGAGAGTATAATGTAATTTATATATACTACAATCATACCATCATTGCGGGCGTGTAGGCCAAGTTGCCACCGATGGCTGTAAAGTTAAATGGACTGACAGCGGCTATGAAACCATCAATGCCACGATAACGCAACGAATTCTTTGTGACATTTAAATCCTCGCTGATGGGCTTATACTTGACACATTCCTTGAGGAAGAATGCGTGTATGCTGTAGATTGGACAAAGGATTTATGAATCTTTTGTATTGTGTTGGGAAATATGTTATGTGTACCGTATAAAATCAATTAGCTCGGCGGCCGCATCGATTTCTGCTTGTATGACAGTCTTGGCCTGTCCCAACATCGTAGCGGCATTTAGATCCTGACGATATTTGGCAGCCATTAAGTCAGCGGCACGCTCCCACATCTGCAAGCGTTCGGCAAGCGGCACACGATCCCATTTGGGTTGAGTTTCCACAGCCGTTTTGATTGCCTTCTCCAAGAGCTTTTTATCAGCATAGTAGAACTTTGCTAGCTTGTGTTGATGATCGTGTGGCATCACCTGATGCACAACCTGATCCGTTTTGTACTCCTTGCCACCAATGACAATGGGTACCTCCTCACACTTGGAAGCGGTGGCTTTCAGTGCCTTTTTTAGAGCATTACGCTCCTCTGAATTCTTTCGATAGGTTAAAATTGGCTCATTCGCAACGGTGAAGTCTTTTAGATTGGGATCCGGAACGACGCTGCCCAGACTGCGCACACAGCTGTTTGGAGCGAAAACATTACATAAGTTATACAAGCATCCATAGCAGACGGTTACATACCTCTTAACTACGCTCTGGGTCACACCGGAGCCGGCAGTTGCATTACGCATCAATCGTAGCATCTTGGAACTAGGAGAGATTTGGGTTCGTGTGGGGCCTGTGTCGCTATTGTCTTGTTATGCAAATATAATTTAGCTTGCTGCGAGATAACAAAAAAACACACAGACAAAAACAAATCGTTTCATTAGTTCCATTTATAGCACGTTTATCAGCAACCTTGAATGTTCATTGGGGGGTCTGGCTCTGGGAGCCGGCTAAACATCGCGTGATTTCATTTTGATAAGAAGCCAAACGTGAGACACACCCTCGGTCAATGTTTTGAGATAATAAAATACTAGTTGAAAACTATTCAATTTACGTACACATACATACATTTACAATCTCAATTGTCTCGTGTGAAAGCAAATGCCAACTGGGCAAATGTGTAAGCGTGCGAGTTTCTTTCAAAGCTCACATACATGCGCACTTATGCAATATACACATTTACGTACGTACAAACATACATATATACGTAAACATACACTAGAATAGCGGCTAACTTTTGACAAGCATCAGCTGTTTTTGCAGCGTCGGCAGCTGTGGAAATTTCCTATTCCTATTGCCGAAACTTTTGCACTAAAGGGGGAGAAGTATACAGGGCTGCCTTGTCTGACGAGGGTAGCTAAAGCGAGAAAGAGAACGAGTGACAAAGAGCGAACAAAAAGCACCCCAGTGGAATTATGGTAAGTAAGCACTTTTGAATACTGTAGTTTTTGTACTAATACTCATGCATGCATGTCAAGTGTACTATAACGTTGTGATGCATGCATACATATAGATATACATATTAAATTATGGGCTGCCTGCCTGTAAAGATTTATGTATGTATGTGTCCTCGTTTAGGTTAATTGATTTTTACCAATAGACGCGCGGTTAAATTGCCGCACAAATTTATATTTGTATAGCTGATGTATTTACATACATATGTACATATACATTGCAACAAATGGTCACAAGTTTTTGGGGCCAAGTAAAACATGCGCAAACTGAATCGGTTCTCAGCTGTAGGCCAGATACACAAATGCATTTACAAAAATACATTGTACATATACGATATACGATCACACAGGCGCAATTTGAATGCAGTCAGTTTGGTTCACTTTTGGCATTTGTTTTGTTGTATATATGCCCCCCATTACGCAATGTTATGTTTTTGCACTGCCTTTCACTTTTTATGCACACATATATCTAGATATCAGTATATTTCTCTTTCTGTCTATATCTATATTGTCACTTTAAGAACTATTAAAATTTTTGGCAATAAATGATTGCTTACTTAATGAATGTTTTTACAAACGGTGTGGAACAAAGTCTGTATGTTTGTTTGGCCTTAGCGAGACTACCTTCTATGTATCCATCCGTTAGACTAAAATGCATGTGTGTGTGAGTTTGTACGGCTGTGCCAATTTTTTAAACATTCATTGCTAGAGCAGCTGATTTCTATCGAAATCGATAGTTTTATACATTTTTGCAAATTGCGCATCCAGTAGAGAATTAAGTATGATTTACATAAATATTTAACGATTTCTTTAGAGATGCTTAAATAGTTTTTATGCTGTCATTGGTTTAATCCATTGTTACGTCGTCTCGAGAATACTGCTGCTTTATATCGATATAATAATATTACTATGTGATATTTCTAATGCAATTTATATCGATATATCTTCAATGCTATATCGTTTAACAACACTTCTTTTCCTATTGATTTCTAATGTGGCGGGAAAAATTGTATTTGTATTTTGCATATAAATGAAGTCTGAAATAAGAAATAACTCTGTCTTTGTTTTATGTAAAAAAATACATTTAATATTGAAGTATAATTAACTATACTAACACACTTATTATATTAGTAAATGTTGTTTATATTTTATTAGCTTAAATATGTATCCAGTCCTGTGCTTAACCGTAATAGCCTCCTCCGCTACTCGCACTTGCGCTAGCAAATCCTCCGCTGCTGCTTGCAAAGGCTGTATCTATAAATAAAAGCATGCCCAAAACACTATTGAAATGCATACGCACAATCTCAATGAGTATGGGTAAAGAGCAGCGTTTTACTCACTCATGCCATTGCCCGTATAGGGATATCCATAACCGTAACCTGGATAGCCATAGCCTGGATAACCGTAGCCACCTCCATACCCATAGCCGGGATAACCGTAACCGTAACCGTAGCCTGGATAGCTATACTGTGGGTAGCCATATCCATATCCATAGCCATTACCGTATATGCCACCCCCGTATCCGCCACTGTTCGCGCCTGCACCTTGTCCACCGTAGTAAGGAAAGCCACCGTATTGAGATTCCACCAGTTGACCCTGCAGTAACATTGCCAAAGCAAGAGCCCAGCATAGCCAATAACCGCGACATGTTATTTTAGTGTTTGACATATTTTGTTTTATTATTTTAGTTGTTTAATCTTTCTGACATTCCACTGAACACTGAATGAAAAGTCCACAGCATTCGATGCTTTTATACGCCATAACCATGTTATTATTATAATTTTAATACGAAACATTTGTTAATGGCGCCTAATCGTTCAGCCATCAATTGTTCACTGAAGTTGTTTTTAGTTTGCGCATTGTTTGCTCATTGGAGCGTGCCAAACATTGCGTATGAGTAATTTTTACACATGTAAACACTTTCATTACATTGTTATGAGATCATTAGCATTTTATTGACAAATATTTTAAATAATTTGAGTATTTTAAATATGTACATACCCTGTAAATTGGATGTTACAAATAAATCATTTTTATATAAATCAGTGCAAAACTTGTAACGTAGTGATTAAAAATGTGTCGTAAACAGACAACTCAACTGTTGATTAGATTACGAGGTAGAATCATATGAGTCAGAAGAGTTTAATCATTTAAAATCGAGGCTTTAGGGGTTCACCATCGTCTAAAACGGCTTTAATGCCTAAACACAGTCATTAACCTCACAATTTTATGACATGACATTAAAAATATACACTGGACTGATGTTTATTTATTTTGTACTATTGTCATTCCTAACTCTTTGAGGTCCAATAGTCCGTATGGTCAATGGACAACAACGCCCTTCAAATGAGGTCAGTTGTCAGAGCAATTAATACCAACCACACTACGAGTACATAATTATAAATGATTTCGGTGTTTTCCAATGCAATAAAAGTTCATTGTGAAGGATTTTTGGTTGGTTTTGATTAGCTCCGATCGCCTACTATTTGTTCATAATTATTATTTGGTTAGCTCATTGAGTTTCGGCAGTTTGTGTGTGCCACACAATTAATGACATACTTTTGATAATTAAAAGATAAGTAATCATTAAGTTGAACCAACTCTGCGGACTTGATTGAGAATATATCAAGGATTTATATTGATTTTATACAAATAAAAAGTCAAGTTTCTGGAAAATATGTTTCATTTAGCAGTTAACTAATGATCCATATTTATTTATAATAAATTTCGTTAGTTATTTAAAAATTGGAAAAGTAAATTCATAAGTAATATTAATATTATTCAAGGTATATTTATTATATGTTGGAAAACTTAGATTTGTCGAAGGAAGTTTCTTTATATAAACAATAATTGTTTCGATGGTTCATCATTGTTAATTGCTAAATTAATTAAAATTGAGTTGATATTAATTTTTAAATATTATATATTTGTTGAACTCATAAATTCTTTCAAATTTGTTATGTCAAAAACAATTTTAGGTAATATTTCATTCACTTAAGCATAAGCGTCAAAAAAACTACTTTCAAAATAATATTTTCATAGCCAATTTGGTAAATTATTTCCCCCAGTTTGCCATCTATTTAACTGTCAATTTGAAGTTTTCCTTTTTCGCTTTTGACTTTGACATTATGGAAAATTGCATAGCGCTGAATTTTGAAGACTTTTTCCGGAACGTTGACAAATTGCACTTAAAAATACAAGTCACAAAACTTTTACCAATTTTTGTTGTGCATACCTACATATATTACACACAAGCACACACACACACACACAGTCACACCCACACAGCGCATACATTTGCAAAATTTGTGCACAAAATGTGTACAGAATTTCATTCATAAATTTTTAAATCTAGCCCGTTCTTTGTATGTTGGTGTGTGTTATTACACTGGCCAACAATGGCAACGACAACAACAAGAACAACAGCAAAAAAATAAACGTTATTGCGACAATTTGGTACCGTTAGTGTTGCTGTTGTTGTTGTTGTTCTTGTTGGTTAGCATTTCACTCCAATGCCATTTTGTGCCTTGAGCTTCGTTGTATGCAGCTGACGTTTGTGTATTTTTTACCTTTTCTCTCTTTATTTCTTGTTGTTCCCCTGTCTGCGACTGCATTCCTTGTTATTGTTGTTGCTGTTGTTGTTGCTGCAGTTGCTGCTGCTGCTGTTGCACTACCCTGCTCCAGGTGTTGTATTGCATTGTTGTTGCCGCATTGGGTTTTGAGTGCATTTGACTTGAGTTGCTGCTGCTTTGCGCATGTCCCAACCTAAATATGCTCTACAATTGCAAGCACCCTGTATATTTCAGCACTAACTATTTGCACTAACTGTGCTCAGCAATAGAGACATATTTGTTTAACTGTGTCTTTCAGCAAGATCAGTGCAATTGTGGTACAGTCTAAGTGTAAAGAATTAAAATTTATATAATTGACATTTATTATAAATAATTTTACCTTTATTAAATCTAGCAGAAAAACTTTCTTGTTAAAAATGATATTAAGTTTGCAACAAGTATATAAAAATTAAGATATTTAGAAAATTCGCTTCATTCAAATTCTAAATATTAGTTTATTTATTTATTCAATTATTTTGTACTACGTTTTTCTTTACTTATTTCTATTTTTTAATTATTTATCTTTTGCTGGTTATATATTTATTTATTTAGTTATATTTTTATTTATTTAATTTTTGTGATTTCTTTATTTTTCTTAGTTATTCATATATTTTTTATTATTATTATCATTATGTTGTTAATTATTTATTTATTTCTTTGATTGTTTATTTATTGCTCTTGCTAATACAATTATGGATATTGTCATAATGTTGCATTGGGGTTATAGATTGTTCGAGTTCATATTTATGTATAATTAGCTATATATGAATATGCATAACCAGAGCAGAAAATGCATAAAAGAAAGAAATTCAGTTGCAACTTAAAAACATTTACAGAAAAGTTTAATTTAATTTAATTAAAATAATGAAAATAATGTAAATGAGGCGTCAGCATATTGTTTGTCATATTTGCAAAGAGTTTTGCAAGTAAGGCCCGTAACTCTTTTCATTTCGTGAGGCTAAAACAATCATAGTCAACTGCCAAGAGCTGACACAATTTTTCTATCCGTCTGAATGGAAATTTTTAACTTAAATTGTTTTTACCTCGACAGTTGCGTCGACCACTCACCACGCTCCCCCTGCCGACCTGCCTTCTGTTTTGCTGCTCACCTTTCAAAACGTTGCGGGCCCTTAAAAACACTTTACATATTAAAAAGTTTTTCTATATGCCGAGGTAGAAGCTACCCGGATGCTCCTTAAGCATCCTTCAGCAACTTCATTACATTTTTTGGACTGGTAAAAATGCTAATTGTTTGACCAGCTCGACACTCCAGCGGTTTGGATTTTTGCATGTAATTAATTACCAAAAAAAAAAAAAAAATAGAAAGAATTTGTTGCCACAGCAACTTTATTTATATTTATGTTATTTTTGTTTGCTGTTGTTGTTGTGCTTCCCTTTGGGGCAACTCTCGAAATTGAAATTAAAAGGCTAATTAAAACTTGAAATTAATGAGAGAATTGACCTAGAACGAACACTAAAGAGTGATCTGTTCATGAAGGGGAAAAAAACTCACTCAAATGCCGCAAACATTTCGCTCTCTCACATAAGTTGCGTGCAAAATGCAAGTGCAAATGTTACGCATACGCCGCATGTAACAAACGAGTAAGCCACATGGATTGCTCACTCTCTCTCTCTCTCTCTCTCTTTATCACTCTCTTTATTTTTATCTCTCTCACTCTGATGTGCGCTCTCACTTGCTCTCTGTGAAAAAAGTGCATACAAGCAAAAAAAGAAAAAACAACAACAAAAAATCAATTGAAATGCATTTGAGTGCATTTCCAACTGTATTTATCGTGTAAGAATATTCAAATTGTTGTTGTTGCTTTGTTGTTTGTTGTTTCGTGCGTCGTCCGTTGCCGAAAATAAGCAAAAGGCAAAGTGGCATGTGGCCACACTGTGCCTCACACATTTTTGCCCTTACTCAGTGCTCGGTGCGGCATAATTTCAATTCAGTTATTTGTGCAGTTTCGCTCAGTCAAGTTGTGTGTGTCCTCTGTGCGCTTCACATCACAAGCAAAACCGACAACCAACCAACCAAGCCAACAACCAACCAACCAACCAACCAACCAACTAGCCGACCGATAAACCAAAAACCGAAAACCAAATTCGACTCTGGCCAGAGAGCTGCTAAACAAGCCAACATCCGTATCCAACATCAGCGTATGTCTGTCCAATGCCTCTATAGCTTGTACATCCAATCTAAACAGTCACTCAGTTCAATATACATAAGCTTCGACTAACCAACAAACTGCATTAATTACCTCAGCTCCCTTGGCAAACGACAGACGCCGTCAAACCGCAACAAACGTCATAATAAATACGGAACACCGAAAAATCCGTTACTGTTTCTCACTGTGCAAGTGTATGTGTGCGTCTGTGTCAATGAGTGACAGATAAACAGAGAGCGAAACAAATGGCGAGAGAGTGAGCGAGAGAGAGAGAGAGAGAGAGAGAGCAAGTGTAAGTGTGTGCGTTCGTACGTGTATTAGTGAGTGCATTCTGACGACTGTACTTTGGCGCCCAAATCAACGGACGGGCTAATAACAAAACCAATCCACAGTCAACAATAACCAAAAACCAATCAGAAAACTAAACCGTTGAATTTGTAATTAAACGCAAAACTCGTTGATTTGATTAGCGTAACCATTTACGGCAAAGCCACCAAAAATACGACAATTCAAATATATATAAAATTGAAAAAAAAACCAAAATAAATAAAATAATATCATCATTTTTCGACAGGTGAGTTCTATTTGTTAAAATACATATATTTAGATATTTATGTTTAATATAATCTGCAAAGACAGAGCATAATTTAATTAGCTCGATTATCTCGATTGCCCTTTGACACGCATCGATAAATATGCGATAACGATTACAACCACTTCCGTCAAAACATTTTTGCTGCCTTTTATATGATTATTATATAGTTTTAAATTAAAAGCCAAGCTTTTCCATTAGCAATAATAACTATAGATATTCTTAGTTCCTAATCAAGTCTCTTTAACTTCTACTTTAATAGTAAACAATATTACGAGTAAATGCGTAATTCATACCTATATTTGAAAGAGAACACTGCGAATATACGTGGAATAAGTCCACTGTAAATGCAAGCAATATGTTCTTCGTATTAATTAAAGAAAATACACCCTGTAACTAAAAGTATACGATTATTATAAGTTAACTAAATGAGATTATTCAGCATTTTTGATAAATAACAGATCAAGTTGGTATATAGTTGTTTTATCACTTAATAAACTCAAATTTGAATTTACATAGATACAAAAGTCTCCTGAAAAACGAAGAAATACTTTAATGATCGATAACTAATGAAATTCGCAAGAATCAATACTAAGCTTACTTATGCTTTTACTATACTCATTTAAGATTTATTAGTTAAACTTTAATAGCGATTAACACAGACACAAAACTGCTCTGTGAACTCGTTCTGGTGTAAATAAAGCGAGAAAGTTCTAACATTAGATCTGTTTGATTTGTTTGTGATTAAAACAAACACCAACCAAATATTATTGCCGATAGAAAAGTTCATCTTTTATCTTTACATTAATATTGTTTACAGAGTATTTCAAACTAAGTTCTCTCAGCTCGACATTAACTTTGCTAAACATAATTTTGATTGGCTTTTTATGAAAGTCCATCAGCTCTATATTCAATTAATGAGAACTACAAGACAAGAGCTGACGCTTAGCTGCTTTAAATTAAGCATTGTGACCTGCTGCCATTTCTCTATGCATCCCGATGCTTCTCCGATAGTCTCCAGGCGCTGGAGCAATGTAATTTAAAGCAATTCGGTGAGTAAATCCCATTAAATGTTCAACAGCTTTGCTCTGGCTGCGTTGCGTCATAATGCATTGTTCTCAACTGAAGAGGACAATGGGTTTAGACAAGGACACACAAACACACACACACACACACACACACACACACACACACAAAGCAAGGATGACTAATTATAACTCCGCTAGACACTGCAAAATATGGAAATGAGGGAATAAAGAACTTGAATAAAGAATAACGGCAAGTAAATTAACTAAGCAAAGATTTTGACAGAGAAAACAAAAACGGAATAAAAAAATGTAGAAAATGAAGAGAAAATGTGAATATCATAGCAAAAGAGGCGAACCGCAAGCACAAAGCAACATGCCGCACGCTCACACAGTGAAAATAGCAAACGTAAAATTAAAAAATAAAAAATATATAAGAAAAAATGAAACAAAAATAATGAAACTACAGAAAACAGAGAAAAAAAATACACTTTTACGTGTACAGTAATGAAAGGCCTCGGGCATAAGTTTTAAATAAATATTTGTCTGTGTATATGTGCATGTAATTTAACAAAAAAAAAAAAAAAAAAAGCAAAAAATGGAAAAAGAAAAAGCAGAGCGAAAGCAAACCAAACGGACAAGGGTTGTAGGGCATTGCGGGGAGCTGAGGATGGCAGGGGCGCGGAGGCAGAGACAGGGGACAAACTACTGCATATGAAAATTATGACGAATGATATATACTCATAAATATTTCACACACAGCAAAGTAGAGAGACTGAGAGAGAGAGTGTAATGCTCTAGCATACTTTAGTTCTATGGGTATTACAAAGTTGTCTTATGATCGAAATTCTATTTAAGTTGATCAATTGCAATCGTACTATAATGCTGAACCTCGCTGAGAGTAATAAACACAAATTTAAATCAATTTTCTTAGATTTTCTTGTGCTAAACTCTTCTTGAGATCAGCTGAGATTTAGTTTTATAAAGCAACGATTGCGACATATCTAACCTTATATTAGAGCTATGATACCCTCTAGGAATGTAAATGCTGCTGATGATGTGTACGATGAGAAGCGGACTAGGTAAATATGCCCAACAACAACAAAAACAACAAGAAATCCTGCCTGACTGACTGCCTCAATGTTGGCTGGCTGCACATTGGGGATTGTTATGTTGGGCAGGAGGCGTGTGTATGGGTACAGAGTGTGCAGTGGAGCGGGGGTTGTAGCGCTTGTACCCCTTGCTTGGGGAATGGGCTAGGCACTATTAAGGTCTTAACGACAACGACGATGGCGACGACAACGACGACGCAGTCTGGCCCCAAAAGTAGGTTGAGGTAGCCGCCAAGCGACAAGCCAAGCTCCGCCATGTTTAGAATATGCATACAAAGCGTAAGGCCAACAAAAGCTGCAAGAAGGGTTGCCAGATGATTTTGGGGCAGGGCAGGGGAGGGGCTGGTTGGATGGTCGGGGTTAGGGAGCTGCCTTGTTGCTGTAGACAGTGTAACAAAAGATTTGCTTAGCTTTCATGTAAAGCGTAAAATACAAACAATTATGCAGCTTGTTGGTAGGATGCAAACCCCGCGCTCTCTTCCTCCACACCATTCCCTCTTTCTCTTCCTCTTACACTCACTCTTTCTGTCTTCGTTGCCGCCTAACCAACTGCTGCCATCCTCAGCTCATCATCTCGCCAACATGCCTGCATTTCCTATTTAGTAGGCCGTCGTAGGGCACTTGAGCCCGAGACTTTGCTACTTGAAAATTTGGACAAAGGCACCTCTATGCGTTGCGCCTGACGTTGCTCTGACGTTAGCTGAGGCCTACAAAATATGACAAATTACAAAATAATTGTGCGCACAGTCAAAATGTTGTCCTCATTGCTGTTGTTGTCGTTCTCATTCTCATTTGGATTCTCTTTCACGCTGTCGTCCGTCTACCTTGCAATATTAATGAACTCTTTTACATCGTCTATCATTTCCATTGCATTCGTTGTGACGGTGGCTGGGTGCAGGGGGGGGGTGGCAACGCAACCGCAATGTTGCAATATACACAGCACACTCATCACACAGCCCAACGATTGGTAACCAACAGTCTGCGCCTAACTATTTGCATTGCCGTCGCGTGGGCGTAGACGACTGCAGCAGAAGGTCTGAGCTCAGACCGACAGTCAGGCAGTCAGCCCGGCAACCTGAGGTATTTACTTAAAGCCACGCATCTACCAGCTGCGTTTATGCCGCAAATAATGGTGAATTTGCAAATGGAAAGACAGAAATGTATTCAATGCTTGTTTGCATTTTAAAGGAACTGCCAACATTTAAAAATAATTAAATTAAATTTAATTATATTTATATTTTACTTGTAGTTATTTATTTATTATATTTTATTTCTTTATTATCAGAAATGAAACATGTCTCTATAAATCGTTCGTTTTCTGTTTATAGAGTGCTGAAATTTTATAATAGTATAGTTAAAGAAAGGCAGAAAAATAATTCAGTTTCATCTGCAACTCTAACAGAAAGTCAATTAAAACTTAATACATTTTTATATTTTTATTACAAATATTGAATTTATATAATCTTTAATTTAATTACTATAAATGAAGTTAAACTATTTTGTATTAAGAAGTAAATATTAATTTTAATAAATTAATAATAATATTAATTAATTAATAAATTCAGTTTGACAGCATTGAATTAAAAATTAAATGAAATCAGATAATTTTTGAATATGAAAAAATATGAATTATGAAAACAATATATTAATTTTAGCATTCTTAAATAAAATTATTAAATTAATTCGAATCTTCAAAAATTAAAAAGTACTCTTCATTTATATTTCGCTAGAAAGAAATATTAATTTAAACCTAATTACATATATATATTAAAATAAACGCCTTTAAAGACTACTTCTAAATTGGAAAGAAATAAGCATTAAACATTAAACATTCATAAATGAATTTCAACTTATTTAAATTTAAATGAACTCAAATATACGCATTTAAAAATACTTTTGAATTATTTAAAGTACTGAAATATTGATTTTAAAAGTAATAAAATAAAGTGAACACAGTTAACATAAATAAATAAATAATTTTTATATAGAAACAAACATTAACTTCCGCTAAAATTCTATATACTTTAAATAAATAAATAAATTTTATTTCTGTATAAGTTTAACCCTATGTCCCGAGTGTTTCGATTGGGGATTTTATTAATCGTAATACATGAAACTTCTCTGTAATATAACTTAACTTAACAAATTCTCTTTAAAAAACGTAATAATAGTAAATGCTCAACGTTGTTGGAAGCATTTAATAAAGTCACATTGTACAATTGTACAAGCAAAAATCCTTTAAGCTCATTTACAACATTTAAGCGTGATTTTGTCGTACTGATAAAACTGTTTTTATCACGATATGCGCTGATGCATGAACTTGTAATAATAGTAAAGCTACTTACCCACCTCAAGTTGTGTTTTGGGGCACTGACAATCCCCTCAACTATATTTCATACTTATATATATATATATATATATATATATATATATTGCTTGCCGGGATTGGTAGAGGTAGAGGGCAACCATTGCGTTCCCAAATGAACGCGTTCTTAGTGTTTAAAGTTAGTTAACCAAATGCCTTTTATATGGCTCGTTGGTCGTTAAATATTTTGTTTGCATTGCCTGATGGATATTCATTGAAGGTTGAAGGAGACGCAACTTGGCTTAAAGCTGACAAATTTTTATTGCCATCGCGCAGATCGAGAGTTAGTTGGGCGTTGAAACTAAAAAGGAAATTAAAGGAAAATGTGCGTTGTAGTTTGGGTTTGAGTAATGGAACTTTGTCGGGAGATATACAAACAGTTGCCTAGATAGGATAGACCCACAGTTTACAGACAAACAGACAAACAGGCAGACGGACAGATAGATAGGAATGCCAGTTAGACTTGGCTTATTACGTGCAATCACTTTAACACACAGAGTGAATCTCTCTCTCTCTCTCTCTCTTTCTATCTTTCTCTCTCTCTCTCTCTCTCTCTCTTTTTATCTATCTCTCTCTCTCTGTGGTGCTATCCAAAAACTTATTAGACAGTCGGAAATTGAATATTGTTCTTGCAAAAATTGTTAAATGCTTTTTCGCTCAGAGCTAGTCGCTTCTGGCTCATCCTGTCCTGTCCTTTTCTATCCCATCCTGGCTGCCGTTGACGTTTTCGTTCTTTTTTTTTTGGGATTTATTTTTTAGAACTATGACAACTGTGTGGTTTTCACTTTTTGTATGACTTTCAAATTGTTTGTTACGTTTACGACATGTAATTAGCAAAAAAAAAAAGTTATCACATTCTGAAGAGTTTATTATGCAGTTTATACAAAAACCAATGAGTTTTTATCTATTTTTTTATAGTGGTCAGCAAGTTAACATGTGGAAAATGAGCAATGAACCCAAATAGTACATGAGAGTAGATTTGTTTTATGCAAATAATAAAAGCAAATGTAATCAGAGTCAGAGTCAAATAAATAAATCACAACTAAAACCATTTGTTTATTAAAAAATGTAAAGTTTTATATGTTCATTTGGCTCGTAACTAATTACCATTAATAAAATAAAATCATAAACACTTTTTTTAATCATTTCAAAATATTAAAACCTAATCGAAGTGCTGTTTAAAATACTTTATAATTTATTTTCCAATTCGCGTTTAACAGGAGGCAAATTAAACTATTTACAGCTGTCTTACGCATAATTTTGTAACACTTCTCTGAGACGTTAGATGACATTGTAAAGATGTAAGAAGCAAATGCCAATATTCGCACAACTTTTCGTGGTTTATTTACTTGCAAAATCGCATTACACATACGACCTGTTGTTACCACGGTACATAAGCTGTCGCCTTTATACAGTGCGTTACATTACAGTACAGAACATGCAGAAGCACACAGACAATAAACATTTGAGCACTAGTCATCATTAGTTACATTTTGTAGCATATGATAAGCTCATTAGGCTAATGTAAGCAACAATGTCAGTTAAGTGGCATTACGCATACGCCGTGTCTGTCACAGAGCTTTAACAAAATGCTTTTAAATTGTAAATTATCCATGGAAAGTTGTGCTTGCAACTTACCTGTTACCAGCTGATTCTACTGGTTATTGAAGCAGCTTCAAATTGTTGTTGCTGTTGTTGTTGTTGTTGTTTGTGGAATCTTTTGAGAGTATCTTCTGTTCTATCTCACTGACACTGCCACTGCCACTCTGCCTCCATCTGTTAATGCCACTTGAGTGCAACGCTTGGCTGGGCTTAAACTCTTTGCTGGCATTTGAGAGCAGCTGCAGAGCTGAAGGAGCTGCAGTATCTACAATACCACTTTGCATTCGCTCACACATACAGACGCACACAAATACATCTATGAACTTGGAATTGAAGTTCAATCCTCCTTTTCATCTTGGCTAAAAAGCACAAACGCATGTAAATTGGCCAATTTCGTGCTGTCTCTGGCAGGCCAATGCTGCTCCCACACAGAAGTGCAAAAAAATTGCATTGCTTCCTGTACGAAATCCTTTTCTTTTCATTTATCCTTTCTACTGCGTCTGCCGTATTTTTTTTCTCATTCTCTTTCCGCTTCTCTTTTATTTTTACCCCCATTTTTTTTTATTTGGGGGATTTTTTTTGCTTTCTTGTTTGATTTGCTACTTGCGCATTTTGCTGATTCCCATTTTTTTCTTTCATTTATTTCATTTTATTTGTTACTTCTTTGACAGCCGACGAAGACCTTCCGAAACAGAATGAAGATATGCATCTCCCCAAAGAGTTTTCTTTTGTTTTTCCTGATTCTTGTACTGTCGTTGCCATGTCAAACGACTGCAAAATTAAAATTGCAGCTAATGACATAGCGAAATTTATATTCACTAGCTGATGCAATAATAAATTGGGTTCTTTTATGATTGAAAATAATTGAACGTAATTGCATTATGTCATGCCAAAACTTAATTTATATTAATTACATTGAATAATGTTTGTAAACTAATCCAATCCGAAATTATATTGATTTATTTACAGTAGAATAAACTTGCCTATTAACTATTTTGCCAATTAAAACTTACGAACTACAGAATTATTACTACAAAAATGTCAATATATTAAATGATGTAATGAGGATAATTATTCAGATTTTTTATTTTCATACTGCACACTTCAATGTGTAATCAAAAACAAAAATTTACGTCAAATATGTTCAATATATCATGTTAAATCCTTGGAATCAAGCGACAAACACAATGTTTTTTCTCGAGAAAGAAAACTTTTATCGCTGAGCTTTGTTATTCCTTGGGATATCTTCGCATGATATATCTAATGGCCATGTAAATAGCATGTAAGCTGTGTTTGCTTCCCCATTTTTTGTTTTTGGCTGCTTTCTTGCACGCTTTACTTACCACCCCATTTGCAACCCTGGTTCTTTATGTCACATCAATCACATGACGACTTTCCTGAAAGTGCAGCAGAAATGTATGCTACATTTTTTGCACTTAAGTAGCTGTGTGTGGATATGTGTGTATGTGTGTTTAGTTCTGTTGAATTTATTGTTGCTGTTGCAAAACCGCACCAGTTGGCATTATATATTGTGGCATGCCAGCACCACTGCGATTTGTTAAGGCAACCACGGCAACCACAGCAGCCATTTCACCTCGACTTCTGTCGCCTGCTCATTAAAATTTTAAATAAATATTATGCTGAACACAAGCGCGCTAAATAATTAATGTTAAGTAATATCCGAGACGTTGCCTTCGTCAAACTTTGGTTGACCGCAATGGCAGACTAGCTGATAATATGCACTCAAGGTGTGTGTGTTTGTGTGCGAGTCGGTTAGGAATTCTAATTTGATTAGCGCTAAGCAATCTCCATCAATACACACAAACACACACACACACACACATACAGAAGAGATTGATGCTTGGCAATCGTTTGCAGGCGGGCTTCATTAAAACTTTGAAGCTAGCAATTGGTTGTGGTCTATGCTTAGGGCGAGAGTGAGTGAGAGAGCCAAAGAGACCTGGAGCTACACTTCGAGGTAAGCTTACCACGGCGTTTCATTAAATCTGAGGTTTGCCAAGCAGCTGCTGCTAGAGAAATGTGCAGCTTAATAATGTTGAGGAAAATGTTGCCAATATAGTGAAAATGTTTGCTTAAGCGGGTACCTTAACATCTCCAGCTCTTTGGACCACTGCATAATATTTACCTCTCTATTAATATAATTCATTCACAAAATCAAACAATTATAATTGTTAGTTGTTATGTATTTGCTATCAAATTCGATTTCAGGCTTAGTTTCGATGTACGCACACAACGTAGCCATTTCGATAGATAGTAAACGATTGATTAAGGCGGTAGGTCGATAATAGTGGCTTCGGCGATGAATCGATGTTAATAATGATTTTGGCGATCAAACTGAGCTTGCTTTCTGCTGCGAACAATTATTATTACATTTATTGTATGATAAAGTGAAAGAATCTATAATGTCAGCATTGAGTACATCAAAGTATAATAAATATAAATTATATATATAAATTAGCAATTATATTAGAATTGGCATCCCTCTTATTATTATAGTTTAATGTGCAAATTATATACAATTTGTTCTGGAAATTCGAAAATAAATTGAATTTAATTGAATATTAAATAAATGACATAATAATCAACAACCGTTGTCGTTCTTGTTTCAATGTCCAATTAGCCCATTTTTTCTATAAAAACTTGTTCCTAATGCTCAACTTAATATCTTATATTTCGCTGTCTGTCCCTGTACAATTAAATTAACAATCTTTTATGCATTTCTAAATGTTGGTCGAAGAAGACTTTGCAAAATCAAAAATAATTACAGCAAATATTTCAGTTGTTGTTGTGGCAATTTCGCATATTTTTGCGTTGCATTGTAAGCGCTGTGAAGACTGCAAGAAAGAGGAAAAAAGAAAAATAAAACTGAAGCTAAATATAAACGACAGCAGTGGCGAGTGGCAACGACAACGCTGGCACTGTAAGTGCCTCCTCATCGGCTGGGACCGAGACGAGTGGCTCGGCCAACGGATTCGCATCGCATTGCCAAATGCAGTGGCTGCCTGTCAGCCGATTCCCTGGCTGGGTTGATGGTATAGTGAGAGGTGTAGGGGGTAAAACAACTTGGTAGCATCTCTCTAGCACTGTAGATGTCACAGGGCTGGCAGCAACTTGGAAACTTTCGCTATTCAAGTGCCTGCCCTCGGCGCAAATATTTATGCAGCTCGATAAGTGGGTCTTGATAGCCGTGGAGCAATGAATCCCTTCGAGTGACAATAAGAAAAAATATAAAAAAATATCAAGTTTTATATAATAGGATTATATAGCCTTCATTAATAGTTTACTATTTGAATATTAACTGAGAAATCTCTTTAAATAATTGGATTTATTCAATTGTTCTGATATCTTGATAAATTAATATTTCTCAATATTTTATTTATAAATTGTTAGTGTCATTCTATTTGAAAACTAAACTTATGTTTTTATATAAGTCATCTTTTCTATTTTTTCTCTGTAATATTATTTTATCCCAATCTTTACACAAACAAAGTTTGTGTAATTTCTTCCCAGAAAGTCAACTCTATATCATCAAGTGTATCTCACTTTCTATTTGTATTTGGAGAAGTTGATTTTCAGCCCTAGTATATGGCATTATTTGTCTATAAATCCGTGTATATGTTGTCTGTATATTATGTACTAAATCTGTCGTTTTCCTTCAATATGTCAACGGTGTTGGCCGTTGACGCCGTTGCCATCGTCGCAGGTCTCTTTTTTTTTGCATTTTAGTTTATTTTCTTGGGGCTATGCTCTCAGCTAGATTGTGTTATGTTGTTTTGTTTTGTGTGTGTTGTCGTCGTCGCTAAAATTTAATTAATGTGAAAATTTGCACAGACTAAGGCTATTTATAAATTGTTGTAAGTGCTCGCCATTGCCTGCCGCTCAATATACAAATGTATGCCATGTGCAACGTATGTTAATTGAAATTTGTGGCGTATGTTGCCCAGAAATACATGTCGAAATTCTCAGCTAAGCTGCATATCGAGCATACTTTGTTTGTTTGGTTTAAAGTTAATTTTCACTATATGGAGCGGCAATTTACTGTTTTAATGTATATATTTTCACGCAATTGTTGCTGCTTTAATATGCAAATGTGACATGATGGCGATTTTCTTGTTTTGCATATCAAACACATTGACGAGTTGTGAATGTCCCATTTTGGAGCGTAGGCGTGTCCAAAACCTCTCCCAAAAGCCATCCTGATGTCTAGCACCGAGCTAACAAAAGCACTCGAAAATCTGAATTCTGAATGCGGAAAACTGACAACTGAATACTGCAAACTGAACTCAATGTCAGCAGGTCGACCACTCGACATGCTTTTTGTTATATCCTATAAACAATCACAATTTGGGGCTTATAAGTTTCGATTGAAAACAAATCATTTATGCTCTTATTTTGGCTTAACTTAATTTTAATCGTAGAAAGAGTCCGTTAGAGAGATCTTAACTTTTATTATAAAAATATCGATAACAAAACTTGCGATATTTGTAGACTGTTTGTCTAAAGTATTATCAATATTATACACATTTTAATGTGTATACAGGGTATCTTCAAGCTGTATAAACTACAATTGCTTTATGATATGTGTGGTCTGCTGTTGATTTTCACTATAACGCACAGGTGAAAGGTTCATTCGTGTGCCGTTTCCACTCTTTGAGCGGTCGGACGTGGATGCTGCTCAAGTCTTGAGAGCATCAATGAAAAGTGTAATTGAATTTTGATTTAAAGTCCTTTGATATCAGACACAAGACACCATACACTTGGGTTGCTCCATGGTTAGGGTTAGGCAACCACTTCAATTTAGCTGCTTTGTTCAACCGCCTCTGCCTTCTGCTGCGGCGTCAGTGTTGCAATCATTCTGTGCTATGCTTTTGAAAAGTTATCGGAAAAGTAAATCGATAAACTAATGTCCTTGCATGTGTGTGTGCTGGCCGAATGGCAAAGCCAAGTTGGGCCAAAAGCGACCAATAAAAATAGTTGCAAACACAATAGAAAAGTTCTTGCAAATTGATTTGTTGCAGATGTTTTGGGGCTTTTGCAGCCAATGCCAGGGATTTGCCAGACATGTGGTCTCTCGGCCCGATTTTCGTCTTTTACTTTAATTACTTAGATTAATTGAAAAGCTATCCCTCTCTCTTCTTCCCCCTTTTTGTTGTTTGCTAGAAAGCCAACTGCAAACTGCAAATTGCAATTTTAATTAAACTCCAATAGTTGGCCAAGTTGAATTGGCAATCGAAGTTGCAGTCGCTTTCTATTTAGCTAGCAAAAAATTTGATACACAATCGTTTGCATTTTACGCTTTAGAAATCCAATTTTGTGCACTTTTATAATGTTTGCATTACTGATTACTGATGTATATACACATTAAATATGAATATCAATTGCATTTTTAATTACATTTTTCCAATTGATAAATTCTATAAACTTTTGGGTATTATTATTTATATTTCACATTAAACATATGTATAAACCTTTAACCATTGCAATTATGCTTAAGTGTTCAGTTGAACGCTTTTATTCCACTAATATCCTCCAGTTCTCATAATGAGCTCTTAATCCTCATCACAATTACAGGCGCTTTGCCACGGAGCAGCTGACAACTGGAAAATGGTAACACCCATGGCCCAAACTCATTACAACCTCATTAAACCGCAGCCTTGTGCAGAATTTAAGCAAAAAAAAAAAAGCAGCAACAACAAATAATAATCACAACGCTGCTTAAATTTAATGCGACCTCTTGCCCCCTCTTGCACACCTAATACAGCAACTGTGCATAGCCCTTTATAATTGCCGCATATCGCCGCCAAAAGCAACTCTAACGGAAAATATTTTGTAATTTAAAACGCGCGACAGACCCCAAAAGGTCTGCCGCACACCTTTGCGGCAAAGATGTTACCCCAATCGCTCCCCCTCTCCGCTCCTCTAACCACTCCCTTTTCAAAATGTCAGCAGATTGGTGGGTCGCCGGATCGGCGAGCGGTAGCTGCAATGTTAGCGCTAATAGATCCCAAAGCTAAAGCCCAGAGAGCACAAGCCTTTCACTACCCCACAGACTGTGAGGTAGCCAGGGAGCTCTGCTCACTGCGTATGTGTATGTGTGTGGGTGTGTTACAGACTAGAACATGAATAACGTGGCTCGTCTGTGTTTTGGGCCAGGCCAGGCCAGCAGCCACACAAAGTCAGCCAAAAATGTGTTTTCGAAACGAGCCAAAGCCCGAGCCAAAAGCCAAAAGCAGTGCACAGTTATTTTAATTAGAAACGAAGTAATTTGCATATTAAGCGCGCCCAGAGAGAGCGAGAGAGCGAGAGAGCGAGAGATATACAATATTTACTATACACAGACAGTGAGATGGAGCGAACGTGTTGTAAAATTTACGAATTTTTTTCAATTTAGACGCGGGCGCCTTTGGACTCCTGGGATTCAGGAATAAACAATAAGTGAACTTAAGCGCACTTTAAATGAGTAATGAGTGTGTTTCGCGTTAAAAAAAAGTCAGAGAAACGTTTTCAATATACAACGAATTGTTTGTACAATAAAACAAAAACAATTACGAGTTGATTGTGCGACGAAATTGCATTAGAACTCAAATAAGATTATTTTTGGCTGATAAAAACCAAAACAAAACCAAAAATAACGAATTACTTAACATCTTAAAGGAGCGAACTATTATTTGCTCATGTTTCAAATTAATTGCAATCCTAAATTTGTTTAGGTTATTGTTTTTAGTTACCTTTTTTTCTTTTCCTTTAATTCAAAGTATTTTTTGAATTATTTACAAATGCTATCTAGCAACTTTTACTCAATTTCTGCGTATTTAAATCAAATTATTCCATGTTTTTGAAGTTGATCAGTGAAGTATATAATCGGTGATTTAATGTAGTAATTATTTGTTGATTTTCGCAAACACGTCTTCTTTATTTTCTTGCTGTTGGCCTTTTATTTGTTCTCTTTTCTGAAGTAAACAGATCTAGGTCAACGTGCGAAAGCGAGATTACTATCTCGATCGCTCACCTTATTATATGCAGACAAAGCGAGACAGCTACTGGATGCTTATAATCAGGGAAGGGGGGTTTATACAATATAGTGATGGGACATCGGTATGTAAATATTTGTACAGCTAAGCAATAATGAATAAAATGAATTATTATAGTTAATAAATTACTATAAAAAATACAATAAAAATACAAAACTTATGAGGCGGCTGCTTTCAATAAAATATTATTCTTGCTATAGAATTTACAACTTTGTTACTGACCTTAAAGTATGCTAAAATGTTTGCATTTTATAAATCATTGAATCTTTACATTTCGTATGTGACATCTCCATGCTGTCGCTTTAAGTGAACTTCGGCAGAGCGTGGTGTCGTTGCGATGACCCATTTAGATTTGTGTTTTCTAGATTAAAATTGACATTTAACTGTGATTATCACAAAAGCTTTTAACTTGGCCAGCGAGTTGGCTGAGCGACAGGGCAAAATTGTTGTTTTTATTTTGCTTTTTCTGCGTTCACCAGCAATAAGGAAAACGGTCGCAACTTGACAGCCAGACGAGAGCTCTGGCAATCAGTCAATCAGTGGGCGAGAAGTTAACAGAGAAGTCAGTTATTCAGTCAATCAAATGTAGAATGTTGGAAATCGGAGGAGAGGTGTCCTTAAACGTCTTTAGAGTAATTCATATTATTTTGTTTTGTCTGTTTTGCCATTTCTTCCATGGAAATAGGAACTTCAAAGTTGCCTCCGCCAACCCAAATTCAATTTCTTTTTGTTATGCGCCAAAGGACATGCAAACTAAACTGATTTGAAATGCAGCAAGCGGTGGCCAACGCTTGGGGCGTACAATTTTAGGCAACATGGCCTCTCCACTCTCCTCGCTTCTCTCTCTCTCTCTGCAGACGTGATGGTATGTAAACAGATTCTTTGGGCCGGAAGGATGGGAGATATGAAAACTTCTGGACATTGGTACCTTGGGTGGTGTGAACAATTTTGAAGCGACAGAAAATGTCAGCTGCTGTCAACGCTAAAGGAAATTTGAATAGGCAAATCGTAAAGTCAAGATGACAGAATACGATATTATACTAATAGTATACAAGCATGGAACGAGGGTTGTTCATTGAGTTAAGTGCAATCAACAGGCAATATTTAAAGAACATAAAACACATTTACAATTTGTTAGTAATTTAAATCTATTGGAGCTTTACAAACGTTTAATTTAAGATAATCTCTTCACATAATTGAATACACTTTAATGTCATTGAAACTTAATATTATCATTATTTCTTTATAAAGAATTTTATTTTAATTTATATTATATCCCTCTCCTTATTAACAAATAAATGATGTTCATGTTATTCACAATTATATATTTAATATTTTAACCTTTAATCATTGCTTATTATTTCATAACTTTGATTGAGCTGCAAATCCTCTAAATTCAATTTTTGTTTTATTATTTTGAAGTCTATTTAGCTTTAATTTTTATAAGCTTCTGTGTATATTTTGCTCTTTGTATTTGCATAGCTGAATGTCCATAAAAACGCTACTGTAAATCTGTTCAGCGGCCTACTTAGCTATTCATGACTGCACACACACACCCACACACACACACACACACATAGACGCATAGACATACACCTTCGTGACTTAAGAACCTTCATAAACTTTGACGATTTTTAATTGCCCACTTCGTGGATACCTAAGCCAGGAATGTCATGGACCAACTATGTTGAAAAAATATATATAAATTTCTACGGGTCTCTTTGTAGATAGTCAGCTTGCATGGGTAACCTTAAAGATACCCTGTGCTATAAATATATGAATATAGGGAGTCACAGTTGTATAAACAATAATATTTATATTGTAACTTAGCATATTAACTTGTGATGGAAACTCCCTGGAGACTTTGCTGTTACAGCCAGCTTATTTCCTTTTATGTTTATAGGGTATTATGTGTGTATGCATGTTAAAAGCCAAGCTATGAAATTTGCACATCATCATTATCAACACAACAGTGAAAATTATCTGCTCAAATGAAGCTGCGGCACAGCCGTCGCCTGTCCAAAAGTGCTAACAATGCCACAGCCACAGACTGTGCCCCCCAACTCTGTCAGCTGCGTTCCCCCCACCCACCCAAAACAGCAAAAAAAAAAAACAAAAAAAGAAGAAGCATTTAGGAAGCTGCGAGGGCGACGCGTCAAATGCCTCACGGCAACTTCAACTTTGTTGCTGTTGCACTTGTTGTTGTTGTTGTTCGGCTGTAACATGGCAAATAAAAATTGAAAGCAAATGAGACAGCAGAGACACGGGACAAGGATGCGAATGGAGACACGGGGACATGCTGATGTCTCGCTGCGATGTCCCTGTCCGGGTACCAAACCGAGCCTCTCTTCCTCTCCC
The DNA here is from genome assembly GCA_035042075.1 of Drosophila macrospina. Classification (NCBI taxonomy): domain Eukaryota; kingdom Metazoa; phylum Arthropoda; class Insecta; order Diptera; family Drosophilidae; genus Drosophila; species Drosophila macrospina. Next base: position 3,269,158 of record JAWNLW010000591.1, read on the forward strand.
CTCCCCTCCCCTATTCAACACTATCCTCCTCTTCCAGGCGACCGTGTGTATGCGTTACCGTGTCTGACAGCTTGCGCTAAAAACGCCGAGTGTCGAGTGTCGGCCTCGGTCTCGGTCTCGGCTTGGCTTGGCGTGGCGTTGCTTGGCGTGGCTTGGCTTTTCGAGTGGTTGGTAATGCGTGACAGGCAGCCTTACATGCCCCGCTCACTCGTCCCTCGGTATACCATTGCTGAATTCAAATTTGATGGCAGCTGTGGCGGCTACAGCAGCGCACGTCCTGCCACCATTTTCCCGTTTCCCCATTTTCCTGCCCGGATGTGAGCCGACAGCAGCGTTTGTCTATGTCGTGTCTCCCCGTCTCGTTCTATCTGCTACTTCTCCATTTTATGTCTACGTCCGCCTACCCATACCAATTCCCCAGGCCAGACCCACACCCCCCTCGCCGACAGATACTTCGTTTCGTATACGAAAGTTTAAGCGAATTAAATTATTTGCTTTTTAGATTTCAATATTTCCGCAGTGGAGATTTTAGTCGATATCAGTGTGGCGTAAAGTGGTTTCTCTGTCTGTGTGGGTGTCTGTGTGTGTGTGTGTGTTTGTGCGTGTGCGTGTGTTAGTATTTATGGAATGAGATCTAAATTGAGTTTGATGATGCGCTGTAATCATAAAGTGCTTTGGGGCTGAACAAATTTGGACCTGGTTTAGCAGCTCAGGTAGACCCATAAGAGGTAAGCTTGCACATGTTTATTTTTGGCACAAGTTTCTTTGCTATCACTTAGTAATAAATGAGATTTTACAGTTGGACTTTGTATGCATGTATGTGTATGTGTGCATAGATATTCTATTCGAATTTGTAATATTATATTTATGATTGACAAGCGTAAGAACTTATAAAGCAATTTTCATTTACTATAAATATTTAACATGGCTTTGTCCAAACTTAATCTACATTTTCAGTTAATATTATTGAAGACTATTGCCAAATTTAATTTTGTTTTTTATATATTATTTTACTTATTTGAGTTGTAATTTAACATTCATTATAAAAAACAAATTCATAAAATATATTGAAATATTTTAAGTTATATAATATAAATTTATTTAATAATATTGTTTAATTAAAATATTAATAAGTTCATTAAAATTCACATAATATATTTAAACAACATAAAATAAATTGATTAAATAGTATTAACTACTAACAAATTTTGTAATATTAATATTATATACTTTATTGATATAACATTAAATTTATATTAATATTAATAATGTAAGAATCCAATTAAATATTAAATATAAAATGTTATGTAATAATTGTTAAATAAAAATATTGAAAAAAATTCACAAAATATATTTAAACTGTTTAAATAATATAAAGTAAATTTGACAAATAATCTTCATTAATTAATTTGTATATTAGTTTCTCCATATTAATTTTTACAAAATATATTTAAATTTTTTAATTATATAAAATAATATGTTAAATAGTATTATTAAAAATAGAAATAAATTTATTAATATATAATTAATACAAATATTTATATAAATTAATATCAACATTAATAAATCAAATAAAATTTTAAATGACAATTATTAAATTTGTAAATTTATATAATTAAACCATTTTTTATATTACTTAAAGAATTTGCTTTTAAATTGAGAATTCAGTTTAAATTGAGTTTTTATTTGAGATTAGTATAATCTATATTAGAAGAGATTCTTAGCATATCGAGAGATCTCTGCAGTTCTAGAAATTCTATATTTCAAAGCTCGCTTTTAGGCTGCATTTAAAACCAACGAACCAAACGCATTTAATTTGATTTGTATATTTCTTTATTTTCGCTTGGGCTGCATTCGAAATCATTAAAAAAAAATAGTAAAAACCAGCAAGAGGCCAAACCAAGCTGCTTTCTTTGCCTTTTCTTTTCTTTTCTATTTAAATTCCAACTCTAATTCAATTTTTCTCGCTGAATTTGCGTTTTTTTTTTACGGTCGTCTAGGCCGGCAAATTACCTAGGCAGCAAAAAGTAAATACGTAGACTTATAAATATTATATAAAAAAAATAAAATTAAATTAAATTGAGTTAGGGAAATGTAAGCATGATTATTATAATGCTGCTGAGTTTTGTTTTTGCTTTTTTCTGTTGCTTTTGCTTTTGTTTTTCTCTTTTATTTTAACATAAATATTGAAGATTGAGCGTGAGTGAGTGTGAGAGAGAAAGCATTACGTATCGCCGGACTAAAGTTTGCTTTTGCATGCCCAAAAGTTTGTCCAGCTCGAGACCTGCTTGACTTACACCAGCTTATTTCCGTGCAGGTTGAGTTCCGTTTAGCAGTTGTGGAAGGTAGTTTCAAAACTATTGAAGCGCACACAGCGCGAAGCGCATTCATTTACTCTCTCTGTGTGTGTGTGTGTGATTGTGTGTGTTTGTATGTGGGCGTAACGCCACGCCTCCACTTGCTCCGCTCCTTAGCTGTTTGCTGGAGTGAGCAAGTCCATTGCATGCCTGAATGGACGCGCAAAACATGCCATCATCATCATCAAAGGGAAATTAACCTAAACGGCCATGAAGCTGTTTGCTGGGCGTTACTGCCACTGAGGTTCTTCCTCTTCCGCATGCTGTGCTGTTTCTCTTTCTGCACTTCTTGTTGTTGTTGCTGTTGCTGTTCATGTTGTTGTTGTAATTGGGGGCTCTGCGGTTGCTTTACACGTCTCAACAGAGCGACCATAGAGCTCTCAGTAGGAAGTTTAACTGAAACTGGAACTGGAACTGGAACTGTGACTCGCACTGACGTTGCGTTTGAGTTTTTGGTTTGGCTATGACGTTAACAAGGGTGGAAGGGGGGATAGGGTTGAGAGGGTTTGTTTGGTGGCACTTCAGCGGACGCTGCGTCCACATTTTTGCTGATTATGAGGTTGAGCAAACTGGAAAATGTGTTAACCTCCGGTTTTGGTTGCTCCGTTTTGATTGCTGTCGTTTCACAGTCCTTCACCCCCTCTCCTTCTCCCCACCCATACACAACTCTACGCTGGCACAGATGCATTAACGGCGAGTTCGAACAGTTTTATCCACAGTGCAGACATCCTTAGCCACTTCAGCATTGAGATTGTGTTTGAGCTGCTGCAATACACTGAGAGGGCAGGGTATCCTTTATTTTGTGCTAATTGTGGTTACTTTTGCTGGTTAACTGCGCTAATTGAAGTTCTTTCCGTATTCTTTTTGTGGATTTATCGATACGTTTGTTGATCTTGTGGCACATCAAGTTGCATGTGCTGCTGTACCACTGCAAGTGTTACACATAAGATTTAAAGCTGCAGACTTGTATACCTTAGCAGAATAGTCCTTCGCTTAATGCAATGAAATTTCATTTGAGTAGAAATTAATTTCTTTACGTTCTTTTTATTTCATTTCTTAAAATTGTATACTTTACAAAAAATATATAATACAGAAAAATGCTAGCAAATATTAAATTAAATATGAATATTATCTATAGCAGTTTTATTTTGGCAATATAGAAAATATTTTAGATACTTTAGTAAAAGCAAGAAAAGAGTAACAAATGTAATATTGTTTATTTTTAAATATTCATTTAATTGTTAACTTTTTTTTATATATAACATAAATATATATATATATATTTTTTTTTTTGATTAACAAACAAAATATGCAATAAATAAAATAATTGTTGTTAGTTATGAAATTATGTAGTGCAATGTTAAGTATAATTTTATTTATTTTAAAACGTTTATTATTTATAATAATAATTTTAGAATATTATTGAATTATTTATATACCATAAATTATACTTTTTTAATTAATTTTAATAATATTTTAAAATATTCTTTAGAAACGTATATAAAATACCATAGGACAAAAATCGCTAACGAGTATTTCCTATAGGGTATCTTCTAGCCACGCAGCTTCTTCTAGCTCTCTTTGCCTGTTATCCGCAAGATTTATTGTATTATCTGTGTGCTGAAGTAATTTAAAGTGTGTCTTGTGCTCTCAGTGTGTTCGGTTCACTGCTTGCCAGGCTTAAACAAACTTCAAAGTTATAATTGTTATTGAGTTTTAGTTATATATAGTATAGAGTATATGTATCTCTGTCTTAGTTATTTAATATTGTTAATCAAACTTCACACTGCGAAATCCATCAGCGAGCCTTGACATGTTTTCAACCCTTTCAGCGGATTATAACAGGACTTTTAATTATTACACCGCGCCATATCCTTCTCCTTCCCCTCAAAGCTGTGGCAGATGCTGTGGCTTACACTGTTAGCGTGTGACAAATGAAAATCTATGACAAAGTGTTCTTGTTGTTGTTCTCGTTGTTGTTGCTGTTGTTGTAGTAAATGAAGCAAGTGCACATTAAGACTAAGCAGGCATATCCTTGTTAGAGCATTTGTTGCAAGGTAATTCATATTTATAAAAATAGCCATTAAAAGGGTTGTTCCACATGTATGTGTGACAACAGAACAGATACTTCACCCTCCCGCCAACATTTGAACCCCCTTCGCATGGGCGACCTGAGCAGCTTTTTATAAATACATTTTAATTTGGCTTTGTGCATTGAAACATATTTAAATTAAAGAGCATCGGCTTGTGAAATGCGCTTGCTTGGCGCATGTGGAGCTGGTCATGTCCTTTTTGCCATGTTTCATACAGTTTATCAATGTCCAATGGCCTCTACCCGCCATCCGCCGGATGGCAGTCCGGCCAAGCCCAACTTATTTGCGCTATGAAGCGTACTCAATTGTGAGGAACTGCTTACTGCTGCCGCCTGCCAGCTAGTTATGTGTATGTGTCCTGTCCTGTCCTCCTGTCCTGTTCTCCTGTCGTGCCTGTCATCCGTTCGATAAAATTAAAACCTCTGCTCATGTGCAATCCTCAGACCACAGACGGGACCAGGGCTGGTCTCGACCCGGCCAGCCCAGACCAAGTTTACGCCTTTGTTTATCAACTTGGCTATGTCCTCAATGTCCAGACGTCCTGGTCACTTTTCCCAACTCGTTCGTCAGCAGGCAAGTTCTTCTTTTTTGTTTATTTTTTTATGCATGCATCCTTGCCAAAAGGACACAATCAACTTTGTCATGCAGCTTGAAATGTTAAGCTAAAGTATATAAAGTTTATAAATATACTCAATAATTCATTTCTAAATGGGTTTCTAATGTTTTGGAATATTTAGCAAACGCAATAAAAAGTTAGCTTTGTTAATGGAAAAAAGGTTTAATTTGAATATCAATTGTGATTTAGTATTCGCAATATATCGATAGAAGAATTGGCTGGCTAATATATATATATCGATAACTAGTTAATGCTATCTCTGCTATCTGCTGCAGCATTTAACTCGCATAAGAGCATTAAATCTTCGTTCTCTGCTCGATAGTTTTTTTCTCCTTTATTTCTTATTTTATTTCTCTCTTTAATTTGCCTGGCCAACGATGCACAGCTGCTGATTTTACGAGTTTTATATGACGTGGACAACAAACAAGAGGAACGAACAATGAACATTTTGCCAACTCTTCACTTCACATATTTATCGATAATTGGAAATTGCAGATCTGCTGCCGACCCCAACAGTTCCCGCACACACACACATTCAACCATTTGCATATTGGCCATTGCCCACTGCCCAGTGACCATTTGCCATTCTTAGTCACATTATCGGATAACCAGTGGCACAACAGCAGGTGCTGCTGATGAGAGTGCAGTGTGATGCGCCCCCCCTCTCAACCCCTTTGGGCGGGCAGTCATTGATACATTGATTCATTGGCTGTAGAGAATGTCATTATTGAGGTTTCGACTTGTTTCAATCGAGTCAATGCCTCGCCTATGACTCTTTATTTCATATGCAGCAAACAATAAATACGCTCGTTTCTCTTATACGTGTATACTCCGCTATATGAACGACTAAAGAGGTCTAGACTTTATATACAGAGTGCCTGCAGTGTTGTGATAAGCGTCAATCCACATGCCACATTAGCCAGCTTTCATCTCGCTTACTCTCTTTCTCTCTCTCTCTCTCGCTCTCTCTCTCTCTCTCTCTCTCTCTCTCTCTCTCTCTCTCGCTCTCTCCCACCTACCATTAAGTGCGACGTTGCGACGCATTTGCTGACTGGCTAACGAGTTGTGCTAATTAGAATTGCGAGCAGAAAATGAGACTCCAAATGACAATGTACGTATTGCAAATTGTTGCTAATTGGCACTCTTAACTATTTCTTTCCACAACTCAGAGCAAGGTGCAATTTGCAAGCTACCGGCGCTAGATGGCGCCAGCGCTGCTTTCATTATTTTCACACTTGAAAGTCATTGCATTAAATATTCAAAAGTGATTACAACTAGTTGTATTTTTGAGCTTTAATGTTTGCCATAAATGTTAAGATATTTTGTAGCTAAAAGATAAGAAAACAATTTTAAATATATTTATTATTAAATACTAAATATTAATAATAGCAAATAGTCTATCTGCTGTATACGGTAGAAAGTAAATATATTAAAATACTAATAATAAACACAATGTAAATGCCAACTGTTGTTATATTTTGTAGAAAAGAACTTAACATAATTAAAGCTGGACCAAATGATTCAACTGTTGCCACACAAATATATATATTTATAACATTCTTAGACATTTTTAAATATTCAAAAGTGATTACAACTAGTTGTATTTTTGAGCTTTAATGTTTGCCGTAAATGTTGAGATATATTGTAGCTAAAATTCTTATCTTTTATTATATTATTTACAATTATATTTACAATTATTATATACAATATTATATAAACTTTTAACTAAATACTAAATATTAATAAGAGCAAATAGTCTATCTGCTGTATACGGTAGAAAGTAAATATATTAAAATACTAATAATAAAAAATAGCAATAAAAGAATATAAACACAATGTAAATGCTAACTGATGTTATATTTTGTAGAAAAGAACTTAACATAATTAAAGCTGGACCAAATGATTCAAATGTTGCCACACAAATATGTATATTTATAACATTCTTAGACATTTTTATAATTTAGTTTTAATTGAGAATTTCTTTTATGTATGTTGTATTTAACTATACATAAACCAAACACTTGACTTGGTTTCACTTTGAGTTCTACTCTTGAACTAAATATAGGACAGTTTGGTGAATCATCTGCATTGAATGCAAATGACAAGTTTTAATGGGCGCTGTCGCCACTAAAGCATATTAATCGAGTGTATTTAACATATTTTGCAAAGCTACTTGATTATCTTAAGGTCTGCTAATGCTTAGATATCTGCTCAAGTGATTCAAAGTGGTTTGCCGGCTCATCTGCTGCCTACAGCCACCCCCAGCAGGCAGCCTTGCCTCTAACTGTCTCAAGGCAACTTTCACTTGCATTCGAGGCTCATTTTGAATTCTGCCTTACCCCCTTACATTCCCACCTGCCGTACTCTCAGTTCAGTTCAGCTCAAAGGCTTTTCATCATGCGCTTCAATGCCATTTAAAGCTTTTGACAACAAATACAGCAAATGCAAACAAAATATGAGAAAAACCGTCTACACCATTGACTATAGAGAGTGGAGCGCGTTATCCTTTCGCAATGTGTAATTAAAATATGCGCAATTAAAATGGAGCAAAAGAAGCGCACAATGCTTCTAATTCGAGTATGAAAAAAATAAAAATAATATGCAGAAACGGCACTTCATAAATGTAAATGTAATTTCCATATCACATTTCCAGCATATGCGATATCCAAGCATATAAATTGAAATTTCATTAAGAAAGTTCTCGCTTTAGCTTTACGCAGCGCATGAAAGAGAGAAGATGCTGTCTCTGCGCTTATATGTGCGCTCTCTCTCTCTCCCCTCTCTCTCTGTCTACCACTTCGCTCATGTCACTTCAAAATTGAAATGTATAATGGCATTCATATGTATGCATATACGTATCTCTGTATGCGTGTGTTTGTGTGAGAGAGCGAGCATGTTTCTGTGTGTGTGTGTGTGTGTGTGTGTGTGTGTGTGTATGCATAGGCGCACTTGAGCGACTTAATTGTGTCGTGTTAACGTCAAACACATGCAACAAACATGTGCAAACAAATGATGTGTGTGTGTGTGTGAGAGAGAGCGAAAGAGAAAGAGAGAGAGAGAGTGAGAGAGGGAGCGAGATGAAGAGTGAGCATAGGGGAGACGAATGGGTCTCTTTGGCACGTTTATGTCAGTGCCGTGTTGACAGATTCAACCACCCAACAAAAAACCCGTTACCAGCCTACCTTCCGTTGTACGCACACACACACACACGCACACACACATATACAGAGAGAAACATATACGTATAGAGGCCCAGTGTTTTATTTTATAAAAAACAACACACATATACAAACATTCACTCAAGCGGCAAAACATATCCGTACACATCCGACCCCCAAAACGAGCCCACCCATCCTTTCAGCTTGTATCCTCCATCTCCTCATGCCCTGCTTATTTTCTGCCTACCGCCCAGCCCGCCCACCTGCCAGGCAGCCATTGCCACCTGTCATAAATTTCCATATGCGCGAAAGGTTGAGCCGTTATTTTTTACTTAACTGCAGCATACAGGAAATGAAATACACTTTCTTTAGGCCATGTTCTGAAAACGGTTAGGAATGCTTGCAGCTGTCGAATATTTGTGCAAGTTATTTATATAAGTAACTAAAATTAAAGATATTTCAAATTCAAAACGAAATAATAACTACTAATTTATATAACTACAAAATATTTTCATTATATAATCATATATTTCATTTTATTATTTTAATATTGAATAGATTACAGAAAATGTATTAAATCATTTATTTAATTTAATTATTATAATATTGAATACATTATTTAATTTAATATTTTGTTAATATTTATATATATATTATATTTAACACAAATAAAAACATACATTTTCTATATATATTAATTAACTAAGTTATATACATAAATTTTACATTAAATTGCAGAAATTTCGATATAAATTAAAAATAATTTTTTAAGCTTATTAAATGTGATTTAAAATTATAAAACATTTAAAATCTATCAATGATATCGAAGCGTAACTCAATAAAAATAAACATAAGCTATATCTTTCTTAGTTAATTACATTAAATTAACAAATCAGACATTAAATTGCAGAAAAGTTGAATGTAATTTATAAAAATAAAGTGAATTTATAAAAAATACAGTGAATTTATAAAAATACAGTGAATTTATGAAAATAAAATGTAATTTAAAATTATAAAAGGTCTAAAAACTGTAGACTGTGATTTGGGAGCATACCACAAGCAAAAACATACATTTTAATACAAATTAATAACTTAATTAATTAAATGAAATGATTGAAAAATAAATCAAAAACATTAAATTGCAGAATTGTTGAAAGAAATTTAAAAAATATAATTAAGTTTTAAAAGTTAAAAAAGAATTTACAGAAATGCAAATATCAGTTATAGTAAATCTCAATATATATTTCATTTTAAATTAAATATAGATATATATTAAATATATATATAAAATATATATAATTTGAAAGTAAATATAAATAAATTTACTAAACATATATATTTAAATTAAAAATTCAAATAAATATATATTTAACTTAAATGTAAATAGAAATATATTATAAATATATATTTAATTTGAAAGTAAATATGAATATATTTATTAAACATATATATTTAATTAAAAAGTTCGAGTAATATTTACTTATTACATATATATTTCGTTAAAAAGTTCATGTAAATATATATATTTAATTTAAAATTAATTTCAAATAATTATTCATATATTTAATTTAAAATCCAGAGAATTTCAGTCTTCATCTTTTTGCTGTACACTTTCAAAACTCTAAAACAGTTAACTCTTTTACTAACAATTGCAACAATTGAAAGCTTTGGACTTTCGCACAATTAGTGCAACAAAATTAATGTTGAATCTTGCCTACAATTGAGCCGTGTCGTCTTGGCTAACATTGCAATGCAGACTGCCATTGGTTAGGGCATGGCTCGAACTTTTTGGCTGCCAACAGCAGCATAAAAGCAGCTGTTCCGTTATGGGGCTGAGACTGAGGCTATTGGCGGTGAGGGCAGCTGATGCATAATAGACATACGTGAATGGCTGGGACAAGAAATAAAAGTGAAAAGTTGAAAAGCCATTTTCACAACTGACTCAACGATACTGCGTTCACATTTCGATTATGACAGTGCTAAAAATACCGCGAATGAAATTCAAATGCAATTTTCAATCAGTTGTCCAGTCTTTTCTATAAACTTTTTGTTGTTTTTCCTTTTTCCTCTTTTTTTTTTTTTTGCCATTGTCTGTGGAAATTGAATTTTCCATTTGAACAATGACTGGCTGCTGCTGAAGCTATAACTGTACCTGTGCCTCTGCACCTGTTGTACCTTGTTGTACCTGTGCAATGGAATATGAGTGTGAGCACAGGCTGCCCCCCAGCTGATAAGTTTCAAGCCTGCGTTGCTAATCCAATGCTGGCTGGGCAATCAATTTGGTGTTGACGTCTTTTAATGAACACTTTTTGCATTGCTCTCGCTGTCTGTCCCACTCGGGCGCTCTCTCTCTCTCTCTCTTTCCTCTGTCTGTCTCTGTTTTCCATTGCTTGCCCACTTGCTAGTTGGTTAATCACAGTGTCCAAGCAATCTGAGTATGCCAACTGAAAAGTGAAAGGCAACAACTAAAAGCTACCTAACCAATACCAATACCAATTGCCAATTGCCAATGTTCCCTTCCAAAGGGGGTGTAGAGAGAGAGAGGGTGTGGGTTGTGCTGTGGCCAGTTGACAGTTTCATTAGTTGGTTTACATGTCCTGGCGTGTTGTGCAGTAGGTGCCAGTTTCTGTTGCCTTGTTTGTTTGCATTGTATTGCCATGTTGTGCAGGATATTGGCTGGCCTGTCCTGTCCTGTGTTGTCCTCTGTTGTCCTGGCCTGGCCTCACTGTTAGCTCTGCTTGGCCCACTCGATTTCTCATACTACTCGGTCTTGTCTTGTTGTGGCATACACCGGAAGTCGAGTGATAAGTTTATGCTGACATGTTGCCGCACTGCCTGTACTCTAGCTGCCTGTGTATGCGTGTGTGTGTGTGTGTGTGTGTGCGTGTGTGTGTGTGTGCGTTACCAGCTGAAAGCTTTCATAAGTTGATTTAAAATCTTAACTTTTGACAATAACTTTGGCTGCTCTGCTCAGCATTGTTTCTGCGCCAGCACCTCAGCAAATTTATAAAACAAATGATAAATAATTTATAAAATTGCAGTTTTTAAGCGCTGAACTGTGCACTAAAACAATATTTGACAAATCCAAAATTGTTAAATTATATTTTCTGACATTCATTTAGTTCATTTGAAGCTAGAAAACTCAAGCGCTTAATTGGATTTGCAGCTTTGCTTTGTCATCTTGCAAATTAGTTTTAATATTAAAACCCAATTTACTAATTCCTTGAAATAAATATATGTATAAAAAAATGCTGTTAAGTAACATGCAAAGCTGTTGCGAGCAGAACAAAGCAATTAATTTTCATGCAGTCCCAAAAAAGTATGCTATGAATTTGAAACTAAATTAGAGCTTAGACAAACAATTGCAGAGAACAATTTGTCGGAAAACTAAGGCATTTAATTAAAGGAAATAATAATAGGAAAAAGAAACAACTCGTAGCAACAACTTATATGCTGTCTATGCCGTTTATTGTGAGCTGCATTCTGCATTTGCCTTTTCCCCTTTCAAATTGGAAACCCATTTAAATTCAGCGTCAACTCGAATCACCTTACAGCATCGCACACGTATAGGCCTTTTAAGCAAGTTACCTTCTCCCCTGACACAACAGCAAATAACAAAACAACAGAAATGGAAAAAAGATTGGAAAACTCACACATTTGGCTTTCGTTCTGTGCTGTTGACCCATAAAAACAATAGAGACAGCAACAACAATAACAATAACAACAGGAACAACAAGAACAACATCAGCATCATCCAATGACCAGTGGGAAACTGACCAGAATGATGCGTAAGGCAATTCCAATGTAAAAATTGAACAAACTGTCAGTTGCAATAGGCGATTGACGAGGTCTACAACACCGCATCAAACTACACCGCATAACATAACACAGGCACAAGCACAACACTACACGTCACTGGCAAGCAAATGTTTAGCTCTCATTCTTCTAGGCAGCTCGACTGACCGAGCCTCAAGCACTGCAAGAAAAAACTGAGTGTTTTGTGGTTTATAAAGTTTTTATTTAAATTTTTAGCTATTTGTTCAATATTTATTAATTATTATTGTTATTAATTATTAATATTATTATTATTTGTTTATTGTAATAATTAATATTATTATTTGTATACTTTAACATTTATAAAGCTTAGTTTATGTTGATAAATGCAAGAAAAAACTGAGTGTTTTTTTGTGGTTTATAAAGTTTTTATTTAAATTTATAGCTATTTGTTTGATATTTATTAATTATTATTATTATTAATTATTAATATTAATATTATTATTATTTGTTTATTGTAATAATTAATATTATTATTTGTATACTTTAACATTTATAAAGCTTAGTTTATGTTGATAAATGCATGAAAAAACTGAGTATTTTGTGGTTTATAAAGTTTTTATTTAAATTTTTAGCTATTTGTTTGATATTTATTAATTATTATTATTATTAATTATTAATATTATTATTTGTATACATTAACAGTTATAAAGCTTAATTTATGTTGATAAATGCAAGAAAAAGCTTAATGTTTTGTGGTTTATAAAGTTTTTATTTAACTTTTTAGCTATTTGTTTAATATTTATTAATTATTATTATTATTAATTATTAATATTAATATTATTATTTGTATAAATTAATATTTATAAAGCTTAGTATATGTTGATAAATGCAAGGAAAAACTGATTGTTTTGTGGTTTATAAAGTTTTTATTTAAATTTTTAGCTATTTGTTCAATATTTATTAATTATTATTGTTATTAATTATTAATATTATTATTATTTGTTTATTGTAATAATTAATATTATTATTTGTATAAATTAATATTTATAAAGCTTAGTTAATGTTGATAAATGCAAGAAAAAACTGAGTGTTTTGTGGTTTATAAAGTTTTTATTTAAATTTTTAGCTATTTGTTGAATATTTATTAATTATTATTATTAACTATTAATATTATAATTATTAAAATTAATATTATTATTATTTGTTTACTGTAATAATTAATATTATTATTTGTATAAATTAACATTTATAAAGCTTAGTTTATGTTGATAAATGCTTCGTTTATTAAATTCATTAATATTTATAATAAAATATTTAATAATAATAAATTGCTAACAATTTATTTGCACAATTTTAAAAATATTTATAATTCTTTTTGCTAAATTGTAAATTATAAATACCCTGTAATATACATATATTTTAAGTGATGTGATTTAAGCAGTTTCCACTTCTCTCTTCTTCTTCTCTTTAACTTCACCAACGTTTCTCTCAGTGTAAGCATAGGCTTTCGCTGTTGTAGTTGTTGTTGTTGTTGCTGCTGCTGTTGTTGTTATCACAGTTGTTGTAGCAACTTTGTTAGCCAACACGCTGAAAGAGGCAAGAGGACACATCGTGTGCTGCTGCATGATAATGGCCCATTGGACGTGGATGTCGACGTGGACACATGGACAACATGGCGTTCGTTTGTGTGCATAGGTGTGAGTGTGTATGAATAAGTTTGTGAGAGTGCATGCCTGTGAGTGTGTATGTGTGTGTGCGTGTGTTTGCCTGTGCCTATAAAAGTGAACGGAAGTTAATACGTTTACCTGCCTTCATTTTTTTTCCTTTTACTATAATTCTCACGCAGCTGGCGTCATCTACATTGTTATATAGAGTTTGTTGTTGCTGTTGCTGTTGTTGTTGTTGCGCAAACCGGGCAAATTGAATTGCGTTAATACGCTTTTGGCATATACGAGTGCTGGAGTCATGGGAGCAATAAATGGCCAAAATAAAAATGCATATGAAAATCTATAATAAAAATAGCCAACAAATTGAGTTTAAGTGCACAATACAAAAACAGAGAAATACAAACACAAACACACGCACACACACACACACACATATATATATATATATATATACAGAGACACACATACAGTGACATTAGCAGTCAGGTCAGCTGTGGTTTGGCTGTGCTTGCCCAAATGTAATTGTTGCATTGAACTGCGAGCATTTTTGGTAGTAAGCACTTACGGCTAATGGAGTTACATAAACATATACGACTTTATTTATTGAGTGCCAGCAGCGATAATCATTTGGATTAACTAGTCACAGTTACTTGCAGTCGCTACGAAATTAGCTGCACTACTCAGTCTTGTATTTTGCTAAATAATTTATGCAGCTGTAAATACTAAGTTAGTTTGTGTTTAGTAGACTGAAATATACTTTAATTTGAATCGTAGAAAATCTGTTTTATTATTCGCTATTTAATAGGAAATTGATATTAGATTATATTAAAAATATATTGCTTTAATTGCAATACAAATACTAACTAAATAGGAATAAATTGTTAACTAAGCAAATTGTGCATACTAATTAAATAAGAGTTCTTAAATTAAATTAAGTTAAAATAAATAAAGTTGCATTAAATTAAAGATAAGTTGAATTTGACTTCCTTATCTTATCTGTTCTGTTCCTTATCTGTTTGATTATTCATACTAATTTAATTAAAAATTGATTAATTATTTTAAATTAAATCAAAGATTCATTGAATTACTTATTAAATAAGAGAGATTAACTTAAATTAAACATAAGGATATAGATTTTTTACTAAGACAGATAATTAATTGAGTCATTTAAATTAAAGATATGTTGAATTTAGTATCCTAGCTAAGCAAATTATGCGTAATAATTAAATAAGAGTTCTTAAATTAAATTAAGTTAAAATAAATAAAGTTACATTGAATATAAGATAAGTTGAATTTAACTTGCTTACGAAACAGATTATTCTACTAATTTAATTGAAAATAGATTAAGTATATTAAATTAAATCAAAAATACATAGAATTTAGACTTTTTACTAAGCAAGTAATGCATACTTATTAAAAAAAGAGAGATTAACTTAAATTAAACATAAGTATTATATAGATTTATAATCTAAACTAAGACAGATAATTAAATGAGTCAAATTAAATTAAATTAAAGATATGTTGAATTTAGTTTCCTAGCTAAGCAAATTATGCGTAGTAATGAAAAAAGACAGCTTAAATTAAATTAAATTAAAGATCAACTGAATTTAGATTCTTAACTATTCAAACTATGCATTCCTATTATGATAGATAAATTAAATTAAATGAAAGATAAATCCAATTCAAAACAAATTAACATACTAATTAAATAATACAAAGTAAATGAAATTAAGTTAAATCAAATTTAGTTTAATTAAATTAAAGAAAAGTTGTATTTAACTTCCAGCCGAAGCAGATTATTCATACTAATTAAACTCTTAACTAAGCAAAATTAATTTAGGTTAAATTAAATTAACGATAAGTTGAATTTAGATTCTTAACTAAAACAAATAATTAAATAATATAGATTAAATTAATTTAAGCTCAATTAAAATAAAGATAAGTTGAATTTAGTTTCACAAATTAAATCAAAATAAATGTAGTTTGGATTCGTAACTATTCCAATTATAAATACTAATTAAATTACATAAATTAATTTAAAGATACATATAATTTATATATTAATTAAGCAAATTGTGCATACTTATTAAATAAGACAAATCAAATTAAAGAAAAGTGAAATTTAAATACCCAACGAAGCAGATTTTTCTTACTAATTAAATTAAAGATAGATAAATAAATATAAATGAAAGATAGTTGTGAAATTATTTTAAATTAAATATAAATATAAATAATATTTAAACTAGGCATACGACACATACTAAGTAAATAAGATAAATTAAATTAAATAAAATATAAATTCATATGCTTAGCTAAGCAAGTTTTTCAGCTTTAATTAATAAAAGATAGATAAATATAATTGAACTAAATTGAAGATAAACTAATTGTGATATTAATTTATTTTAAACATAAAATAAATAGACAAGAAATTAGTTTACTTTATATTGAGACTGATCATCTTAAATATTAATTTATTTATATTTATTATTTATTTATTTATATTTATTTATTTATATTTATTATTTTATGAATCTTTTTATTTACTGCATTCTTTTATTGCAATTATCTGCAGTATTTCAGGCATGACTTTGTAATATTTTTATGTAGAATGTAAACAAAATTCATTGATATAATTACAATGCTATATCAACCTTGTCTTTGCCTTTGTCTTGCCTTTGCCTTGGTTCTTACTGCTTCAATCTACTTCGCAGTCTTTACAGATCATATAGTCCGATTTAATAAAATATTTCTTAGAATTCTTTTCCCTTTTTGCCATTGTCTAAGCCAAATGAATCCCTTGTACGTAGTCCTTGTCGCTGTCGCTTGCGTTGTCCTGGCAAAATTGCATTATTATGTATTAGCTGGTAGCTGCTCTTAGCTGTTAGCTGTTAGCTGTTAGCTGGTCCCGCCCAGCAAGTGCCACCTGCTTGTAAGTCGCTTCAACTGTCTGTATTGCTTGTGCAGGTCTTTCTCAACAAAAAAATAATAATACTAAAAATTTCTTAATACACTAAAAGCTAACGTCATAGTTCAAAGTCGATGGCACTTAGTCAATGGCAAATGCAATCGCCTTTTAGTTGCAGCATTTTTACTTTTTACTTGCCTTCCACTCTTCCACATTTATTTCTATAATATTTTCACTTTGATTCAATTTCTTAATACCTTTAAGTTAACATCCGTTTGCCGGTTGCCTTCAGCTTCAGCTTCAGCTTTCGCTTCCGTTTGTCGCTGCGCGTTCTATGCTTTTCTAATGTGAATGTGTGTGTGTGTGTGTGTGTGAGTGTGTGGCAGTCTTCTGAGTCTTCCGTTGCAAGTGCTCAGTTCTGTCGGCACTAGCATTATCCGAGCAATCAGCGTAACTGTAAATCACACACACAGTCGCACACACACACACGTATACATTGAACTATTAGAATAGTAGTTGACACAGACACAGCCTGAAAATGGCGTAGGAAATGATGCTGTGATGGCTGCCAAGTTGCCGTATGCTTTTCTATTATGAATGTAACTGTAACACGCAAGCAAACAACGCACACGCACACGCACACAGTCATCATAGACAGCAACAGGACAGTTTGTTAAAGGACATTTTTCTAAACTCAACTCAACGCAACTCAACGCAACTCAACTCGACTCGTCTCGATGTCTCGATGTCTCGTCCTGTCATGGCCGGACGAACGTTACGTTTGCCTCATCGTCAAACTGACGGATATTCCGGTGCTTGTGTCAAACGCTTGTCATTTTATTTACTACCCCCACACACACACACACACACACACACACACAGTTGTTAGAGTTGCAGAATCTCTAACGTTCTGTTTCCCATTTTATCGGCTTAAAATGCGAAAATTGCAAATAAATGCCAAGAGTTTTGCTAGAGTTTCACTCGCAAAATGAAAATGAAAAAAAAGAGCACTTTTGCCGTGGCTACTAAATTATTGACATTGTTCTTGTTGTTGTTCGCTTTCTACTTGTATTTACCGCTAAACGTTCGAGTGCTTGTATCTGCAAGATACTTTCGATCGTCATGTGCCATTAGCTAGTTGGGTGTAAAATGCACATGGCTTTAAACAGTTCTTTCGCCCCATTGTTATTCTCTTCACTTGCCATGTTCATTTCAATTCATGTGCATTTCAAGTGCTATTCAAATAACACACACACACTCGCACACTCGCACACACGCACACACTCGCACATGACGCTCTCGCCAGATTGGTAGATTGGATTCAGCTAACTGAGTAAACTAACTGGTAAAATGGTAACTGGCAACTGTTTAGCAACTTTGTGGACCAACTGCAATGCAATTGCAGCTGATGAAATGATTAGATTTTTCATTTGTGTTCTATAGATTAGTGTGAGAGTGTTAGCCAGAAAGAGACAGAGCACTTATATATGTGATTGCCTTCGCATTCGCGCTTGAGTTTGTTGCATCTAAAGCTACTTAGTTTGTTGTTGCTCTGCGCTGAGCCATGGCTCATTCAAATTGTATTTAGTGTTTGAGAGCAGAGCATAAATTGTTAGCAATAAGCATTTATTAAACTATTCCAAGCTATTCACAATCGATCTATAGAAATTGTTTATTCTTATTTAATATTATTTGATACTAAACATATGTTTAAATACAAATTTACTGCTTTTTTTATCAATATTATACATTGATCATAATTAACATTTATGATTTTTTATTTAAAACTAATTATTTGTATATTCTGTAATCCATTATATTTACTTTTATTCCAAGAAAATATTTATAAATTAATTTCTGTTTACAATTTAATATGGAAATCAATCTGTTAGCTTTAGCAAATATTTAAGAATTAGCAAATAAATATTATTATACATTAATCATGATTAACATTTATGATTTTTTATTTAAAACTAATTATTTATATATTCTGTAATCCATTATATTTACTTTTAGTCCAAGAAAATATTTATAAATTAATTTCTGTTTACAATTTAAGATGGAAATCAATTTGTTAGCTTTAGCAAATATTTAAGAATTAGCAAATCAATAAATATAATAATAACTTATTATAAATAAATTAAATTATATGCAATCTAAAAATAGAATATACATTATATATAATTTCTTCTTTCTTTCAGCATAAATTTAAAATCTATTTGTTTAATTTAAAAATGTTTAAAAATTCACAAATAAATTTAAAATATCTTCTTTGCTTTATTAAATTAAAATGAAGTTAACTGCTTTAAGTATATTTAAAAATAAGAAAATAAATATTAAGTCTTCTTTTTATAGCATTTTAAATTGAAAAACAATTTTATTTAATTAAATAAATTTTAAATAGTTTATATATGGTTTAGAAATAGATTTATAAAGATGAATTTAGATTTTAATAATTATGCAATTTATTATTATCAAATTTACTTTGTTATTGTATTAAGTATGTTATTATAATTATATTTTAATATTTTCAATATTTTATGCAATTTTATCTTTACTTGAAGAAAGTTGAGAGGCATTGAACGCGATTGCTATTAAATTGCACTTAATATTTAAGCATATCTCATGTGATATCCACAGAGACTTAAGCCTACCATTTGAACTATAAATAAATGTGCCTAAAAAAACAATTTGGCCATTTTCCACTTTTTTTTTATGCAATTAATCAAAAGCAAACAAAACCCGGTGGAGCTCATGAATATTTCTATGTGCGTGTGTGCGAGTGTGTGTGTGTGTGTGTGTGTGTGTGTACATCAGGTTTATAGATATGGCAAATCGTCTATCAAGCTCTGTCTGCTCTCCCTTCCCCTCTCTCTCTCTCTTTCTCTCTCTGTATCTGTTGGACTCTGTCGACGTCTCTGTGGGCAGAAACTCAAAAGCAAATTCAATTAACCCTACGGTCCGTAGAGAGTGTAATCAAATACACTCAACCAATACAAATAAATGTAGACGATGACGATGGAGATGGAACTAAACCAAACTAAGCCGGACCCGGAACGGACCACAGAGCAAAGGCACGCGTCACTACAAATCAGATGAAAGGTGGTGCGAGCCATTGCAATGGTGGGTGAGGGAGAGAGTGCTGGCAGGGGTAGAGAGCAAGGTAGCCAAAGACTTGGCATTAGGGCCACAACGACACAAAGTAACTAATTATCTCGCCTTATCCTTACACCCCCCCGAAGAAACTTGTGTTTACCCAAGTCTAGAGCGCTCTGTAAAGCACTCAACGAAGCACAATTTTTAATATGTGCGTTGAAGTAACTAAACAGGAGAAACAGACAGACGGACAGAGAGACAGACAGACAGAGAGACAGACAGTCAGACGGACAGAGCCGGACATCACATGTGGCGATTCAAACAACAAGAAATTGAATGCAAACTCGATATGTATTTCCCATTTGAATGGAGTCCTTGAAAAGGCAGCATTTTCCTGCTGCCAAAGGCGACAAAAAAAAAGAAGAAGAAGAAGAAAAACTTCAAATGATATGTGTCAAACTCTCTCGCACTCTGACAGTTACAACCGGTTCTTGCCCGCCAACAACAACAACAACAACTATTCGGAAATTCGCACATTTTCCATATGTGTCTCGTTGTTTCAATTTTCCCCTCATTTTTTTTTTTTTTTGAAAAGCGGAAAAGTGAAGAGTGCAAAATATGAAAAAAAGCGCTTTTGTGTGTAGTTTCATTGTAGTTCTTGTTGCTGTTGCTGTTGCTGTTGCTCTGGGCATTGTTTGTTAGCGTTGTGGAGTTGCCTCAATACACAAGTCCAAGTGCTGTCAGAGATCTCGCAGATCTCGCACTTCGCTCACTCAATCGATTAATGCGGGGGCTACTTCTCCCCCTCCCTGTTTTTTTATACCCCTTTTTTTTGATGGACTGTGTGTGTTGATGGATGTTTGAGCCTGGTCTGCATGTTTGTTTGTCGGGTTTTTTGCTTTGCTTTGCTCAGGAAATTGGCATTGGCAGCTGGTCACTGTAGGCAATCGTCGTTTAATCTCCATTCGACAGTCATTCGACTGTTGCATGAAGGCTCGTGTAAGCCCGGCTAACATTTGCAGTTGTTTGTCAATGCATTTTAGCTGATTGTTAGCATTCGATAAAGCATTTAGCCAGCCTGTAGCATAAGTCAACTAGTCACAATAATGTGCAATTTATTACAGAGTATAAATCTATCAATTCTATAAAATTAGTTTCATTGCATTTCAATTATTAATTCAGTTGTCTACAATTTATTACAATTTACATTTATTAATTATTTATTATTAAATTACTTACTTCTTGCTAAAAAGGAAATATCTTACGAAACTCATTATATATTCTAATATTTTATTTATATTTTGTAGCACATTTTGTGTAGAATTTTAATTGTAAATTTCATTTTATTTTAATATAAATTGTAATTTTGTACAGTTGAATTTGTCACTTAAAATCTAAAAAGAAATGCATAAACACATCAATTTATTATTATTTTGCAAACAATCAATTTATTATATTAATTTAACACTTCTAATTTCTATTTCTATATTGCAAATGTAATTGCCATAAATTTAAATAAATTGTTTGACTGTTAATTGTATAATTCAATTTGACAATGTTAGCAATGTGAGATTGCATAATTTAATTTAGCAATTTTGCGTAATTTTTTTTTTTAAATTAGTTCGTTTTAATTTGATAATCGTTTCATATGTCAGTGAAGAGTTTTGGGTCAAAACTAAGTCAAATGTCAGCAAAGAGTACAAACAACTACAGCTACAGTTGGCAGTGCAACAGCGGTGTTGCCATTTAGCTGTTGACTGTTTGCTTTTGCATTACGCAGCCGAAAAAGTTTTTAATTTGCTTTTACAGCGTTTTCAAACTTTTTATTTTATTTTATTTTTTTTTATATTTTTTTGGATGGTTTTTGCCACGCAAGTTGCATTTTTTTTTTCATTCTCTTCTTGTGTATGGAATACAATTTTGTGGCAAATTAAATACACAAACGAAGCGTGCACACGTATTCACACACACACACACACACACACACACACACACACACACACATGGAGCACAGCATGCGCCGCGCAGCATGCAACGAAAATTTGTCTAAAGCTGCGTTCGCTCGCGTGTGTGTAACATTTTAAGCTTAACTCTGTGTGTGTGTGTGTGTTAAAACGTATGTCAAAATTTCCTAATGATTATATATTATATATATACATGTATATATATATATATATATATATATATATATATATATACATGTATATATATATATCTTAAATTTGTTGCTCTTTTCCCTGTTTACACGAACCAAATGAAATATTTGCTGTGCAACTGCCGAGACTTTGCAGTAAATTCTTGCGGTATTCGTGTAAATTAAACCTATATTTAAGTTTGATGTACAACACAAGCCAATGTGCACCACAAAATGAAACAATTTCGAAGTATTTTACTAACAATTAAACTCTGATTTTATTTCAATATCGTAGAAACATTTTAAAGTGCAAAAAGGCTGCATATATATGCTGTCTCGCTCGCACACAAATGTCAATGTATAAATAAACTAAAACTAGTTAATATTTTATAGGGGAATCTATGCATTTCGTGTCTCCAGCTGCAGTTGTGTAAGCCCAAGTTGACTTGACTCTTCATACTGCTTCTGCTGTTGCATACAGTTGCACAAAACTGGTATACTCTGTATCCTGTATCAATTGAAAACAAAGCTTATATTATCTTTATTCATTTATTCATTCATTCATATAGTAAAATATTTATATTATTCAATTAATTCCATGCCAACTTATCGCTGCGCTGCTGCCAACTGATTTTTCTTAATCTGTCGATAAATATTCGTTATAATTAACGAAACTTGTTTAAAGCATTTTCAATTTAGTTTCTTTTAAATGTCCTTATTGCAAACCAAACTCGTAAGCGAACAATTGTTGTATTCCCTTATAATTCTTTTGACATATTATTTCTCTGAAACTCCCCTTTGTTTCTCAGTTGTTTCAACAAGTGAGCGAATGTGTCTCTAGTTCTAAGCAACTTGCACGTTGTACGTCAGGCAAAACTTAAGCTTTCAATTTACTTAATTAGCAGATGTTTCACATATGTAGTTCTCTATGTATGTGTGTGTGTGCGTGTGTGTGTGTGTGTGTGTGTTGTAATGCCTAGACACATGTTTTGGGCTTCTTCGGTCCCATTGCGACCAAATGCTTATCACATTATCTGCTTTTGTGTTCAGAGGCTATTTAAGTTCTGAGTGCTACAAAGTTTTTCGGCATTGTTCAGCACTGTGAGCACCGCTCCCGCCCACTTATCAACTCCCCTTTCCCGTAGCCCGCATGGTGAAACTTTAATAGATTTAAGTAAAGTTGTTTTACAGCATCTTAGACAAAGAAGTTGCTCTTTAAAGTTGTGCAGCTTATTAGCATGCACACACACACTCGCATACACGTTGGCTGCTCGGTTCCTCTCTCGTATTCATATTTTAAGAGATAGGGAAAACATTAAGCGGATTAGTTTCGTGTGTTCTGTGAACATTTTCTTAGGCTTTTCCATCTTACCTTTTTCTCGACCTCAAACTCAGACAAGTCAGCCATTAGTTTTGTGTCGTCCTTTAGTTTACAACGAACGAAGAGACAGAACCGTGAGCAACTGGACGAACTGGCAGCGTTTTCCTTAGCTTGAGCTTGGGCTAAGTCCATTGGAGCTAGTTATAAATTGTTGGCTATTAGTTTAATGAACTTGCAGCTCCTTTGGCTTTTAAGTACTGTTGGACATTTCACTTGTGCTTGACTGCATTCCTATGGTAATTGATGGTCAAGTGGCTTTCAAAAATTAGCTGAGCACACAGACTGAGGGCGAATTTATCAGAGAAAACTGTATTTAATTGGAATAATGCAAAGCAAAATAGGAATAACGAAACTACGAATATTCCAATCCATTTACTTTGATTGGAAATTAATGTGATCAGAATATTTATTATATGATATACTATTCTATTTTCATACATCATAAGTAAAGCAAACACAAGTAAAGCCTGCTGCGTGCTGTGGACATTGTGTGGATCACTGTGGATGGCAAGTCCACCAAGCTTTCCATACAAACGCTGTACGGTACCGCTGCCGCTGCTCACACATACATACATGCTCATGCACATGGACTGAGCTTACCTAGCTGATCACACACACGCAAGCACTGCTGCGCTTTGCCTGCGAGGCGCTCAGCTGCTCTCACAAACATTCGCTCATGCAGTTTGCCCTTTTAATCTCACAGCATTGCCTATGCGTATGTATGCACAATGCAGCAGACTCGCTCACACTCATATAAAATGCAATAGCATACAAAATAGCAATAGCAGCTGCTCTCTGCAGCACTTTCTCTCCTACGACCTGTTTTCATGCGAAATTTAATCAGTCTTAAGTAAGTGAATTGCTGCGATAATAACAATAATAACATTGCCTTGAATGTTTTATTGATGCTTTTATAACTTATTTCTTAGAAAAGGGACTCTTCTCTTCTTCTCTTTTATGATTAAGATTAACTGCTGTTTTATTTAATCATTTTCTTGGTCTCTCATCTTATGCAATGAATAGCAATCTCTTACGTAATTACGCTTTTATATAAGCACTATCCATTAAAGTCACAAAAAATACTTCAGAGAATTTACTTTTCTTAAAGTTAGCTTAACTTTTGATCTGTTTAAAAATTTAAACAGTTCGAGCGGATAACTTTTACAATTTTCCAAGCGACAAAATGAATTAATGACAGGTAAAATTGACACAGTCAGAAGATCTCGACTATGGGATACTCTACAGCAAGTTACAGAAATATTACAGCTGTAAAGTTGACCCATTGTTGTCAAGTTCCAAATACTGAATAAACTTGCAGTATATTATCTTAATCAAAAACAGTTTATAAAATAAATGTATCAAAATTACCATTTGATGTTCCTTTGTGTTTACAGGGTAACAGCATCAACAATTCTGCGTGATTACAAAATGTAAATCGATTATTGACATAAGTGAATTGCTTTAGCTAACCAATAAGGTGTGACAGACAAATTCGTAAATTTATGCATATATATTCATTTATATATATAGAGAGAGATATATAAATACATGCCGTTGTATATGCTGAGCATTTTACCACATTTTGTGACAATTAGAACTCATTCAAAATGCAACACGACCCAATTTTCAAAAAGTATCCTGTCAAACTGTTCCCTCCTCCCGCACCTTGCCCCGATGAGCTAGGCTGGTTCACTGGAATGGTAACCGCATACATTTAACTTTGGCATAGATTTTTACATACCCTATACCTTTACAAACTCTTCTGCTAATTTATTTATGAAACTCCCTGTAGCTGGAGAATAGATTTAAAGAGTATCATCATTTAAAAATAGAAGTATTATACAGATATTTATTTATATGTGACGTAAAAGGATCGATAATAACAGTCACAGGCAGTGTATCGATATCGATGGTTTTCATATAAGTAAATTGCAAATAAACGAATCTCTTATTTAAACAAATATATGTGCAATACCTATTTTATATATTCACACAGTCTATCGCAGATAGTCACACACACATTTACACACACACACACACACACACACAAGCTTAAAATGTAATTAAATTTTCAGGCGGATGTAAATGCAGATGGAGAAAAAGTGTAGGCGTACGTATGTATGTGTGTATGTATGTGT
The DNA here is from genome assembly GCA_035042075.1 of Drosophila macrospina. Classification (NCBI taxonomy): domain Eukaryota; kingdom Metazoa; phylum Arthropoda; class Insecta; order Diptera; family Drosophilidae; genus Drosophila; species Drosophila macrospina. The sequence continues at coordinate 3,294,480 of JAWNLW010000591.1, forward strand.
TACAATGATCTTCCCCTTTCGCCGCTCCCTACCCCATTGACCCCTTCCAAGCACAAACACATTCACAGACTCAAATGAGATTAATAATAATTTAATTAAACTCGCAAGCTTAATGCACTTCGCTTGTAACTTTGTTCTTCGTTTTGTATGTGTGTGTGTGTGTGTGTTTTTTATTTGTCATTTCTTTAAGCGGCGCTGCCAACTTGTTTTTGACTCGCGTTCTCTCTCTCTCTCTCTTGTCTCGCTCGCTCGCGATGCTTGGCTCTCTTAACACAGCTGACGCGTGTTCTCTTCTTTTTGGCTATACACATTTGGTTCTTATGGCACTTCGTTCTTTATTTTGATATATTTTTTTTGTGCCCTGGAAATTTAATTAAGTTTTGCACTTATCGCGTGATTCTGCAACAAAAGTTGACCCTACGCCCTCACATTTATTGTTTTCCCTTATTTTTTTTTCAACTCGATGCAATTTTATAATAACTTGACTGTCGCTGTCTCTGTCGCTGTCGCTGTCCCTTGTGCTCCGTTGCTTCCATCCTACCTTCCTCTAGCTGTGCGCGTATAATTCTGCGTGTGACATTTAAATTCACACCACGCCCACACGTACGCCCACTTAACCCACTGATGAACAATAATACAATTTATATTCAGTTCGTTTCAGTTGTGTGTCAATTTCTCTACTTGTTTTTCATTATTTATATTTATATATTTTATTACTGTTGTTGCTGCTGCTGTTGTTGTTGTTGTTGTTATTGTTGGGCTATAAATAAATTTTATTTTTTATTCAATTAATTGACTTTTGTTTTTATATTTATGTATGTCCTGTAGGGATCAGCAGTAGAAGGCTGGCCAAAGGACACCTGTGTACAGCATTTAGCACTTTGGCAAATACACACACACACACACATCTTAATCTGATTTATGCGGAACATATGAAATTATTTTCCATTTGGGATTTATTTTGCTCTGCTAGAATTTATATTTATGAAATATTTTCATATACGTACTTTCTTTGTATGACATTGTAAAGTGCTGTACTAGCAGCTACCCTGTGTTTATTTAGATTCAATTAACAATAGCTACAGTGTACTCAAACATTTGCAGGGTATACAAGTGCTTAGCAGACCGTAATTCACAATTTATTCGACAACATACAAATGATTAGCTTGGGCCAATCAAAACATAAAATTAAAAAACAATAAACTTTAGAATATCATTTTGTTTACATAATTTCCATAAACAAATGAGCAAATATTATAATAATTGTATAGCTATTGTTATTAAATGAAGTGTTAAGCGTTCAACATTTTATTTAGAAAGTCAGAAAGTCGTTTAATTTATCATTTAATTAAATTCTGAATTCTGTAAACAGAAAATAAAATCGTAAATTTATTAGCATAATTTACAACGAAAAAAAACTAAACAAAAGGCATCATTTGATTAGTAGAAAGTATAAATAAAAGCCACATAAAACAAAAAGAATTAATTAATAATAGCGCTTATTGTTGATGCAATTATTTATAAAGTACTAAACGACTTTTGTGTCGAGACAAAGCGCAAAATTGTTGCAGTTGTTGTGATTATTATTGTTGTTATTGTTGTTGTTGTTGTTGCTGTTATGCATATTAATTGCGTAATTTAATTTGAATGCAATTATGATTCTTAGATGGGGCAAATGTCTGCTGCTTGTTGTTGTTGTTGTCGATGTCATTGTTGGACTTATTGAATATTATATTTTAATCCCTTTTAGTAATTTGCATGTGTAAAGGAGAGTTGAGTCGATTAGAGTGGGGGGAGCAGCCTTTGTATGTGCATTTGTAATACTATTAATTGAAGATTTCTATAAGAATAATTTAATAACAGATAATAATGAATGCACAGCAACTGAAATTGTAAAATGTATCTATGTTACTTAAAAGTCATCGCATATTCAAATTTGTGCATTTCAAATGCCACACAACTTGGCAGCACTTTTTTTTATGACATACACAACAACAAAGCACTCAACCACTCAACCACTCAAGAAACTCTGAAACGCTCACTCAATTTGCGTGCTCACTCACACTCTGCACTCGAATGGACCAAGCGTGCTGGGCTACAAGTGTAAGCGAGACAGCCGTAGTCCGAACGAATAAAAGTATGGCAAAGCACCACACTCAGCTGCTCTCAGCAACAAGCTGTACGTTAACAGTCAACTGTTAAGCAAAATGTAACGGTTCTGCTGTCGAGTAGCATTTAAGTTCAGCCCCTAAAGTATGCAGTATATGTTGTCCTGCTTTGCGCACTGAACTCACGCTGAGCACGCAGCACGCATAAATCACTCAATTTAGCAGCAAATTAACAGACTAAGATACATGTTAGTTAACAGCATTGCGGATGGCGCGCTCTCGGAGAGCGATTGAGAGAGAAACAGCGAGAGCTGCTTGCTGGTTTAGCATGTTTGTTCTTATAAGAAAAACTGAGCGCAAAACTGAGTCATTTATAAAATTTTAATGGTGGTGTACGGTTCGTTCAGCTCGCATCGCGTCGCAACGTCTCGTTTTGTTGGTCAGTGAAAAATTACAGAAAATCCAGAAAATAAAGAAAGCCCCAATATATAATTATAATATTATGTATAGCAATTGTTGTCTCGTGGCGTGCATTAAAGTACAGTGACAAAATACAAGCAACAAAAGAAACAACAAAAAAACGAAGCAAATAAAAGCGCGTCGCGTCTAAAATTGCAAATTGCAATAAAGTCTGAAACGTGAACAAGAGGAAGCACAGTGTACAAACAGAAATTGAAAGAAGCGGCAAAAACACAAATCACAATATATATTAAAAAATAAACAACAACAAGAAAACATACACGACTACAACTACAATTGAGAAAAAAACGTGAGCGCAATTTATTTTTCCCATTTTGACTGCCCAACAATTTTTTAAACGAGCTTTGTTGTCTGCCGCGTGAGTTTTTAGTTCTCTCGTTCTCTCTCTCTTGCACAGTACACCATGTGCATGAGTGCTTGTGCAAAACTTTACAACGGTTTATTAAGTTTATTGTTTGTCCGTTTGATTAACAACAAATTAAGCATAATTAAGCGTTCTTTCTCTCTTTTCCCGTATTCGTTGTCCGTTCTTCGTTCTCTTCTTTTGAGCAGCCGGCAAAGCCGTCGCGTGTTGCGTGTCGATGTGTGCATGCCTGCGAATGTGTGTGTGTGTGTGTATATGTATGTGTGTGGTGTATACAGTTTTTATGCCCTGTTCCAAATAGGCATTTCCAATTTGACATGTTTTTTGTAACGTTTCAAAAAATGTACTATATGTATAAAAAAGCAGCGAAATAAGGCGAGCTTTCAACTGATTTCAATGTTATATCTAGTAATTGTAGACAGTTGATGAACTACACAATAAACTTAACAACAGCTTCATAAATTTGCTTGTTAAGTTACATAAAATTGAAAAATATCGTTCTCATAATTCTATCATAGTGCCAATCTATTAAATGCTGTTTGTCAATGTCAATTTCAAATTATGTATATGCACATTTTTTATTATTTATTTATAACGAGGGTATGCGCGATTCGGTGCAAGCACTATCGGCTCCCCTTTTTTAGAGTGCAAAAACGGAAAGACAGCATCCACACATCACATTCGCATTTCACATCCCCATCCATACGCTGCTTCAAATTGATTTTTGTATGGCGGCGGCGTCGCATTATTTTCTTATTTGCTTCTCGCGTTTTGCTTTGCCTGTGCGCTCTTTGTTTTCTTCTTTTTGTTGTTATTTGCCTCCTTTTGTGCCTTGCATTCTTGGAACAGTCGCCGTTTACGCGCCTTTAGGTTTTTACTTCTTGCTCTCTCGCGCAAGCCGCTCTCTGCTCTCAATTGTTCAATGTGTGTGTGTGTGTGTTTGTGAGTGAGAATGTGCGGCTAGCCTGTTTAACAGTGTTCAACACTGGCTGTTACCAGTTGGGATTTATGTATATTTTCTAATTGGCGTGGGCAGCAATGCGCACTGGCTATTTTTTCCCAGTGTTTTTCAATTTGTTTTATATACATTTTTGTTAAGAATCAAATTTTGGCAGCCCTTTGCCTTAATCAATTCCGCTTGGTAAAGTTTTGCAAGTCGTTGGCTGAGCTTAAGTCTTATCAGAGTGCCAGCCAAAAAGAATTCAATGAAAACGGCGACTGCAGAAACTTTTTGTGTCATATTGTATGTTGTTGTTGCTTCTGTCCCGTCATAATGCTCCCGCTGCCGCCTCCGTTCCCGCCCACCTTTCAAATTCAATTGTGATTACTTTTAAGGCAACGTTTGCCGTCGCTGTTGTCGTCGCTTCGTTGCACTTGAAAAGAGACAGATTTGAATTTGAATTTACGCCCGTTTCTCTCGACTCTCGTCACTCTTTCTCTTGACTTGGTTCGGGGCTTTGCACAAAGCTCTAGCTGAAGCTCAGGCATTGCTTTGTTGCTGTTGTTACCTAGTCACTAAAATCATTTACACTTGGCACGCTCGCAAAATTTGGGTTGGTTAAAAATCAAATGTCGACATCCAAATATACAAACATACAATATACAAAATGAATAAGCAGCACATATTGATACTGACTTGGAAACCAGAAATCTGTGAGACTCTTGTTTCTTTTGTTTTAAGAACTCTGTATAATCGAAATTGAGCTTCGACTTGAATGCAAAAGTCTTCAGAAATGGGAAGTAAAAAACTAGTTCTCATGCAGCGCAGTCGAAATTCTTTCAAGTACAATTATATTGAAATACATGTACATACACTCGTACATATATGTATCTAAATATTATAAAAATGTTATTATTTTTAGCAGTGATGGCAAAGCAAAAGTTGAGAAAGGTTCTCACCAATTATTATATTTGCATAATAGAATATTTCTACTCAACTTATTTGCAAATAAAATTCTTACAAGACTTACATACTGTTACCAAGGGCTTCATTTTAATTAGTTTCACGATTTCGTTTATGTTTTGTATGAAGGAGAGCAACTCTAATGTCGTCAAATAGAGTGAATAAATTTATTGTATAAATAGAAATATAAACAGCTTAATCTTGTTTTTTGTTTTAATCAATATTTTTCGAAATGATCTATATGGCTAAGCACATAAATATAGGAACATAAATTTAGTATCTTTAAAAAATATTTTTATTATTATATATCTTAAAATGCTAAACAGGTTGCTCAATATTTGCGATTCAGTTTGGAAACCTGTCAAGTTGTTTTTCGGTTTATAATAGCTACTGTTACTAACATGCTGAATTTTTCATTTCATATGCTTAAAGCTTTTATTTATTTCTGTTATGTGCATGATGTGCGGGCACTTGTCTTGCCCAGTTACCTCATGGTCTCTCTTGCTGTTGCTATTGCTGGTTCTGCTTCTGTTACTGCTACTGCTGCTGATGTGGTTGTGTGACTGTTGTTGTTGTTGTTGTTGTTCTTGTGCTTGTTCTTGCTCTTCTTCTTAACACTGCATTCAGTTGCAATTGCTTTGGCATTTGCTTTATGTTGCATTTTCTACTTTGCGCTTTGCTGCTGCTCTCTGCACATTTTTCGCACTGTGCCTATTTTGTGCTTTTTTCGATGCACACGTCGTATTGGTTGCTTTTCTTTTTGTCTGGCCTTTCATTTGCTGTGTTTTTGTTGTTGTTGTTGTTTGTTATATGCATTTTCTTTGCTATTTTTTCATTTACTTTGCTCTGTCGCTTCGTTGGTTCTGCTGCGTTGAATTTCAACCTGCCAAACGAGCATAAAACGTGTGAGGGGGAATATCGGTATGTGGGATGAGGGAACAAGACAGATACAATGCGAGAGGAAGACAGACTGGAGAAAGAGAGTGGGGGGGTATGCTATCAGATTGGTTGCTGTACTTTGTTGCATTTTTCTGCTGCAATTTCTAACTGGTTGGGTTTGAGCTTAGTCTCGTCTTAGTCTCGCCCGCCTGCAGTTCTCCCCTCCACCCTCGCCTCTTATTCTGCTACTTCGTACTTCTTTTTCTTCATTTTGTACTCATTGCCGTCGTCTCGTAGGCCGTTGACTGCGTCGCCAACGTCAACGTCAACGTCGTGGCTGCATTGAGTGGCGTTCCTCTTTGTCTGCCCCCCTCCCACCATTACACCGCTTTTATTGTTGACCCTGCGCGCCACTTATTGCAGTTTCCTCTTGCTTTTGCATTTCTTTTGCTTCGAAGCCCCACAGCGCAATGCACTCAACCCGTTTTTGTGGAGCAGAGCTCAGAACTAGAAGGTGATCGGGGAGTGGGACACTGCTCCCATACTTCTGTTCTGTTCTCTTCTCTACTCTTCTCTTCCATTCTCTGTCACCTCCTTCCATTTAGAGGTGGGCGTAGGCTTTATTGCTGCTAGCTCTGAGCACTTAACCGCCTTCCGTCCTTTGTCTTTTGTGTTTTCGTGTGTTTTGCTTGCTGCATTTTTCACACTCTCCTGGCAGAGACGACCACCACCATTGCACCACCAATGTACACCAGGCATCAAACCACCTGACCTGCCAACAATTGGCGCTGCCTTCTGCCATCCGGTCGAGTTGCCGTCATAGGCTCACAAATGTCATTTAGACGGCTACCAGAAACAAATCTCTCCCCTCCTGGCTGGTGAAATATGCAACGCAAATGTAATCATTATTGATTTTGTGGCCAACCTGCCCACTCAAGCACACCCGAAGACCCCCCGCCCCCTTCTTGCTACTTACACTGAGCAAAGCGTTGCATTTTACACAAATCAATGCTCAGGTTTTAAATGGAAGAAGGCTAAATACAGAGGGGTATTTTTCTTTTAGATGAAATATATATTAAATATTTTTATTTGCAAGAAATCGTTAAGTTTTCATTCTCAAATTTTGCTATTATATATTTCTGCAATTTATGGAGTTCCATTATATATTATTATTGCTTCTTTTAAAGAAGCAACGTTTTCTTATAAATTGTTATCCCAATTATATAATATAACTTATTTTTGTCACTATCTACTGCATCGCGCAATAATTTCTGTATAAATTTCTTGCAGTTTTCTGATTTTTATCGTAAGTAGTCTAATTTACACTTTACGTTGTGTTTATGTTTACACTGAGAAAAATAAAGCAAAACTTGTTATATGAAAATAAAAAGAAAGCAAATTAAAATTAAAATAAATTGTTTGTTTATTTCAATTGAACTTTGTATTGAATTAATACAAATTTCTTATTTATTATAACAAATTATGTTGTACATTTTATATTTGCATTCTATAATTATTTATTTAACTATTTAATTATAATTATTTAATTAAGTATTATTAAGTAATAAATAAAGAAATTTAATTTAGTATTATTGAGTAATAAATAAAGAAATAAATGCTTTTCTCTCAGTGTACTGGCAATCGCATTTAAAGCAGCAGTCGAAGTTTCTCCTCCGCCTCCGTCTCCGTGTCCTTCTCCATTTAGTTACTGGTACTCGTACTGGTCACATTAGTATAGCAGATTATCCTGGCTGTCAGGTCGCTGCTGACTGCTTAAATATGCAAAACGTTGCTGCTTGCTTGTTGGCTATTTGCGGCCGGAAAAGCAACAACCTCAACGCGGTACGGGCGGAGGTGCCGAGGCGGATATGAAGGAAATGGAGTGGGTGGATGAGAAGGGGTCACGTTGTGTTTGCTGGAATAACTGCGGGCTCTGCTCACTGACTGACTGACTGTTCTATCCTATCCTATCCGGCCAAGCGTTGTGTGTGTGTGGGTGTGTGTGTGTGGGTGTGGGTGTGGGTGGATGGCACGCAGGAGGACACTCTTGACTCGCACACATTAGAAATTTAACAGGTTAATGTCCAGAGTCGTAAACGAAACCATTTATTTATGGCATTTGCACGACTGCATTTTTGGCAGGACTTGAACTTGCAGAGTGGTTTCTGTGTTCGTAATTTACATAAAATATATGAGCTTACTCACACTCTCTCTCCCTCTTTATCTATCTCTCTCTCGCTCTGTAACTCTGTGTGTATCGTAAATATAAAAATCTCTAAAGCAGATGTTGGCCCTGCGAATGAAGTGAGACAGGCTGGAGGGACCTTGAAGGGCTTTGATAATGACTGCCCCGCTCGCTGGGAGCTTTATCAGAGCTTGGGTTACCATTGACACCATCCCTGCCCCATTATGTCGCGGGCATATGATGCGTGCCACAAGCTTAACACACATATGTGTGTAAGTATGTGCTCGTGAGGGGTTTTGCTATGAAGTGCGGCAAGAGGGGGAGTCCCATAGCTGTCAGATTTGTCAGACACAACAGTCTGGCAGCAAGCATAAGGCAAAAAAGCACACACACACACACACACACACACACAGGAAGTTACAAGGCTTACAACTGGCTGTAGAAAGTAGAAAGAAGAGTAAAAAAATATAAACTGGTTAACAGAACAAGCGCAACTGAAATTGGTAATAATAATAACTGAAATATGATATATGATAATGTAGAATGGAGCAGGAAAAGAGCTAAATAATAAGCTATACTTAATTGCAATTGTTGTACATATATAATATAGAAAAAAGCAAAACAAGTGCTAAATATATTGTATTTGTTGTTTCAATTCATTTAAAATGAATTACCAATATTTTATAAACAATTAAATATGCATAAAGAAACGTCATGGATGAATCAATATATATTTACGATTATATTGGCTAATATAAAACCCAGCCAAGTTCGACAGTTTTAACAGCTTAGCTGTTGCCCATAAAAAAGAATATCAATTAGTTTAGTTTATTCTTTTATTGTTTGCCATAGTTTATTTAACGATCGGAGTCAATCGAAGTCTGTTGACTTCCTTTTCACATCAAAGATACCGAAATTTGTTCTCCTCTCTCAGCTGAAACAATTTATTACAATTAACTGCAGCTGGCAAATGATAGCAAAACATCATCATCCAGCATCAGGTAAACTAATCGCAGTCGCTTAGCGAAAACGTTGATAAATGCAATTTGATGAATGTGTCTGCTGCAAAATGAAGGCAGCAACGAATTTCCATTAATTCATGCATCTATTTTTACCTTATTAACTTAACAACTGCAACTGCAACAGCAACATCAATCCATCAGCTGCAATCAGTTGCATCTACATTGCTGCTTTGCCCCTTTAACCAGTTGCATTTCATGTCTATTTCTAGGAATCTTCAGATACAGATAGCTGCTGCTGCTGTTGCTGCTGTTAAAGTTGTTGTTTTGCTAATTACAATGCAGCATCTAGTTAACAGCAATGGCAAGACACCAATACTAATGCCAATACCATTACCAAAACGAGAGCCATTGATTTTTCCATTGCCTTGTGTTATACCCAAGTTGTTTTCAAAAAGTTTTTCCTTTACGGTTGCCGTCGGCCGTTGCGTTTCGCCTTATTTGGTTGCAAAACTCGTTTTGATTTTTCTTCCAAGGAAAACCCAATTTGTCTTGTGCATCTGTCGGCTGTCGCTATTTTCCAATGTCTTTAATTTTGCGCGCTCCAAACGCTAAACATTTTCTTGTTTTTTTCTGCTTCTTTTATTGTTATTTTATTTTTAATATGTTTCGCGATTTTTATTGAAGTCAAAATGTCAATGTATCATCTATAAATGTTCATTCTTATTCTTATACTTATTTGTTTTTGTTAGCAATATTATTGCGCCGGTCGCAACCTGTTTATATTTATTTCTATTTGTTTTATTTTTCTTTTTTTTGTGCGTTTGCTTTTGTTTATGCAAATGAAGTGAGACACCGATCTCGTTAGCATTTTAACTACAAGTTAATTGTATACACAACAAGTTGATCGACATCAAAGCTCAAAAATCCACACAAATGTATATAAAGTTTTTAAATTCTTTTCAATTTTTGATTCATATTCACAAATTAGTGTCTGTCATCGATAAACTGTTAAGCTGATTGAATTGTAAAGCTGAACTAAAGAAGGTGTTTATCGAAAACTATCGATAATAGTCGCATTTCACTATTTCAATAGTTTATAGTTGATTTTAAAAAATGATTTTGTGACTTAAAACTATTTATACATACAATGATAACTAAATTAGTTGACTACTATCGATCATAATAATCGATATTTAATTATTTCAATAATAGTTAATTTATTTAGTAATCACAGATTGCACTTTGTTTTCCATTTACTTGTAAAGTATTTATATTGTTTATATTTATATAAATTAACAAATCTATAATTATATAATATTTACAGCTTATTACTAAATATACTCATGCGTTTAAAAAGTAATGCAATCTTGCAGTTATAATTATACTTATTTGTTGCATTCTAATTAACGCAAAGCAATCGCCAATTGCCAACTATAAATATCATAATATAAATACTATAACAATTAAATTACTAACAACAATTTTAGATAGCCTTAGCAACCAAAAACTATTGAGTTGTTTGGCGCCAAAATGTGCCAAAACTATTGGCATTTAACAGCGGGAGAGTGAAATCGTAGTTCTGTTTATTGTACAATAATAGTATGAGTTTAAACAATTTGTTGTGCAATTAATTATACGAAATGCAAGATATCTGACGCACTGACTGCCCACTTGCTATGGTTTATGCGCGCTCTCTCGCTCTCGCTCTCTTGCTCTCTTCTATCTTGCATTTTAATCTCTCTTTTCTTGTGTTTTCTTTTATAATACGCTCAATGAGATTATTCCAGCATTTGTTTCCAAGCGAATTGCTCGCGTTTTCCCACTCGCTCGCTCGCTCTCTGTCTTTCTCTCTCTCTCTGTCTTTCTCTCTGTTTATATGGGTTGAATGATATATTTGTTGTTGTTGCTATTAAGTAGTGTTTATGTAGTTGTTGTGACTAAAGCATTTTGGCAGCTGTGTTGCCATTTTTTCATTCATAGCCGTCGTTTGTTGTTGTTGTTGTTTGCACAATGTATGTGTTGTTTTGTTATTATCATTGGCTCTCGTTCTGCACTCTTCTGTTATATTTGCTTCTTCGCACTCTCTGCTTCTGTTTCATTCTCTCGCTCTCTCTCAGCTGCTGGACGGTATGGCAAGTTCATTAACATTTGCTTGGAGCAAAAAGCGGGAGCAACAATTTGTCAAAAATGGACAAAACAAAAAAAAAAAGAAATATATATATATATATATTTGTAGACATGCGATTTGTAAATTATGCTACGTTGATTTGATTATTTTAGATTTCTTCTTCAGTCTGTCAGTCATATATTGACCTATTTGGAGTGGCATATTGCGAGTATTTAGAAACGAGTAACTCTATGTGTCCGGTTGCTGTTTGGTATCTTGTTTTTGATTAACACTTAAAACTCATTCTCGTTTCGCCTTCGACGTCATCTACTAGCCAATATGGACTCTGACTTAGTTGATTACCTGCTGTGCCGGTTTACTTCTTTTTTGTTTGTGGGTCTACCAGTTCCGCTTTTGATCTGTTTGACGTCAAAAATGATCCAATAATATGCTTCAATATCATCTGCATAGAAATTGTCAGCATACACAATGTAGTTCCTTATGTTCGGCTCCACACACCGAGCGTAATTTTCCATTTCCTGTACAATGTATAAACAAACGAAGAATTCTCACTCACTCTTATAGATTTTCCAGCAGCAACAGCTGGGGAAATTTCATTTTAAATTTGTTTATACCACTGCACACAATTTACAAGTAGTTTTTCCACATTTTTATGAACTTTATTTATTACAATTTATAATAGACGAAAGTCTTTCAATAATAATTGTTGTGAAAATTGTGAAAACATCTGTTAATGTACTTAAGTAGCACTGTGATAGCTGACTGCATATAAGTTGAATATGATTCAATTTGAATTTATTGAACCTGAAATATGCAAACAATATGCAAATAAGCAAAATATATTCACTACAATAATACTTCTTCCGCCTTTTTGGCTCACATTAAGGGCGCGCCGCTTAAAATACAAATGCTAATTTTAAATATATATATTTATATAAGATAAGCTTGATTATTAACTATTTTTTGGCATTGTTCTCGTTTCAGGTACGTGTTCGTTGCATTGATTTGTTCTTAACCCATTTAAACAGGCTCAGCAGCAAATTTTTTGTATTTGTAAGTTTAAACACATTTTGTTATTAATGTGTTGGCCATAAAAGTAGCTTAATGACCTGGCCGGCTGAATGGATTTCCAGGTAGCGATATTGAAATGAACTAAACTAAACAAAACAGATGGTTTTTATTTTGTTCTCCTGCGTTTAAACAGTGATCAATCGATCCATATGTATTAAGTTATCAACAACAAATCGTTGACTGACTTAATCTATGAGATTTGTACAAAAGATTCTTTTACATGGTCAGATCATCAAATGGAATTTCACGTTGTGTGTGGCAGACAGAAGAGATAGAGAGAGGAAGAGAGAGAGAGAGAGGGAGCGCTAGAGAGATCGACCTCATTGTAGCTAATTATGTTGCTCAATCAAATCCAACAGATGAGTTCAATTAATCAAACTGAAATACGCAGAGCGAGAAACGATTTGCAAATTATTAAATTCTATTCTTTTATGTTTGAGAAAAGTTTCGCTATATAGTAATATATATTTCAATAATATTATTAATATAATTATCATATTCTTCAACTAAACTTTGCAGCCTTCATCTTACCAATTTGCTCAACAAATATACAAATATACAAACCATATTTTATTGGCATCTTCTTCTACATTTTGGTAGGCTGTTTTCCGGTTCAGTGAACTTGTGGCATCTATACATTTATGTGAGCCAGTTAGTGAGTCAATTTGGCCAACAATCGACCCACTAATATTACAACTAGTTAACTGTTACCACTAACAATTTCCGTTTGACGCATTTGAACCACTTTCAAAATGATGTTGTCTGTCCAGGAAGTTGATTATTATTGTGTTAGCCCGCTAACAGTTTGTTATACTCCAGTTCTATTTTATTCAGTTGGCTAATTCTACTCTTCTGACGCGTTTCGTCTTCAATCATTACCTTGGATTTGTGGTGCGCTATTTAAAAGCATATAAATTTTATTTCTCGCCAAATAAATATCATAAAACGCTGACAGCTTTGCTGCTGCAAAAATTCATCTTCCTGCCTTGGCTTTCTTTTACTGACCAAGCAGTGCAATGGGAAAAACTAGTTTTTCCCCATATATATATATGTATGTATGTATATATATGTAAGTAGTTACTGTGCAAACTCTCAATGCACCACATGCTTGGGATAAAAACTTTTCTTAGCCTCATCTGCGGTTTCAGCAACAGAAGCAGCAGCAGCAGCAGCTGCAGCAAAACTCTTGTATCATGTCAGTCATTCAGTCTCTCGTCCATTCGTTTGCCTCTCTCTCTCTCTCTCTCTCTCTCTCTCTCTCTGTGTATGTCTGTTTGTCAGTTCGTCTGTCGAAAAGTTTTCCATCATAATCTACTTAACTTTTGCTGCAATCAATTGCAGCCTTCTCTATATCTCTCTCACTATCTCTCTCTCTCTCTCTCTCTCTCTCTCTCTCTCTGTCCGTCTCCATCTCTGTGTGTCGCCTCATTGCATTTTATACAGCCTCTTCAGCTCTTGGGCCGCACTCTCACCCATATTTGTGCACTTTCTTTGTATGGATACAATAGCAGAGAAGACCGAACGATACTCGCTATTTGCAGCATTGCATTAATAGAAAAGTTGTCAATGTTTTTCACTGGATGCGCTGCGGATGCTGCTGCTCTGCTGCTGTTGTTGTTGCTGCATTTCATATGGGAACGGACGTATCTGCGGCTGGTTCTTATCTTATCGTGGAGCAGGGGGAACACATTTTGCAACATTTTGCCGTTTGCATAGATGTTCTCCGTATCCCATTCCATGTCCACATCTTCTGACGTTCTTCCTTGCCTTCCTTCCTGCCTGCCTGGCCTGCCTGACTGCCTGTCAAGTTGCTCCACTGTCAATCAGCTACGGCCACAGCATACAGTACAAGTTTTGCTTGTCTATTTTCATACACACGCACACGCACACACACACAGACACACACACAAGCAGACAATCAGTGCCATACACATACAATATCTTATAGATGCATTGAAGCGTAATTGCAGTTACCGCTCTCTCTCTTTCTCTTTCTCTGGCTCTCTCTGTTGTCTGCTTTATCTTTGAATTTTGCTCTCAACGAGTTCATTTTCAATCCATATCGATGGTTGTTTACTCTAGCAATACTATTATTATATTTTAATCTATTAAATAATTTGTTAACTCAAAAGATCTTTGAATAGAATTTCGATTTCATGTGTTAAATGAGTTGAAAAGAAATGGGGAAAGTCATGTAAAAAATAGCAAACAATTTCGCATTCATTTATAGTTGCTGACATTGTAATTCTCTCTCTTTCTCTCTCTCTTATTATTAAATAAATTCATTGTAAAATAGATAACAATCTTTTAAATTTTGTTAGTGCATTTCATATACTGTTTTCTGGCTTGCTATTGTTATTTTTATTGTTATTGCTATTGCTATTAGTTGTGTATTGCAGTTGAGTTGAGCTGGAATTGGGTCTGAGGCTGGGCTATTGTAGTTGTTTAAGTCCAACAGAGAGAGAGAGAGAGAGAGAGAGGAGCGCGTGCGGGCGGGCTGAACCTGGTTTTGCTATATACTTTATAGTTTGTGAACTCACCTACTTGTGTCTATGTCTATATGTGCAAATAGATTTATATCTGTGACTCGCTGGCATCTAGTAAATGCAGTTCTAACCCTAGGTGTAAGAGTGTATGTGTGTGTGTGCTTATATATTGCACATCTCGTTTATCAAAATTGACTTTTGCCTTCTCCCTCTATTTTGTATGCCGATCTCTGTCTCCTGTCTCTGCGCATACTGAGATTCACTTGAGCATTTGAGACTTTGACGATTGTTGCCTGCTTGCACATTTGTTTAGCAGCTTCAGCTAATTGTTTTGTATACAGTCAACTGGTTTGGTGAGCAACGAGCAGCGAGTATCTTTACAAGTACGAGAGTCTCTAAACAATGCACGAGCTTTTCGTTTCGTTTCGTTTTGTGCACATAATTGTAATTGATAGTTTGACTTTTACACACACACACAGACACACACACTCAGGTTGAGTACAATGTGCATAAGTTAAGGGCTCGTTTACTTGCAATTGTTGCTGTTATTATTACTATTATTGATGTGATATTAGTTGTTGTTGCCTACACTTGTAATTGGATACTTAAAATGTCCCAAACGGAGGCAACCCAAGGTCGATCTTTACACCATCGTGTAACAGTATAACATTCAACAATTTGAACTCTGATATTTTTCGGTCATAGAGCAAACGGCACAAACTGTTAATGCACACATGCAGTACACACATGTCGTATACGTAATGTCCCAATGGATGGGCACCTGAGAAAGTAGAGAAGGAATTGTGCAAACATTTGCAGTGTGTCTATTGGCAACGTTAAAAGTTCATTGTGCATTTTCTAATTAAATGTTTAAATTGTCTTCTATTTTTTTTGGTTTTTTGTTTTTGAATTCTTCAGTTTTTCTCTTTGCGAAGCAGCGAATGTGCAGCGACGCGCCGTAGACGTCGACGTCGAAGTCGACAGCTGCGTTGGCAGATTGCGTGTGCTTTTTCGTTCCGTTGGCTACTTTTTCGTATATTGTTTTTGTTGTTGTTGCCTTTTCATTTTGCGTATATCAAGCGTTCATTGCCCGCTTGCTCTGGCGTGTCTCTCTCCTTCTCCCTCTCTTTCTCTCGCTCCCTCTGCCACTGCCGTTACCTCTGCTGCCGTCTCGGAATGTACATATGTATTCGTGTGTGTGTGTGTAGCGAAATGTTTGTGTATTTGTGCCGTTTCTGTTTTTGAATTCCGCTTTCAGTTGCATTTCGATTTTGTTTTATTTTTATCGCAACACAATTTGTTAATCGCTTTTTCGCTTGGCATTTGTTTATGCTAAATGTTTTGTCCGCTTTTCGCAGAGCAGGACAGGGCAGGGCAAATCTTTTGCACTGTGAACTCATTGCGGCGGGGTCAGTCGTGTGTAACAGTAACAGTTACTCAAGGTCAATCAGTTGACCTTTCAGTGATTTATTCTTCGAATTGGATATTTCTATACGTTCAATTTGATTTTGTTTCCATTTGGCAAAGCACGTGCTCTGCGGGGGGAATGCAAACTTTAACATGAATTTATTGTTGTTTAGATAAGATCATATATTGATGCTTATCGAACGTAAATATTGGCTCTGATAAGACCAAATAATACGAAAATAATCGCGTTTCACATGAATTCTAAAGTTTGTTAATAAATAAAATCAAACTATTTATAGGTTGTAATAAATAAAAGATATATAACCCATTATTTCCTTAATTTCTCATTTAGAAGTGAAAGAATCCATAATTATATAATCATTGTACTATTATTTACTGTTCTTTGTGTTTCTTAGTATACTTAACTTGTATCTAATATCAAATTATCTTTACTTAGTCATAGAATATGTGAATTATAAATCACTTTCTTTTTCTATTCTATGGGAGAGGGGGAGACAACAACAGACAACAATGTAATTAGAGCTACGAGTATAGTCGTACATCAATTGTGTGTGTTACTACACATTTATCGCTAGCTCAATCAGACTATTAAATATTTATTCATGTGCTTAACAATTGTTGTTATTTACAGAGTTTCCCTGCCCCGTTTAGCTGCCATAGCAAAGTGTTAATCTTACGAACAGATTGCTTATCAATTTATGGGCCTATTCGAACAACGACAACAACAACAACAAGAACAACGGCGACGACGTCAAAAGTTGTTGCTCATTCGCAGTATTCGCTGTGTTGGGCCTATCGCAATGCATGCCGTGCATTTAATCAGTTTATAAAACTCTATATATAGTGCCTCGACTATATATATTTATGTATATATATATATTGTAAGTATATGTACAAGCAGCAGATTCAAGTACATATACTTACGAGCGCTGACTGTAAGTTCCGCGACGACACAGGGCTGCATTTTTAGTAGCTTTAATTTCATTTCAACTGGCCAACAACAAAAGCTGTTTCGCATTTTATTTTCATTTTACGCTATTTTTATTTACTTTTGTGCGTTTTGTTTTTGGTCTTTCTTTTCTTTTTGTTGTTGTATTTTTTCTTTTACATTTTTACTTTGGCTCGCAAACTATTTTTGTTTACTATTTACTTTGTGCCGCCGGCAACTCTGGTATTGCTCGTATGCATTTGTGTGTGTGTGTGTGGTGTTTCTGCAATGTTGATGGCGGGGAGAGAGGTTAGTTCTTCCCGCTTAGTGCGTTGATTTCCCGACCTAGCCGGCGACAATATTTGTTGTGCACTCAACGCATTGCCACAAGGAGTCAGCACAATAGACAAAGGCCAGGCCAATGGAACGGCGGTGTGTACCCAATTCTCACCTCTCTCTCTCTCTGTCTGTCTCTGTCTTTCGCTCTGGGGACAAGCTAGACTAGCGGTTATCTAACAGTGGTACAGGTATTAAAGCAAACATATATTATGATTTGGAAAACATTCAATTTTTGTTATATTCTCTTCACATATTTTTATTATTGTTTAGTTTTTTAATATTTATATAAATATTTAAATACTTTATAAATCTTTTAATAAACTCTTCTTAAAATAGTTTAATTTAAATGCTTTCGATTGCAACAATTGTTTCTTTAATCTGTGATTTCATCTTTAGATTGTTCGTATAATAGATTTTGTAAATATATTTATTATTTTTATATATTTGTTATATTTATTATTTTTATATATTTGTTATATTTATATATTTATTATTTTTATATATTTATTTTGCTAATATATTTTTTATATTTGTTATATTTACATAACTATTTTTTTCATATATATATATTCTATAATCTGTAGTGAAAGCGTCATATAGAGTTATCTTCAGGGAAAGACTTTCTTTTCATTTGATTTATATGTTTTGGTTCTGTTCCAGATTCGTTATCATTATGCTGTTTCCATAACATCGTTTCCCACGCTGTCTTTATTTATGTCCCCACAACGACGATACCACTGTGCCGTGTTTCGTTCTCTAACTCTCTCTCTCTCTCTTTGTCTACCTTTCTGCCTCTTAAACCCCCCTCGCTCTTTCTTTTACTGCGTGCACTGCCTGCCAGATACGTTTTTTTTTTGCCTCTGTTGCTGTTGTTGTTGCTGTTGTCGTTGCATGGCACTCGCAATGGCGCAAAAGTTCCTAGACCACTCCAAAAAAAAAAAAGAAAACAAGCAAAAAGAACACAAAATTTATATGCGTCGTCGCGCATGCAGTCGCTGTTGTCGTCGACGCCAGCAGCGCAGCCAGCGTCGAATGTTGACACGTACAACGGCACCACAGTCTTCGCCGTCGTTGCCGTCGCCGTCGCCGTCGCGCCTTGTATGGCTTTCAATGGCAGCAGATTATTAATATTGCAAATGTGTGTGCTGCAGCCAAAGAGATGAGAAGAGAAGTAGAGAGAGAGAGAGAGAGTGGAAAATAGACGAGAAGAGCAGAACGAAACAGAGCAACGAGCCTATAAATATGTTTTGGCATTAGGCCTAGGCCCGGGCTTCACTTTAGCTGCACTTTTTCTCGTTCTTTCTTTTTCTTTCTTATATGCGCTTTCAATTTTTGTCGCCAAGTGTGGAATAACACTAAGAAATCGTCACTGATCCTACAGAGTATCTAGTCAGAGATGAGATATCCTATAAACAAATTGTGAAATTGTAAAAAATGAAAAGACAAACATAATACGATAATATTATTAACATTTTCAGCTTAAATTCAGATTAACTTGTCGATATCTTAACTTTGTAGAGGGTATTCCATAATTCGTATAACTTTTGAAGAGCTTTTAGCTTGGATTTTTCTATTTTTCTTATTTTGTGGGAAATCTCTGTTGCCGTTGACTACTTCAAATAATTGCAAAAAAAAGAAAAACCAGGCGAGCTGTGTGTCGAGTTGTGTCGGCTGGCTAGCAACCTGTCTGGCAGCCGTAGGGCAACATCATTATTAAACTTCATTATCGTTTGGCTCAACGCACATTGCACATTTGTTTGTTGCATCATCATCAACATCATGCACAACAACATAATTATTAACATCATCATCCGCAACATCAACATCATCATTAACATCATCATCATCAACAACATCAACAACATCATCATCATCGTTGTCGTCTGCTCGACATGCGCTTTGTCTGTTGACTTCCACTCTGTGTAGCTGGGGCCTATCGCATACGGACCTTATGCATATATACAAATACTATATGTATATATATATATATATATATATATATATATATAGTACTATATATATATGTATGTATGTATACATACATACTTCATGCACACTCCACTTGGTGCTGTGTGTGTGCACTGACTGCGCTTCAGAGCTGTGTATAGCAGCAATTGAATATTTGCAAGAGATTTCCGTTCATTAAACCCGACAGCGAAAAGCAGAAAAGCGGCTCCAACAACTGCAACAACAACTGCAACAACAACAACACCATGCAACGAAGCAGAGCAACGACTGTAGGCGGCCTTTGAGTTTCAACCTCTCTCCCTCTCTATATATGTCTCCCTCTCCCTCCCTGTCTCTCTCTCTCTCTCTCTCTCTTCCCTCTCTCTTTGCACCAATGGCTCTAGCTTCTGGCTGCAGTGCCTCATGGTTTGCACTACGCATAGTATGAGTACTTTGCATTTAATATTGTTTTTTTATATTTTTTTTTTGTGATTTCGCTGTAATTAAATTCCTCTTTAAAGTTGTGCAGCGTTACCCCCTCCCCCTCTCTCTCTCTCCATTCCCTCTTTCCCTTTTTTGTTTTTAGCTTTTGTTTACCAACTAGTGCAAAATTTAATTAACGTGGGCGCTCAATTTGGGAACAAGATTCTCCGAGCGCCTACGGTTTGAAAGTTTGGCTTATGGATCGGATGCACATCAAGTTTTTCCTAGACATGGAAGGGAGCCACAAAGTTATAAACTTAATGTTGTGGGTGGAAAGAGTTAAAATGAAAGTAAGCACAAGACAAAATGAAGAAGGGCATCAGCTGCAGTTGATAGGGCAGAGAGTACAGTTTACAATCTTTTTTAAATGATTTGTAATAAAAAAACAATAAATATTTTGCAATTGGAAAAATTATAATAATAGATAATTAAATATATTCTTATAAAGTATTAATAATATATTAATTTATAGATTATTAACAATTGTTGTTTACAATCGAAGTTGAAGGAAAGTTGTAGATGGCATCAGTAAACTTATTTATAGTTTACACTTAATTGTGAATTTCTGTAAAATAATTATATTTGTTATCATTTTAAATAAATAGCACAAGAAGTTGCATTATTTTGCTTGTCATTTACATTTAATTTATTTAAAGTTTACTTTGTTTTAACACATAAAAAGTTCATTGCATTTCTTCAACTTGTTTCTGTTGTCTTCTTAACTAACCAGAAGTTTTGTGGTTTCCACACATTTTTTTTTTGTTTACGCTGCCTGACGCGGCTACCTGCTACGTTGCCCCTACGGCTGCCTGATTCCCTCCTCCCTGCTCTCTGCTCTCTGTTCTTAGCTCCCTTATGTTTGTGGGTGCTCAACATTTTGTGAACAATTCAGTAGCACTTATAACCAAGCCGCAACTTAAAGTCCGCCTACAGAATTAAACTTGAGCTAAGCTGGGCATGTGTGCGTGTGTGTGTGTGTGTGTGTGTAGGTGTGTCTATGCTAGAGGTGTGGGCAGCTGAGGCAGCAGAGGTAAAGCTGCCTGAATGTAATGCAACTACTATTCTACGTGCCTGGCTCGCTTGGGACTAACTGATGCTTACTTGTTCTCATTTTCTCTGTGTCGATGTCGCTGTCGCTGTCGTTCTGTCTCTGTCTCTGTCTCTGAATCTCTCAATCTCTCTGTTGACCTGTGGCAAACTTCTTGCTGTTTCTAATTGCCGTGTTATATAGTTGTTGTTGTTGTTGTTGTACATGTGCTGCATGTTGCAAGCAATTTGGTCTCCTTTTCTAAGTTTGTTATGCCACTCTCTCCTTCGCTCTCTCACTCTCTCTCACCTTTAGCTCTTAGCTCTTGCTCTGCCAGAGTTTATCATAATACCTCTGAAGGCTTTTGCGGCAAACTCTGACTTGAATGACTGACTGACTGACTGCCTGAATGAGTGAGTGAGTGAGTGAGAGCAACTGTCTGACTGACATGCGGTCCACTCCTTAGATGTATCTTCGTTTCATGTTTCTATTTTCCGTTTTATTTTTGTGGCTTGGTTTCGTTTCGTATTTGGTTGTTGGCAAGGTAAAATTGCAATGCTGAAAAAACATGTTTCTCCATCTCTATCGCTCTATCGCTCCATCTCTATCGCTCTCTATGCATGCGGCAATGGCGGATAAAAACTGCATACAACGCGCGCAGTTCCTGCCAGAGATGTTGTTGCTGATGTTATTGTTGTTGTTGTTGCTGATGATCGTCAGCTTCATCATCATCATCATGCTCTTGATGGCAAACAAGCACTGCAAGTTTTCAGCTTGCTGTTGTTGTTAATGCCTCATGCAGCAAGCTTCTCCATGCTCTGCACCTTCTCCTTTCTCCTGGGTCGCCATCGCCGTTGCCTTCGCCTTTGCCTTCGCCTCCGCCTTTGCCTCCGTTGTCGTTATTCATAGAACATAGCGAACATGTTTGGCCATTTTCTTTACTGTCGACTGGCGGCCTGTTTGGCCGCTTTTCTTTTCTGTGTATTATGTTGTCTTGGCCTTTTTCTCTTGCCGTTGTTTTCGTTGTTTTCTTTACGGCATGCATTGATGCATTTTTCCTGCTAACAACCAGATGAGATAGAGCAGCGCAGTGCAAAGTGCCTGGAGAGAGGCGGGGAAGTGGCGGCGGCTGTGTTGCTGGGCTGCTTTTAACTTGACTGCCTGCCACTAAATATGCACTAAATGCTGTTTATTTCGCCATGCAGCAACTCATGTGTTGCCTTGTTTGTTGCTTCGTTGTTAACTTTTCTTTCTTTCCTTACAGTTTTCGCCTGTTTTCTGTGGCTCCAAGTGCCACTCAAGCAGAGCCACAACTTGTACATATATTAGATTTTATTTTGCGCTTTTTAGGCTACTTTACCAAACTACATCTCTACAACAACAAATGCCAAAACTTTTGACCTACAACTTTTACAATATTCTTCAAAGAATATTCATCAATTTTGCATTCAGCTAACAACTAACTTACATTGATTGTATCTCTCAGAAGTGGCATTTGCATCATACGCAAAATTGCATAATTGCTTTCAGTTCTCGTAAATAGTTTGGCTGTCAATGCTCCATGTTTGGTTTCTATTTCCATTTTCATTTCTATTTCAAATTTATGTTTCTCTCTCTCTACTTCTGTCTGTTGCTCTAAAAGCCAATTTTATGTGGAATTTGTTTTGTTTCCCTATTTTTTGGCCCCCTACCCCTTGTATATTGTTGGGGCTTACAGTGCAGAGTTTTAGATTTCCTCCGCCTCCTTCTCCTGCTTCTATTTTTTGTTTTTGGGGTTTTTGTTTTTTGCATTTTGTCGGTTGCAAGCTTCCCATTTATTTATTCATTATTCAACAGAAAATGCGAGAAATCGTATAAAATTGCAGTTGTTGTTTGAGCAACTTTTAAAGTATTTTTTAGACTCTGAACTAAAAGTTCACAGTCTATTAGGTTTGACGAAAGCGAAATGTGCGTAACAGGCAGAAGGAGGCGTGGCAGACCCTATAAAGTATATATATTCTTGATCAGCGTCAACAGCCGAGACGATATAGCCATGTCCGTCTGTCCGTCTGTCCGTCTGTCCGACTGTCCGTCTGTCCGTCTGTATGAACACCTAGATCTCAGAGACTATAAGAGCTAGAGTAACCAAATTTGGTGACAACACGTGTATTGTTTGCAGGCAGATCAAGTTTGTTTTAGATTTTTGCCACGCCCCCTTCCGCCCCCGCAAATCGAAAAAAACGTATTACTGAAGCTACCGACTTTAGATTTAATTCAGATTTGGCACATATGGAGGATGTCCTATTTCGGACGTTTTCTTTCTGAAAATTTAAGCACGATCGGTTCATAAACATAGAAGATATTAAGGAATGAATGATCAGCAGGTTCATGGCACCTCTGCGGCCAAAATTGCTTTAGTTAGAACAACAACAACAAGAAACGCCGCAAAGGCGCGAGTTCGAATCCCACTGCTGACAATTCCAAAATACATTTTTTAATAACTATAAATTAATTACTTTTATTTTATATATACATATAATATTAATTTTGCCATATTTGTCAGAAAATGTTGAGAATTCAAGAGACAGCAATAACCAAATTTCTTTAGAAATTCGTATATATATATATATATATGACAAATGCAAAAACTCGTGCTGTAGCTCAGAGTCTCCCACAGTCGTACCCCGACTGTAGCTTCCTGACTTGTTTTTTTCTATTTTTTCTTTTTTTGTGAGATTGAAATAGTTTTTCGTGTTGCTGGATTTTGGGTTCAGGTTTAAGGTTATTTGTGGACTCGGATTGAATCGACTAACGAACCAATTATTTATATAAAAATATATTTCTATATATATATTTATATATAGTTTTTATGGTCTTCTCAAACCAAACATAAAGTTGACAAAACAACCAAAAATTGTTTGCCATTTAAGTGTGTAAATATTTGAAACTTTGCGGCTGCAGAAATCCCTTTGCTGACCTTTGGGATTAAGCATTGCGCAGGTTTTTCGTTTTTTTTTTTATTTAAAAGTTGAAGCAATATAAGCTTAGACGAAAGTAATAGACACGGCCAGCTAATGTATGGCTTAAATCTGGCATTTATTTAGCCAACATCGTTGTAAGTCCATTAAAAGTGGCAACGGTATTTTGACATCTTTCATGGCGACATTTGCACATTTTGGAACATCATCAATGTCACGTGTGAGCTGCTGTTGTTGTTGTTGTTTGTTTGTTTGTTTGTTTCTTTGTTGGTTCGTCATCATCAATCACACATTTAAGCTGCAAATGTAGCTTTCAGACAAGTCCAAATGTAACTTTTGGTCAGCAGAAATTTTACAAAAAAAGAAACATAAAAGAATGAGAGAGCTCACTGCTCTTTGCTCTCTCTGTCTCTCTTCTCTCTTCTCTCTCTCATTCTCTTGTGTAACTACAAACAAAAGCATTTTCCTTAAGCGCTCGCTCCAGTTTCATTAGTCTACGCCAACTTCCAATTGGCCAACAGCGTGCAAACATTGCCGCACAAAAGCCAACGCTATCAGCTGCCCAAAAGGCTTGTTCAGCAGTCCCCATTTTGGCTTTTCATAATGTTAAGGCCGCGTTAAGACCGTCGCCTAAACGTGTGCTTTATTTAAAATCTAATTTCTTATTTATGCGGCAAATTGTTGTTGTTCTTGTTGTTGTTCTTCTTGTTGTTGTTGCTATGTTTTAATTAAATTTGTAAAAAGTTTATTTGCCGCCACAAATGTTAAACATTTGCCTTTGCATTTTATGTTTCTTACTAATAATCTCTGCTGGCATTTAATATTTATTTAAATGTTGGCAATTTAATTGAAATTCCTTGCGTTACCCTAATTGTATGCCAAATCCCATAAGGCATTCTTGTTGTACCTTGTAACATCTCTCATTCTACCAAAAAAAAAGAAAAAAAAAAAAGCAAACGACTTATTTGCGAAAGAAAAAAACAAGAATTTAATGTACTTGCCATATTTCCTGTCAGAGGAATATATATGCCAAAAATAGCACACACACACACACACACACACACACACACACACAATACCTTTCATTTCGTGGCCGGAGCAGCAAAGCGGCTATGTGCAGCTTTATGGCCAAAACGAACGTTGCGACGGCCAAAGTCGCTTCCCTGTGACGCGCTGAAGCCGTCAGCTGCCTGGAGCTGCCATCAATAGGCAAAAATGGTTGGCGCTTTATTGAATTAAAAACTGAAACGACGCTACAGGAGTGACACAGAGAGAGGGACAGTAAGAGACAGAGAGAGAGGGAGAGCGAGACAGGGAGGGGAGTTTGTCGTGCAACTGCTGTGGCGGCTGCCTTTTTGGAGCGTACATTAAATTAATAAATTAAAATAGAAAGCACTTTGTTTTAGCACTCAGCGCACTCTCGCTCTCGCTCTCTCTCTCTCTCTCTCCCTCTCTCTCTCTCTCCTCTCTCTCTCTGTCTCTCCCTCTGTCGCTTTCATTCTCCCCTTTGTCGCACTCAATCGCAGAAATTATTAATTTATGTCCTTTAAGAATGTCGTTTACTTTGCTTATGAACATTTTGAATTAGCCCCACGCCCACACTCAATGAATATGAAGTAAGCTTGCTCCCCCCCTCCTCCCACCAATCTCTCCCTTCTTTACTCCCCTCCGTTTCCACTGTTAGTCGTTAAAAGAAAAGCGATTTCGAACGCCTTATAATTGAACTGGCAACGTTAAGAACTTTTGCGCCGCATTCAGTTCAATTTAGTGGCTTAGGATTTGCATCATTTCCATCATTGCGGCACAATGGGGCAAAACTTTGCAAATAAATCGTTAGATTTATCGATTGTTCGATTAAATACTATAAATAATCATAATAACTATGCTATTTTATAGCATACTTTTATAACTATGCCCATAAACAAAAGTCTAACGAGTCAAATGTTGTTAATATTGTTAACTATAACATTTAACAATTGTATAAAGTATAGGCAGAAATTGCTTAGAAATTGTGGTGCGATGCCCACTGTGCGCTGGCAGCAAGTTCGTTCCTTCGTCTTCTTGTTGCTGTGCCCCTAATAGATTTTGTATTTTGATTGATTGCCTCGCTTATTCAATTGTTGTGCCACCTCCTACCATTTAAGCGAACTGTCTGCTTGCGCTGCTACTACACAGAGAGAGAGAGAGATAGAGAGAGAGAGGGAGAGAGGTAGATAGAGAGGTAGAGGCAGAGATAGAGTCGCGTCTGCTTGTGCTTATGAAGCGTATGATTGGTTTACTTACATCTGCTTATAACTTGGCGACGCCTTTGCCCCCTAGCTCTTCAGACAGGATTTAACTGCATTATTAGTTAAATCTTGTAGCATAAATTTCAATATCGATGCGGCTGCCTATATATATATACGTATAATATAACGTATACGCCCCGTGGCACTGTTGAGAGACGACAAGCTATAAATGAATTATAATGCCTTTTTAAAGTGAGTTTCATATGCGACCGAGCAGCTTTTAGTTGTACTTAATGTTGTACTTGCTGTTGTACTTGCTGCTGCTGTTGTTGTTGCTGCAGTTGTTGTTGCTGCTGTTCCCTTTTTGTTGTTGCCTGTGTGGGTTTTGTTGTGTTGTGTTGCTTTTGCTGAAACCTTAGCAGTGAGTGGTCACTACTTTTGTGCCGTTGTCCGTTAACG
Source organism: Drosophila macrospina (assembly GCA_035042075.1). Taxonomy (NCBI): domain Eukaryota; kingdom Metazoa; phylum Arthropoda; class Insecta; order Diptera; family Drosophilidae; genus Drosophila; species Drosophila macrospina. The sequence continues at coordinate 3,320,842 of JAWNLW010000591.1, forward strand.
TTTGATGCGCACTGTTGCATAAAAGCCGATCCAGCCGCCCTACAATGTAAAATGCAAAGCTATCACTATCACTATCACTATCCCAACGCTTGCTGTCTCGCTCTAACGCACACTCGCTTGCTGCTTGGTGTTTATTGAGTTTGGCATGCATTGAGTTAGTTGCCATGTAAACTAATACGCCTGCCACACTCCTGTGCAAGCCCCAATTTCCCTCTCTCTCCCCTACCCTACGCTCAGCTACCTCCCCCGCTCAGCTCCCTCCCCCTTCAGCTACCTCCCCCGCAATCCCTTTGCTCTAGCCAATGCCATTTGATCGAAAATGTGTCGATGGCAGATACTCCACGTTTATACAGTTTCGTACGTGTTGGGAAGTTTTGGCCAAAGCTTTGCTCTGGCCATAGCCTTGGCTATGCTCCCACAGGTAGTTACTGTTTGAGTTTTAAGCCTTCTGGCGGCTGCAACGGCAACAGCAGCCGCAGCAGCAAACGGATTGCAGTGCAATTTGTTGCGAATCAGTTTTTGCCGTTTGCTGCATGCAACACAAACAAACGCATCAAAAGAAGCATGCAACAAACTAATTAACGAGAACTTTTGTAATCTCAATGCTAGTGTTGTAGCTGTAGCTCATTGAATTAGCTAATTAATGGCAACCTGACCCATCCCAAGCCACGGCTATAATTAGAGCTTGTGGCTGAGAATTATTGTGCATAATTGAATATGCATAATTGCTGTTTCCGACAACTTAACTCGCTACTATGTTTAGTTAATTAAATGTGCCAAATTTGGGAAAAAAGAAAAAGCAAAACCAAAGCAAGAAGAGCATTTTCTTTTAAGACATTTTCAATTTTCTTTTAACCTAAGTGAGCAAAAAACAAGTCAGGCAGCTACAGTCGGGGTACGACTGTGGGAGACTCTGAACTACAGCACGAGATTTTGCATTTGTCATATATATATATATATATATATAAATATACGAATTTCTAACGAAATTTGGTTATTGCTTTCTTTTAAATTCTTAAAATTTTCTGACAAATAGGTCAAAATTAATAATATATGTATATATAAAATGAAAGTAATTAATTTATAATTATTAAAAAATGTAATTTGGAATTGTCAGCAGTGGGATTCGAACTCGCGCCTTTGCGGCGTTTCTTGTTGTTGTTGTTCTGGTGACGGACAGTCGGACAGACGGACATGGCTATATCGTCTCGGCTGTTGATGCTGATCAAGAATATATATTTATATATATTATATATATATTACTTTATAGGGTCTGCCACGCCTCCTTCTGCCTGTTACGCACATTTCGCTTTCGTCACACCTAATAGACTGTGAACTTTTAGTTCAGAGTCTAAAAAAGGTTTAATAAGCAGCTTTAAGTTTTGCTTTGTATCGCTTAACTCATTTGTTCAACGTTACGGCGCTTTTATGCTTTCCCTCTCCCTCTCTCTCTCTCTCTTTCCCTCTCTCTCTCTCTCTGTCTCTGTATTTATGTGCTGTTTACAACTGAATTGACTTTTTATATACTTTGCGTTGGGTATTAGAATCTTGTCACGAAATGTGTAGTGCATTAAAGGAGCCATAAGAAAGTCGTTAAAGAACATACATACATTGTCTCTCTCTGTCTATCTCCCTCTCTCTTTCGTTCTCTCTCTTGTTTGTTTCAATTCCCAATTCGAATTCGACAAGAGCATCAAAACTTCGTTGCTTCAGCTGCTTTCTTGGCCCCAGCTACAACACTTGTCCACATATGCAAGAGGAAACTTCACTTTGTTTCCATTATACTTCAACCTGCCTGCATGTGTGAGGAGTATCTATGCTATCGTATATCTATGTGTATGTGTGCTTACTGGTGACTATCTTAACAACCCGTTTGTGAAATTAACGCCCAGCTGCAGCAATAGCAACAGCAACAACAACAACAGCAACAAACACTTGGTTAATACCAAGAGAAGTTTTGCGTTTGCCTTTGATGATGATGATGGCAATGCCTCGGTAAATCGCATTTCATGCTCTGGCTTCATCTCTGGGTGCTAAAAAGGCGAATGCCCCTTTCAACTAGAGACAACAGACTGCAGACTAAAGACACGAGAAAAGAGAGAGCGAGAGAGAGAGAGTAGGGAAGCGCGAATAGGCATTAGGCAAAAGGTGAGAATGGTGTGTGAAGAGATAGAGGGAGTGAGGCGTTTGCTGTTTGTAATTTATGCGATTGCAACGGTGACTGCCGCTACTGCAGCAACAACAACAAGAAGAAGGAGTAGAAGAAGTAGAAGAAGCAGCAGCAGCAGCAGCAGCAGCAGCAGAACAACAACAGCAACAAGCACAAACATGTCCGACCATATTTTCACTCAGTGTGTAGTTTTTAATAAGATTTCTTCAAGCAGACAAAGATGACGACGTCTCAAGACAGCTGTCTGTATATACTAATATATAATTATATATATATATATATATATATATATATATATATATATGTATATATATGTATATAAATGTATATATGTACATATATATATCTACTCTAGCTGGCAACATTTGTAATGTTTCGCTGCAGTTTGCAACGCGCCGTTGACGTCGATGTTAATAAAGATTCAGCTAGCTAAACAGGCGTGTGGCAGGGGAGGCGAGTGGAAGCTTTGGGCAACACGCTGGGCTGCTGCTGCTGCTGTTGCACCTGTGCTAAAGGTGTGTGTCGGTGTCGGAAAGCAGGGGGTGGTAATGGGCGGATGCAAAGAGAGAGAGAGAGGAAGAGAGAGGGAGAGAGAGCGACAGAGAGGTGGCACTGTTGGCGTCTGCAACGGTCCGTCTATGGGTGGCCTAGTTAATTTATGAGACGCGAGAATTTGCCGTGCTGGCAAGCAGCAAACAACAACAACAACAACATGGCCAAGACGGGGGCAACGGGGCAACGGCAACAACTGTAGCATAGCGCAATTTGTAATTAGTGTAGGTACATGCTACAAAATCTGCTGCTAAAGAAAATGCAACCAACAGATACTTAACGCTCTAAGGCGGCAATGACGCTGACAACAACAGCAACAACAACAACAACAGCAGCGACAGCGATGACAGGGACAACAACAGAGACGACAAACAGTTGCAATAATTATGGGATGCCAGGCGACATCATGTGATTGACCGTATTAGAGGAGAGAGACAAGAGCGAGTGCAGACATCATTAGAGAGGAGTCTAATAAACAGTCGCAGAGACTGCGAGAGAAAGAGGCAGAGAGGGAGAGAGAGAGACAGAGAGAGAGAATGGGATAGGAACGGTTAGAGCAAGAAATGCTTAAATTTATATAATGTTATTAATACATATATTTTAATTAGTCTATTATATTATTATGCTTTGTATTATTTCATTTAAATTATAATTTATTAAATATATTATGTTAATGTTAAATTTATTAAACAGTCACAGAGACTACGAGAGAAAGAGGCAGAGAGAGAGAGAGGAACGAGTTCCTAATAGATAGAGCAAGAAATGCTTAAATTTATATTATGTTATTATTACATATATTTTAATTATTATATTATATTATAATTTTGCATTATTTCATTTAAATTATAATTTATTAAATATATTATGTTAATATTATATTTATTTAAATGTTATTATATTTTATTTATAATTTACTTTAGATAAAATACAATTATCTGAAAAGTCCCAAAAGTTTCTTTATTATTTCTATTTAATTGTTATAAATAATAATATATTTCTTTATTTAAACTCGACTAAAAAAAATAGTTAAGGGAATATATAATTAAAGTAAATATAATTAAATTGCAGTTTAAGGCTGCGCACTTTTAAACTGAGTTATTTAAGTGTTGCAAGAATCAGAGCAATTAGTAATTAATTGAGTATGGGTTAAAACGAGCTAAAGAGATAGAAAGCTTAAATAATATATTTAGAATTATTATTTATATATGTAGTATTAACAACAACAATATTAATTTATGCGTATAAATCTCGTTCGCTTGCCATTTGTTATTTCCTACCTTTTACCTTTATCTGCCTTTGTTCATATTTAATCTCCTACATTTGATATCCTTTCAATTGAGTCAAATCACAATTTCAATTTCAATTAAACTCCCCTCCCTCCCCAGCCCATATCGATTAACAGCCATGCTCCATTTATGCCTCCCATTACGAAGTTTATTGTGTAATAACTTCTCATTTAATTAACAACACAAGTGTTTTGCATCAAATTAGTATGAGCATAGTAGGCATTTAGCTATCAAAAGCTAAATGCTTAGATTTCGTAAACAATTTGCAATTATTTTGCACTTAATTGCGTGTCATTTGAAAATTGAAGCACTCGTGTATTAGAATTAGATCCCTTCAAAAATGTGTAGAAGCTTTCACGTCATGTGCTTAATAACTAAATTGTTGAATAAATAAATAAAGTTACGTGACTGCATTATAAATTAGGTGTAGACCACACACACGCACACCCACACACTCCCAGCAGTTGAGCTAGATGCTGGAAGTGGGAAGTCAAGCCAACAATGAACCCAAAACTTTAGTTCAACATTGCTTCGATGGGAGTGAACGTAAATCAACATAACGACCCTTGGCTAGTGTTAAATTTTAATTTGTTAAGCTCTCTACCTAAAATGCACACACACACACACACACAGGCATGCCAAACTTGATACCAACTATAATCCACAAAATTGCACATATACATATACATATACATGTGTGTGGCATGTGATAAAATAGATTGAATACATTTTGCTTTAGTCATCAAAAGTTCTTTTTGTGGATTTTCTAATTAAATGTCATCTCATATTTTTGTTTTTTTATGTTTCTGACATTTAAGCATCAGAAATGTTTTGCATAGTTTCCCCCCTTTGGCATCCTTTAAGCAGACACTCACACAGAGCGTAAGAATCACACATGTCCATTCAGGACAGTGCATGTCCACGTCATCATACGAAATGACATAGATGTGAATGCATAAAGGAACGACATGGAAATGGAATGGAAGGGAATGGAATGAAAACCTGTGCCAACATTTTGTCATATTTGTATCTTTTTTCTGTTTGTTTGTTTGTTTGTTGTCATCTCTGCTGTGTGTGTGTGTTGCATTGCATTGTCTCTGGCATTTGTGTGAACTGTGTTTATTGTGTTTGTTTGTTTCTTGCTTTACCTCTTGCTGTCTTTCTGCCGCTCGTTGTCAACATCTGTACACTTTTGTGATATAATCCTTAATCCTTCAGCATTATTCTGCATTTGCATAACAGTTTGCCGTGGCTGGCAGAAATCAGTCAGGCAGCCAGGCAGCCAGTCAAGCCAGTCAGGCAATGACTCTCATTTAGGCCCTCACTCGCTCTTTACAATTTTTTTGTTGTTTGACACTAACTCTCTGAACTGTTTGGTGTTTTGCTTTGTTCATCGCTCATACGGGTTACGTCTTTTATCTGGCCACATTTTGTGCGATTTGCCAGCAGAAAAGTGTGCGAACAAAGCTTGCTGAAGGCAGAATATAACATCGGATGTAGTACATACATAGAGCGGGAATCTGGAGCACAGCTCAAACACTGTAAAGCCTGTAGAAGTGTAGAAAATATGTGTGCAAAATAACAATTTGATAGAGTTTATAAATCAACTTTGAAGACTTTATTTCGAATAATATTTTTGTTTTCTTTAATCAACTCTTCTTAAGAACAATTTATATTTAAATAATTAGAATTTTTCTTATTTTATAATAAAGAAATATTACCTTAATTAATATTTATATATATTTGTATTTTAATTTATTATGTGTTAAAGAAATATTATCATAATTTCTTAAAAATTATATTATATTTATATTATTTATATAATAATATATTTTATTTTATTATATATTATATTTATTAAAATATTCCTGAAGAAATGTTGCCTTAATTTAACTTAATTTCTTAAAAAACATTTATATTTATTTAATTATATTTTATTTCATTATATATTATATTTATTAAAATATACCTAAACAAATATTAACTTAATTTTTTAAAAACTATTAATATTTATTTAAATTTATTTGATTGTATTATATATTATACTTATAACAATATTCGTAAGGAAATATTACCTTAATTTGTTTAAATTATATTTTATTTTATTATATATTATATTTATTAAAATATTCCTGATGAAATATTATATTAATTTCTTAAAAACAAATGATATTTATGTAATTATGGTTCATTTTATTATATTTTATATTTATTATAATATTTCTAAAGAAATATTACCTTAATCTTTTAAAAAACCATTTCTGTTTATATAATTATGTCTTATTTTATTATATGTTAAAGAAATGTTATCTAAATTTCTTAAAAACCATTTATATTTATATAATTATATTTGATTTTATTATATATTATATTTATGAAAATATTCTTATAGAAATGTTACCTAAAATTGGTTAAAAAAATATTTATATTTATATTTATTTATATATTTATATTTATTTATATATATATATATTTATTTATATATTTATATTTATTTATATATTTATATTTTATTTTATTATATGTTAAAGAAATGTTATCTAAATTTCTCAAAAACCATTTATATTTATACATTTATATTTTATCTTATTATATATTAAACAAATGTTACCTTAATTTAGTCTGACATACGAAATGATTGAGTAGCTTATGTGTCTGTTCCTATTACAGACTGAATACTGTACAAAGTTTCTTTCGCAGAGTTTAGAAACTTGGTAACTAAGTTGGTATTACGACTGGCGCACGATATTCAAATAATTGCTTTATCATCATTGAGAATTATATATTTCGGCAAATGCCACGCCCAATCGATGATGATGAGTTTGTGGTTATCGAAATGAAGTAACATTCAATCTATTTGCCGTGCATGCTTCAACAATTTCATCTGTACACACACACAAACACACCTACACACACACACACAACTATAGTATGTAATAATAGGCAATTTCGGTCAAACCCACACACAAAGGAAGCTAAGAAAAAAAATATATATATTATATATATTTATATATACTAAGCCTCTGCCGTCCAAGAGTTTGTTACTCGCCATCGTCTCGCCGCCCTCGCCCCCTCTGGACATTATAGTTTCGCTTTTGTTGATGGCATTGTCGCGAGCAGTGAGCATAATTTTAATAGGTCATCATATTAAGGGATTTTGTGCAATTTGTCTGTGTGTGCAAGCAATACCAAACTCACTCCCCCTCATTCGTGCCCACTCTCTGCCCTCTGCTCTGCCTCACTTACTAGTATTTGCTACTATTGTTATGGTTTAAGTTGTGTTGTAGTATAAATGAATTGAAAGGAGATGCTTCAGAGCTGTACGTATTGATTGCGGTGAGGCTGTGTTCTCTCTCCTCTCTCTCTCTCTTTCCTCTCTCTCACTCTTCTTTCTCTCTCGCCCACTCTTTGTGCGTCTCTTTCGCTCGGTCGCTTTTGATAAAACTGATGCTTTGTCTCATTCCTTTACTGTTTATTGGCCATTTGCCACGAGCTGACATGTGCGTTTAATTGCGTTTCACTTATTTGACACAAAATTAATATGGCACTTGGCATTTGCACTGCGTGTGTGTGTGTGTGTGTGTTTCTCTCTCTGTTGCTGTATTGTATTCGTTGAGGTGTTTCCAAGTGCGCAGCAGCAACAATTCCATAGTTTCAGCTACCCCCTTGCCGTTTCTGCAGCCCACAAAAGTAGGCTATAATTTTGAGGCCTTTCGCCATTGTTTCGGCAGCAGCAATAACAACAACAACTACAACAACAACAATATCTGCAACAACTATTATAATTATTATAAGCTGTCCCCAAAACACTCGCATTGTTCTATGTGAATAATTAAATGTTTCTGCAACATTTGCGTTTTGCTCTCAAATACCAAAATTTGACTTGCTTTTATGTTATTAGACTTTCATTGAATTAATGAGGCTTTCTGCAAAACCTATTTAATAACTAATCGTACAGAATTTGACAAGACAACTCCTATGTGAAATATATAAGTATAAATTTGAAATTACTTTAGTTGAGTTTACTTTAGCAGAGCTCTCTAAATTGTTGCTTAATAACTTGCGCATTTAGTTAAGAGATTTTAGTTGGGAATATAAGTTTGATAATCAATTTTTGAGGCAAATCGTAACTTTTACAAATGTTGCAACTGTCAACCCACTTTAGGCAGAGAGTAAAAGAAAATAAATGTACAACATGAATTCAATTATTTAATTTCATTAAATTCGCTCTTCACGATAAGCTTATAAATGGTTACTTCATTTTTCAGCTTTTTTTCTCAATACGTTTTATTTTATTTATTTATTTTTTTTTTGTTGCCGGAAGTTTTACTCAAGTTGTTGCTGGACATTAACCGAAAACCTTTTTCAAGTGTAAAGAAAATCTTTGCCAACGTTGTGGTGGTTGGGTTTACAGTTGGCAGCCATAAATCAAATTATGTGCACCGCACCACACCACACGCTGGGCTATAAAATCTGCCCAAATGTTATTAAGTGCGGCCCTGGGACATTCATCAGTGGCGAGGAGGACCGCTTGGGTTGACCATTTCGAGTTTCGGGCTTTACAATCAAGTATTTTATGTTATTAATATTAATATTATTATGTGCACAAGCATTCTGTTTGTTGTAGTCTACTCTTTGCTGTAAGTGTATGTGCGTGTGTGTGTGTGTGTGTGTGTGCGTGTGTGTGTGTGCGTAGACACGTAATTATGCAGTTTAATGAGTTTTCGCTCTGACCAGCGAGCCCCGGGGGCAGCCAGCAACAGCAGCATTTTCTGTCACTGGTCCAGCAGCAGCAGCTGCAAATGTGTCAGGTGTTACAAACAGTCAACACACACACACACACCGTCACACACACACACACATATCACACACTGTAACTGAGACAGTTTAAAGCCCATTGAGTTGCACATGTGCATAATTAATTTTAAAAATTAATTTTCATCGTATAACTTTTGCCTAGAACATGAGAGACGATTGAACGTAATGCTCCAGGCCCATCTACGCTTATTAAAATTGACACATTGTTTGCATTTTTTCATAGAATAAAAACCGAAAATCCTATGGCATTCTCAACGAAACAAATTGCATTGTCCATAACAATTAATAGAGCTTTTTAAATGAAATCATTTAAACAGAAATTAACTATTTGCGCATTTCGATTAACTCCGATGGATTCTTCTATGTGCTTTTTCATAATACATAGAAAGCTTGCAGCTTTGATGAATTTTCTATATAGAAATATGATTTTAATTAGAGAGAAGCTAACTAACCTAGTGCCTTCAAAGCTTCTACATAAGACATCTAGATTATAATAATTGCAGTTGTTTAAATATAAAGCTTAAAGCTTTCAATGTGCTTTCTAAGCTGCTACACAGGACATATAAATTCTAATAGTTTTACTTATTTAATTCTTTCTAAAAGCTTAAAGCTTTCAATGCGCTTTTAAAAGCTGTCCAAGAAGACTTATATATTTAATTATTTGCAGTGGATTAAGGCTAAATAACAGCTTAAAGCTTTCACATTAGACACTTACATTACAATAACTGCAGTTCTTTAACTCCAGCCGACATCTTTGAGCTTTTCAAAGCTCTTGAATTAAGCTTGCAGTTACTTCTAGGCGCTTTTCCAGCTCTACAACTTCATGGCATTTAACTTCTGAGTAAATCCAGCTTTTTGTTTGCTTTAAGCTCAAGATTAATGCAATATTTAGAAGCTAATTTCAGCTAGTGTCATTAGCACTTCAAGGTGCTGCCATATGGCTATAAAGTTTAGGCCCCCTTTCCCCGCTTGGACCTTTTTGTCGGGCAATTAATGTGTTAATGAGAATTGCGAGCACACATGTTGAGTGAAGTAAGTAAACTTCAACTGCGACTGATTGGATTTCTGTAAAACGCTCAACACCCACTGAGACAAGGCAACGCAGTGGGGCCAAATTGCAAAAACCCCCAAAAATAGGTGAACGCTTCTGTTAAATAAAATAAAAAATAAAAAAAATAATAAATAACATTGTGTGGGTTACATAATAATGACAGCAATAATAATAATAATGATGATGCTGAGGAGGTTGTGTGTGAGTGTGTGTTCTTTTTTCGTCTGCCTTTGAGGTTAAATTTGACTTTGTTGCTGCTGATGATGACGGTGGTGCTGTTGTGTATGCTGTGGCGTTGGTGGTGTTTGGCAGACGACAACTTGACATGAGAGTGTTGCTGACTAGAAAATGGCATTTTAGGCAGAGTGAAAGCAGCGTTGAAGCCAACACAGAGACGCCCAGCCTGCACTTGATGTTTGTTTTTCCTTGACTCTGCCATAAGCGGGAAAAACTTCGCCCGTCCGTCCAACTCGTGTCTCTCAACGTCTGACTACAACGAAAATTGACGTATAAAGTCAACGCTGCCGTCAACAAAAAACTCTCTCAACGCATGACAGCAGTTGTTTTTATTTTTCTCCTTTTCTTTCTTTCTTTTTTTTATTTTGAGAAAAGAGGATGTTGTCGTTTCTCTTCAGCCAAGCCAAGCAAGGCAACAACATATGAGTCTGCCTGCCCCCCCTTGTGTATGTCACGTACAGCATTTAGCATTTATTGTGACGCTTCATGAATTTCTTGTGGGAGACCAACAAAATTCAATTGCTTTGTTACGTTTTCTTTCTTTATTTTCTCTCTTTTCATTTTTTGATTTCGTTTTCTGGCCAAGACAATGTGTGCACAAAAGGTGCAATATCAAGTGGCAACAACTGTTGTGGCACACGGTGAATTATGAGCGCCACAATGTAGGCAACAGTGTAAAGACTTTGAGCCAAGTACAATGGTTAACCAAGTACATAGGTATATCTATCGAATATAGTTGAAATTGCTATTAATTGCAAAGATATTACCAACGAATATGGTCTCAATTTCGATTAATTGCAAATATCTATCGAATGCAGTTGAAATATCTATGAATTGCAAAGATAAGTCTATCGAATATAGTTGAGACTTCTATTAAGTGATAATATCTATCGAATACAGTTGTAATTTCTATTAACTGCAAAGATATATCTATTTAATATAGTTATAATATCAATTAATTGCAAATACTTATCGAATATAGTTAAAATTTCTATTGATTATCTATCGAATGTAGTTGAAACTTCTATTAATTGAAAATATCTATCGAATACAGTTGTAATTTCTATTCATTGCAAATATATTCATACCGAATAGAATAATTTCTATTAATTGCAAAGATATTCCTATCGAATATGGTTTCTATTTCGATTAATTGCAAATACCTATATCTATATAATATAATTATTATATCAATTAATTGCAAATACTTATCGAATATAGTTGAAATTTTAATTAGTCGCAAATATATATCTATCGAATATAATTGAAATTTCTATTAATTGCAAATAACTATCGAATATAGTTCAAATTTCTCTTAGTTTCATATACCTATTGAATATAGTTCATATTTCTATTAATTACAAAGCTATACCTGTCAAATATAATAATTTCTATTAATTTCAATGCTGTATCTATCAAATATAGTTGAAATTTCCCTTAATTGCAAATACCAATCCAATGCAGTTGAAATTTCTATTCATTTCAAAGCTGTATCTATCGAATATAGTTAAAATTTCTATTAACTGCAACTACTTATCGAATATAGTTCATATTTCTATTAATTACAAAGCTATACCTGTCAAATTCAATAATTTCTATTAATTGCAAAGATATACCTATCGAATATAATTGAAATTTTCATTAATTGCCAAGCCATACTCGCCTTTAGTCTTAGTCTTCGTCTTTAGTTTGTGTCTAATGCCATCATTAGATTCACATTTCTTGCAATTCAGCGTCTAATGACATTAATTGCCATGAGGATACTTTTTGATTTCTCTGAAGCAATTAAAACGCTTCAAGTTATCAGTGTGGGCTGCCATGAAGGTCTCATAGGTTTCTGCATGGAATGCACACATCACTACGCTCAGAGGCAACGCAAATGCAATTCATTTTGTGTGTGTTGTGCTTGCAATCTTGATGAAAGAAAGAAGTATGAAAATGAATGGAAAGATAGAAGAGCTCTTTTATTATAACTTGATGATTTGTGGTGCTGTTTTTCTCCGACTGCCAGGAAATTAGAGAATTGGGACACACACACACACACACACACAGGCACGCACAGTCCGAGATAAAAGACACTGAGAGAGTTTTGCCTGAACAATTGCACTGTATGTTGTGTGTGTGTTGTGTGTGTGTGTGGAAAGCTAAAGAAATTAGAAAGCAAACCGACCGGTTGCCAAGCCAGACTTGGCATCTATATGCGGGTTAATTAAAAGAAAACTAGTTACGACTGTGCGTTTTACGTTTGCGTTTTGCCTTTTCAAGTATTTTACTTCTTTTTTTTGTACTGCTAGAAAAAGTCATTAAAAGCTGAAGCTGATGCCACAAGTTCGCACACAGTGCGTATGATTGATAATGAACCTGCAACTTCAACGGCAACTGAAGTCGACAGTTGGCAGTTGAAAGTCTCTTAGCAGCTCAATGCCAATGCAGACAGAGCCCAGCGACTGTCATGATGATGTCTTCATCTCTTGCCAAATGCAATGTTAAGAATTTACAATGCTTGTAACGGAACTTATTATTTCATTGCGCTCTCTCCACTTGCCCCTTGCCGATTGCCAGACTCTCTGCGTGTCTGCTATGACTCCAGTGGCAGTAAGTCCGTGTCTGGCAGCAGCTGTCTGTGGCGCGGTTTTGCCACAGCAGGCGGGAGCATAGCACTGGAGCAGGCAACAGAACCCCAACCGAGAAATCCAAGCTGTCGTCTTTGGCATATTCTGGTCATGTGTTGTGGTGTTGTGTATGTGTGTGTGTGTGTGTGTGTGTGTCACACAATCTCCGGTTCACACTGTCTGTCAGCGTCTCATTGAATCGCATAGTGTTTTGATATTAAAATGTGCTCAGTGCCAGCAGCTCTGGCTGACTTTGAATCAAGTCTTTCCACAAGCAGTCTATGACTTCTTTTTATGACACAATTGTCATACCTGTGTGCTGCAAATTTACAATATATATACACACACACACATATATATATATATATATATATATATATATATATATATATTTATAGACTTACCATATGCTTGGCAATTTCATATGCGAAATATGTAAGCAATTGCTTTAGTTTGACATTCCTAATTTGCTTTATTCGACTGATTCACAAAACTTGTACAGAAACTTTTCCTATTTGGTTTTGCCAACTCAATTTTGCCATCTATGTATGCATTTTAGATGTTGCTGCTGCTGTATAAATTATGAATGCTTCAACTGAATTGGAATAAGAATCAGCTGATCCACAAGGGTCGCTTCTAACGGGTGTTTTGATTACAAAATGATTGCTTGAGTTTCGGCCGAAAGTGCCAAAAGTTTAGCTGACAATGTGATTCTCAGTTAGTTGTAGTTTAAGTGGACAAGATTGGGTTTAGTTGCGCTGTGAATACTTAATAAAAATCCAACATTTTCAACTGAAATACTATTCTATCTAAATGCATAATAAATAATAATAAATAATAATAAATAATAATAAATAATAATAAATAATAATAAATAATAATAAATAATAATAATAATAATAATAATAATAATAATAATAATAATAATAATAATAATAATAATAATAATAATAAAAATAAAAATAAGCAGATCTGCTTGACAGTTTGATACCCTCTCTCTCTTTAATTTGGTATTTTGATTATGATAGAAGTATTTAGCTATAATGTGCTCGATTAAAAGCTCAGCGCTGCATCACTTCATTGCATGCACTTCATCTGAGTCATTTGCTATCTCGCTCGCACACATTTGCAAAAGCGCAAGCGATTAACTGTAAAATTTCTTTTCTGATTATCTTTGTTATTTATAAAACGCATTGAATGAAACTTTCAGCATTGTTTCTCTATGGTATCAAGCACCTGCTTAGTTAGAAGTGTCTATGCTGGAAAATGTAACTGGGGAGTTATTGAAAATCTAACATAGAGTAGATCTGAAGAGGAAGTAGAGGCATTTTCATGCCAAATTGGGTGTCTCTAGCTGCAGAGATTGTTGAACTTCTGCAGACAGATGGACAGACTTAGCTCAATCGACTCTTAATGCTGATCAAGAATATATATACTTTATAGGTTCAGAGCTGCCTGTTACATACCTTTGCACTAAGTTATAATGCTCATTTCTAAAGCTCACCGGGTATAATGATTAGAAGATGTACAAAATAAGACTTTAAGTTAATTTAAAGTGAACATTTGCTGTGTGTTTGATTTCATGTGCTAAGTAATGCAGAATAAAAGACGTAACGCTGCTAGAGTCAATAGATGGAGGGGTATCTTTTAGGCACTTAGTAGCACCGAGTTTTGGAAGCTGTGATATCTGGCAGTTGTCACACCTGGACAGCGCAAGAGATTTGCATATTTTGGCAAACAACATGGCACAACATTCATGTAAATAAGTAAATGGGGCGTGGCAGCTGAAAGGCGGCCACGCGGGCTATCATTGACAGAAATGTATGTTGTAGTTGCTGTTGTTGTAGTTGTTGCTGTTGAACGAGTAGCATGTCAAAAGTAAAGTGCACGCGGGTAACAAAATTATGCGCATTTAGATTTTGTTAATGCTTTTACAGTTGCGACCCGCATAAGTTAAGTTTTGGTCGGGAAGCAGCAGCAGACTTGGTATCTCTGTAGCATAGACATTATATTTATTCTATCTCTAGGCTCAGTTACCGTTACATGGGGAATTAGTGCGCATAATTTCATAAGCAACAACGAGTTGGCAACCATCGCGTTGGTCTCTGCAAATACTTGTTTTTTTTTTTTGGAGTCTCTCGTCCTCTCCTTTGGGACGGATGCTGCTGCTGCTGCTGCTGTTGGCAGTGGCAAACATTTAGAATCATATGTACATATATATATAGATATATATATATATACGTGTTGTCTGCATATAAAGTTATGTTGGGAATTTCGCTTGGCTTACACGAAAAAGTAAGCAAATAAATAAGAGCAGGAGTGCGATGGGAACTGAAATAACGTTGTATATCTGTACTAAATTGCACATGAAGTGATTTCAAGCGTAAGAAATTTCATGGCGGTGGCAACAAGGCAACAAGGGGACAAACCATCGATATTACATGCATACTACACACACACACACACACACACACACACACACACACATTTATATATATCATCCATACCTCGGAATATGCATATAAAAACTTGGCGCAGTTTCAAAGTTGTGTCTGAGCAATGCTGCAAAAAAAAAGAAGAAAAAAATGAAGGAAAGCAAACAACAACAACAACAAATTCATATCAAAAAATTACAACAACGTCTGGGGAAATGATGAACGAGGCGCGGCGAGACTTGTTGTTGTTGCTGTTGTGTTGTTGGAATCTCTCGTTGAACAAAATGCCGGAAGCCAGAGAAAAGCCTCGAGAATTGACTCGACGCGACGCGACGCGAGTTGACTGAAGAGCAATTTGATTAAATGCATTGCGGGCATTTGTACAGAAAAAAAAAAACGAAACAAAAGAAAAAAATAACAAAAATTACATTGAAATAATAATAATATATGTAAATTAGCTAATTTAAAGATTTATGTATGCTTAAGCAAAATATATGAAGAATTTACGACTAATTTATGCATGTGATTTCTTCTCTTTACAGTGCAAAACTAAATGCAACGGCAAAGCAACAGTATTTTTGCTCAACATTAAACTAAATATCTAACTAATAATACTAATAATATATATTGTATATGCAAAATCTCTAGAAGTGATTATATGTTGCATTTTTGAAACAAACAAACAAACAACAAAAAGGAATACCAAAAACAAAAAAACAAAAAGAAAAAAAAACATCTAAGATATATTAAAGAGCAGAGACGAAGATTATATATTATATATAGAAGAACGCAGCGAGCTTAAGCCAACAAAACGTAGTACGATTAGTAAAAGACACCACCAATTTAATTTGAACAGAACTTAAGTAAAAGAATAAAAAGAGAAAAGAAAAAAAAAAAACAAAACAAAAATAAATAAATATATAATAAAATATTAGCCAAAATCTAATAGATGTCTATGTGTATTACATATATATGTATTGATCATCTATGAACAATATATAGCATAATAAAATAAATACAAGTATATATTTACAACTTAAGCCATACATATATATATATATTATCGCAGCTAAAAGACAAGCAGCTAGGAAAGAATATAAAAGAAACGACCGCAATCACGGTCAATCATTTGAAGATCAACAAATACAAATACTAATATAATAATAATAATAATAATAAAAGACAAAGCACAGCTCGTCATATAAAATGGAGGACAATAACACAAGCAGCAGTGCGAGCGGTGCGCCCATCAAACTCGAGGATCCATCGGTGACACTCACAATAAGGCTGATTATGCAAGGAAAGGTAAGTGAAATACGCAGTATTAATCTTAAATATAAACAAATTACAATTTTAAATTGACAATTTCAATTATTGCTTAACTCTTACATTTGAGATTATCCTCAAACATTTCTAAATAATATGCGAAACTTTCAGTTACTAATTTAGCTGCACATTTTGTTGTGTCTTAAAAAGATAAATGATTATTAAGTTTATATAGCGCATTGCAACTAAGCTAAGCTGTCTTAACGCTTCACTTAAGTCCTTACTTGAGTTAGGCACCGCTAGCCTACAGAGTCTTTAGAAATGTGTTGGCAGCATGTCAATTATAATCCCAAACTGACAGCGGATTGGAAAGAAATGTTTTCTTTTTTGACCTTTCTTTTTTTTGGTTTTTCGGGGTTGTCAATCAATACGCAATAATAAAAAAAAATGAAACAAACTTTAGAGTTCTTGGCACTTTTATGGGCCTAAATAGAAAGTTCTACAAAATAAACTCCATTGAATGCTAAATATTTACCTGTAATTAGCAGTAAAAGTAATGAACATAAAATAAGGAAAAGAAAAGTTGAACAAATATATAATTATTGATATTTGTAAGTAAAATAAATAAATGCATAATACAAGGAAAAGCGGAATAAACATTTATTTATATTTAATTAATATATATTTTATTTATTTTACTTACAAGTAAAGAAGTTGCATAATATTGCATTTTTTATTTAATTGTGCATAAGCTTTTCATATTAATGTTGCTAAATTATATATTTAAAGAAAAAAATACCTTATTTAACTATCAAATAAAATAAACAATAAAAATAATAAATTAATGCGTGCATTTTATATGCAAATTAAAATGAAAAACTCCACACTTGACGCATTATAACAAGCCTAAGACAACAAAAGATAGGAAGGAAAAAAATAAGAGTAGAACTGCGAGGGGGAGAGCAGAGAGCGAATTTATTGTACCATATAAATGTGATGTGAAGAGTAATAAAATGCGAAGTAAACATTGGCTATTAAATAATCATTAAAGCACACAAATATGACCAATAAAAAAAGCAAAGAAAACACCAATAAATGGAGTGTGCATAAAAAAATACGCACGCAGCACAAGAGAGTGAGGGAGATACTTATCATGATGCGATACATACTCAGTCTCTCTCCCTCTCACTCTCTCTCTCTGTCACACAGGCCGGGGGCAACCAGGTTGATCGAATATGTGCAATATGTACTCATGTATAATGCAAAATACTCGCTTCAAATACATAATTAACAATTTATTCAAAACAAACAAATAGTAATTAAAAGGGAGGCAATGGGAAAAGGGAGCAGCAGTAATAAATAAATATTAAAGAAACTCAAACTGCACAAATTAAACTGATTAATATTGCATTGGTTTTCTTTGATATAAATATATTTTAAATATATAAATAAGTTCAAATGATAGAAAATTATTGAAGAAAGTAATAGATATTAAAATAAGCTCACTCAAAAATGTAATTCTATAAATTTATTAAACATTTAGACGAATATACAAACGATGTAACTTTAGATATAATAGAATAAGTAATCTAGTATGCGCATAAAGCAAATTAGTTGCATTATCTTTAATAATCTTTAAATATAAAGCAGATAATCAGCTGTAGCAAATGACTTTGACACTAAACCAAAGCATTAAGCTTAAAAGGCGTGTTAAAAAGTCTCAAAATATCAGCTTATTTATTTAATAACCGTCAACAGACATTAAAAACTATTATTCAAGCACGTTTAGTACAACAACTTAATATATATTTATATATATATATATATATTTGTATGTATGTATGTATATCTTTTAAAGTTATACAGTTTGAAACAGCCATCACGCAAATCCGTTGGTGTCGCTTCTCTTTTGCCACTTTGTGTTGAGGCTTTTGGCACTTGAACGAAATGTTAAGATGTTGATTTTGTTGCCTGGCAAGCAAAGCAGCAGCAGCTCATGATGATGATGATGATGATAATGTAAATGATAATGATGATGGTGATGAGGAGCAAGCCACTTGAGCCACTGTTGAGCCACATCATAAGCGTTTTAGCTAAAGCTGTCATTTAACTGGCCTCTCGCAAAGCCGATTTACAGTTGCGCCATTTAAAGTGTGACCAGATATTGATTTAAATAAACATGAGTGTATTCGTGTTGCCCATGTTGGTCAAGCTACAACGTGTGTGTGTGTGTGAGTGTGTGTGCGCACTGAAAGGCAGAGACAGGTGCAATAGCGGCAGATAAGGCGACAGAGCGACGCACTGCCAAATGCAGGGCGTTAAAGAGCAGCAGCAAGAAAGAGAAAGAGAGCGAGAGAGAGGGAAGATAAAAATACAGATTACATGATGTGTAGTTGAAAATTGGCAAAATAGCCAACAACCAACAACAAAAAATGTGTGTGCAGACAATTTATAACAAAAATAGCAACAGACAGATAGAAAACAACATTTCTGTGAAGACGTGATAAAGACAGCGCTGGGAACGAGCGCGGGAAAGAGCAAGAGAGGCATAGCGAGTGTTGAGAGAAGCGAGAAAGGGAAGCAAACGAGAGGTAAAGCCCGAGGTTCGATCAACGCGGCAGCCATGAATAATTGCGCACTCTTTGGCCCAAGCTAAAATTAAGCATTTGCAAATGTAAATGTAAATGTTTTTGCATTATTTGTATTTTTGCGTTTTCGTTTCTCGATTTTTGTCGATTTTTATTTATATATATATATATATATATGTATATATTCTTTTTTTTTCTCAGTTTCATTTTGTTGCACAAGGATTCAGGCAATAAATTCTCAAGACACTTTGAGCAGCGCCGACTGCTGGTTGGTTGGCTGCCTGCCTTTGTGTGTTGGTCTTTTGATCGATAGTTATAGATTAGCGTGATTTATGAGTTGCTGCTGATGCCGCGCCGTCGACGTTGTTGTTGCACTCTGCTGTTGTTGACAAACACATACTACATAGATATACATAAATATATGTATGTACATACAGAATATGTAAATACATTTTACTTTTTTTTTTAGCGCAATGCAAATCAAGTGGCAAATAGGAAAAATTGAACAAAAATAAAATAAATTTTCAATTGACAGCGTTGAGCGTACACTGTGCACAATCAACATCCGTGTTGACTTGTTTAATTGAGCATGAAACGAAGGGTTTTAGATTCTGCGAGTTAGGAATGAAAGAGGGGTCGGGTCGCACAGCTTATGGTGTGTGGAATTGACAATAAAAGACATATAACTAAAAGTTACAAAGTTGAGGTAGGACCAGTTACTTTTCATGCAAAACGAATGCAAGCAATTCATTGAACAATTTGCATAGACTTCTCAAAAGTATACTAATGTAGTTAAGATAGCTACTGATTGCTCATCAAACAGAATGTAACAGTGAATTACTACTTATTGCTGAAATGGAGTGTTAATTTTTGAATAAAAGTTATTGAATATTATTGATTAGTATAGTAATGAATCGTTTTGCAAATATTTATATTTTATTAGTTGATTTATTTGAATTTGATCTGTGTTGGTTGTCAGTTCCTTGCGAGTAACAACGAGTATCAAGAGCGAACAAGCGAACACTATGAGTAGCGTAATAGGCGAGAGGGAAATAGCAAGGCGAATTCACTCACAGGCGAATTCGCAAATTCAATGGAGAGAGCAGAGCAGTTTTGCTTAAGAGACGCCGCAGGGGAGTTGCAGTTCGGTCTTTGTCGTGAATGGCTGTGAGAGCAGCAGTTCAAACGACGAAAGCCGAAGAATTCTGTTACATTATACAATTACAATAATTAATTAGCAATACTCAATATATAAACGCAATATATTTATATATTTAATATATAGATATATTATAAATTACATATTATTTCTATATTACTTTCTTAATAATTAATGAACTTTACGTTTATCTGTCTGTATATATGTATGTGTACAATGTGACTTATCTCAATTATATTCAGCTACTTTGCAAGACGCATATACATACTTATGTATTATGC
Source organism: Drosophila macrospina (assembly GCA_035042075.1). Lineage (NCBI taxonomy): Eukaryota > Metazoa > Arthropoda > Insecta > Diptera > Drosophilidae > Drosophila > Drosophila macrospina. The sequence continues at coordinate 3,341,297 of JAWNLW010000591.1, forward strand.
AAAACCCCTAGACAAAGACAAAAGCAAAAGCAAAAAGAAAACATTTTGGTTAGAGTGCATAAATAAATCAGTTAATTATAATTAGACAAGCGCCTGTAAAATATTGCGCATTGAACACAAAATTCGCATTGAGATGCTCTATGCAATTTCACTAATTAAAACTGCATGATTCAAAAGCAACAGCAACAGCAACAAGCAGACACATACATACAGACGACGACGTCTGACAATTGCAAAATACTCGACAATTCTGGGCGAGAGTGCAACCCACTTTTAGGTTGATTTTCTATGCAATTTGCGGCTGACTGCCAAGAAGCAAATACAGCAACAACAAACCTACTAAACAACACCAAAAAGTTCAGTCTTTTTTTCTTTTTGTTATTTATAATTTTCACATTGTCGCTTGGCTGAGTTTTCTTTTTGTTGGTTTTGTCATAAATTAATTAGCTGCGTCACGACTTCGCGTTCACAACTCCGGCTTTGACTCATTCGACGTCTGGCACCGGGACTTTCACACAAAACTGCAAAACAATTGCAAAGCAAAAATAAATCACACAAAACAAAACGAAAAATAACGAAAAATTGCAAATAATAAGCCTCAGTTAATTGGAGATGCAAGAGACCTGCAACTTTTGGCCTTGACATGCAACACAGCAGCAACTGCTGCAGCAGTTTAATTCACCTGATAAAACCAAATTCAGACAATTGTCTTTGTATTTGTATTTCTAATATTAATTAGAGCGCTATTGTTTATGATTTCACTGCCAATTTAATTGCAATTGAGACCTCTTGTATGAATCAGACAAAGAATTTATTGGAGTACACTCATGTATATGACTCAGAATATATATTTTGAATAGCTTAACATTTGAACACAAGCTCACAAAGCAATTGAAGTACATCTAATCAGAACATAGAAAAGTCTACTTAAAAAATATAAATAAAATCTGTTAAATCTTTTATAAAAGTTCTTCAAGTTCTTTACAAAAGTACAAAAATGCATACTCTGACGTTTGTTATAGATGCAGTTTTTGTTAATGATATGAAAAGTATTAAAAAACTCAAATATATCTACAATAAAGCTCATATAAATATATGCGGCATGTTTATTATATTTAAGTATTACAATGTTAGACAACATTAGAAAAAGTCCCCGAAAATAGCCTTTACGACCAACAGCAAACAAATTAACAGCTAACCGTAATCGAGACTTATCAGCAGCCTGGAACACTCAACGATCTCTCTTCACGACCTACAGATATCACCGTTACTTGCATTCGGTGCTTAAAAAGCATCTAAGCTCAAATTCCTTCTCTTTTCCACGACTTCTTCTCTTGCTACTCTTTTTTTCATGTCGATCTGCTCTCTTCTGCTTACCATCTAGTCGTACTGGTGCTTCTCATTGTAGAGCGTTGCCACTTAATTGCATTGCCTCTCTTCGTTACATATCTACATAGATTTGTTTTGCATTGGGTAATTGGGTATCTTTGCCACCTTGAGTTTATTGTTTCATCGTATTTTGCAGCAGTTCAGAGACCTTTTTACCTGAATACTGTACATTTGTAGTATCAGCTGAAACGTCTTTTAACAATCTAACTGTGCATTAGTTTGACAAATTGCCTTGCAACACCACTTTGTTCACCTTCCTGCGACAATTACTTCGTCTAATTATCAGCGCATTATACTATGAGAGCAGAGCAAGGGAGCTTACAAAACTTGAAATATATTGTCTAATATTCTCAGGCGAGCGCAACATTTTGATAGCCCATTTATCACCAGACAAGCTCGTAAAGCATGTGGCTAACAAAAATGAAGAAGTAGAAGGAGAAGAATAAGCAGCAAAAACAACAAGAACAACAACATTAAGTAGTTTAAAGAATGGACGGTGCTAATTGCGCCACAACAAAAGAAACAAAGAAAGAACTAACAGACTAAGAGACCCGCACTATTTTGATGTTAGTAGAGCACGAGCAAAGCAGAAGCAGCAGCAAAAGAAGAAGCAGCAAAGCAGACAGATAGACAAATAGATGAAATAGCTGAGGCCGCTTAGCAAAGACAACAACCCAAATGAATTACAGCAAAAACAGCAGCAACAACAACAATATAATAGTCATGCTGAGCGTGCAATTTTCAGCTGTGCTGCGTTGGTGGAAACTCTTGTATTTTCTTTTATTTAGCTTTATTTTTTTGCCTTAGTATTTTTTTGGTGTTAATGCGACGGCGTTGAAATTGCTAGAAAACGAAAAATACTTAAAATGTGGTGGGGGGAAAAAAACGTAAATAACGAAATGCAATGAACGGTACAGCACAGCAACAACAATATAGAGTTGCCAAACCGTGAGAACCATTTATGGAAGCTGCGCCACATAGTAACAGTAACCCAAGAAAAATTGCAAGAAAAACTCTGCAACAAAATGTTGGAAAATGCAATGTGACAACTGTTTGCTGCTGTGGAGGAGGGAAGTGGAAGGGAAGGCACTGGGACGACATGTGTGCGCCGCTTGTTGCATAAAATGCTGCTGTTTGCTGTTGCTGTTGCACACATGTGTGCTACAATGCGTTGGTCTTGGCCTGCCCTCACCTGCCACTCCCCTCCCCCGCCCTGCTTTAGCACCGCCCATCCATTTAATAAATCATGCTGCGCATTTGTCGCGTTACATTTTTGTTGGAGTTGCCACTGTTGCTGCTGCTCCTGGCAGTCGAAATGAAAACAGAAAAGTGCAAACTGTACAATTAAATAATTTACCATTTTTTTTGCCAGAGCGTAACAACAACATCAGCAATTGCAATGGCAGTGGCAATTGCAATTCTTCACAAGTCACAGCAAGTGGCATTTTTAATTTGATTAAATACAAGCAACCATTTCTCCTTTGGCCCTACTTAATTGGCTTCAGCTGCCAAACAACTCGAAATAAAATTGTTAACTTTTTCGCCCATTGCTGGCCCTTTAATTGTGCTAAAGATAATGTATGTGTTATCGGTTAAACTCGGCAGATTTAAGCAGATTAAATTGATAATATTAATTGCTTAGAAGTGGCACACTCTGAGCAATATTTCAATATGATTAATTAACCTTTGTTTGTAATAGATTCTCAAACACAGCGCCCTGCTCAAAGAATGCTTTGAGTTAAGCAGATTAATTAAACTCAATCAAAGCAAAGCCATTACTGTTACCGCAATTGGTTATTTGCAGCATTAGAGCAGTGCTAAGTGAATTGCATTGGCCAACAATATTGCCAACTAATCGATTATCTTTCCATAGCCAAAGCCCTGGGGAGTAATATCGACGTTATTTTGTCGTCTGCTGTCTAAGCCACTGACCACAAAAATGTTGTTTGTATTGTTCCATTTTGGGTGCCATGTTCACTTCTCTTATGCATATTTTACAAAACGACACACACACACACACACACACACAGAGCAGAAAAACAGCAAATGACATGCAGAAATATTTGAATGCACAGCCGCAAAAGTGAATTTTTGCATACAAATCGATGGCAGGATGTAAAGTTGGAAGTGCACAAATGTTGGCATTTAATTGCTGGCATGTAAAATGGCCAAACACCCTGTTGTACAGTGTAGGCAAAAGCTAAAGCATTTACCAAAATTCACTCTCTGTGTGTTTGTGTGTGTGTGTGGTAAAATGTTTTCAGGTTTTTGGCTTTTAGCAGCAGCCACAAGGACCTGCTGCAAAATGCAATCAAGTGAAAGTCCAAAAGAAAAATTGTATATGGCATGTTCAGCTATTCAATGTCTTTAGCTTATCGCTTGACCCACACACCCCCCACACACACACACACACACACACACACACACACGAACACAAACACACTTACACACAGATTTATGCAAATTGCGTAAGCTTCTAAGCCGCAAGTGGCAAGTGGCTTGTGGCAAGATTCACGGGAAGAAGGGGCGGCAGGTGCACTGAGCTGGGGCAACATTTTGGCCACATTATTAATGATGATGAGCGTCCGACGTTAATGAGCCGCACATCAGACTTAATAGGCATTGGTCTAGGCCGCTTCAAATAAGAGTAACTGTGCTTATTCGCGTCTCACGCTCTCTCACTGTGTGTGTGTGTGTGTGTGTGTGTGTGTGTGTGTGTGTGTGTGTCTGTGTGTGTGTGCTTGATTGTGCGTACACGTACTACTTATGCAAGAGAAGCCCTATAAATTATAGAGAGACGTCAAAATTGTGTCTTGAGTGCAGACAGGCATAAGAGCGCAATTCATAGACCCGTATGCTATAATCATGCCAATAATTATGGCAATTCCTTTTGACATTTGTGTCTAATAAATATTTCGGCCATTTAGCCAACTTCCCCTTCCCTACCCCAAAGCCATCATAGGCATAATAAATATTATAGAAGATGGCCAAAAAAAGAAAAAAACAAAAACAGAAAAATGCAAAAACAAGCTATAGCCAAGACATGTACCATTTTTATACTGCTTCAGAGCGATGCAAGGAGAGTGGGGAATGGAGGGAGGTAAGGGTAGGTAAGCAAGCAGTATATCATATCATATTGTTGTGCAGTCTGTCACACTGGCAAAGTGCCCAATATATACTTATCTATGTGCATATATTGCCTTTTCAGTGTGTGTGTGAGTGTGTGTGTGTGTGTGTGTGTGTGTGTGTGCTATGTGGCAATGAACGAACATTTAGAAATTGAGGCAGACAATGCGAAAAGTGCACTTTGCGAAGGCTGCTAACGATTTGTGCACTAAGTGCTCAAGAAATGCGTTGAAATTATTAAAAGAAATGACAAAAATATTGATTTACAATTAAGAAATGCAGTTTAAAACATAAATATTTAATGACAATTTTTTAAATATTGATTATTTTTGTTTAAATAAATTAGCAAACTTATCAACAGATAATTATAAATAGAATAAATTATATTTTTAGAGAATGTTTTAGGCATATGTTTAGCAACATGAAGCATTTAATAATATTATCATACTTTTGTTTGCTACTTGATGGAGTTTAATGTTTAAAAAAAAGAACTGTTTATAGTTAAGTAAATGTAACAATTAAAGTTTTCTGTATACTAAACAATTTACTAATTTGGAAATATGCAATTTATAGTGTAGCTCAGTTATTGTGGAATGTGTTAAACAATTTATAATTTTCACTTAACTAATTGCAATTAATGTCAGTTATAGTATGTGCTCGATATGTTTACGTTTAATTTGCCAGATTATCGACATTGTCGAAATGCAATCAAATGCTGTCATTGAACAGAGTAAAATCATTTTAATTAGGTTTCAGCAAACTGCAGAGAGACTGATTAAAGCAAAGAGAGCGAAAGAAAGAGAGTGCGAGAGAGAGAAATACGTAGCTTGAAATTTCTGTCTTTTTGGAAATTTATGAATAAAGATTTATTGCATTTTCTGTTACCAAAAATAAAAGAAGAAATTAATACAACTAACAGAAGTGAAGTTTTCCAAGCAAGAAATGCAAAATATTTGCAAACTGAAAACTTTGACAAAACTGCAATTTCCACACGTTCGCACAGATAAACGAATATTGAACGAATGCTGCCAGCTGCTGTGTGTAATTAATGTGATTTATTTATGTATTTTTCTATTTTTTTATATTTATTTATTTTATTTTATTTTATTTTTATTGATCGATACGCAAAACTTGTTTCAAGTTTCACTGTGTAGCAAAATGCTTTCAATGCTTTTGCAGACATGCCAATTACAGTTTCCCCAGCACATTTATATATATGTATATATATATATATACATGCTAATGTGTGTGTGTGTGTGTGTGTGTGTGTGTGTGTGTGTGTGTGTGTGCGCCTGCGGCTATGCAGATATTTACAATCAATTAAAACGCGTTGCCCGCAAATTTCATTATGCCCGACATTTTCAACATGTGGCTTGGGTCTGGCAGGCAGCGAGGGGACGGACGGACGGAGGAACGGGCAGAGCTTTGGTTGGGGTGTGAATCTTTTTCTCTGCCACTTAAATATGCAAAAGTAGTTACACACACACACACACACACATGGCATAATATCACTTAATATTTAATCGAATTTGCACATCAACGCTGACGTTGCTAGCAACAAAGCAGAGAAATAGCGAACATAAGGAAAATAGCAAAAAGAGCGAAACTAACGAATATAAGAGAATGAGAAATGCATGGAAATTGAGGGGTAATTAAATTGTTCTATGAAATACATTTACAGCATTTTACAACTGATTATTAATTGTTTCTTGTTGTATATATGATTCATAGTAATTTTGCTCAAGTTGGAAATCATTCTTTAGGCAAATTGAAATGATCTTTAATTAATTTTAAATAAAATGTCAGAGCAGAATTTCATTTGTAATACCTAATATAATGTTTAATGAAACACTTAAATAACATATATGTGCATTTTTCTATCATTACAGGAAGTTGGTAGTATTATTGGTAAAAAGGGTGAAATTGTCAACAGATTTCGTGAGGAGGTAAGTCACACAATTGCTCAATAAGTGTCTCTATAGCTTATGCAACCTTTGTTAATTGTTACAGTCTGGTGCCAAAATTAACATTTCTGATGGCTCATGCCCCGAACGCATTGTGACGGTATCTGGCACAACAAGCGCAATCTTCTCGGCATTTACGCTTATTACAAAGAAATTTGAAGAGGTATGTGTGCGCTAAATTGAAACGTTTACGAGTCGAACTTAAATGCGACAAGAAAAAATAAAGTATTACATCAACAAATACCAACACACACACAGAGAAAGAACATAGAGACAATTCACATTTCATGCAGAAGAGAAAGTTTTAGTTGAAGAATTCAATGCTCTAATGTTGATTGTTGTTTGTTGTTTGTACTCAATTCTTGAACATTAAGTGGCTCGAAATCAGCGCGAAATTCGCTTCACATTACTAACTTGAAACCCGTTTCAGTGGTGCTCGCAGTTCAATGAAGTTGGCAAAGTTGGTAAAACTCAAATACAAATTCGATTGATTGTGCCAGCCAGTCAATGTGGATCATTAATTGGTATGTAAATCAATATGCAATAAAAAAATAAACTATTAACCCGTTTGTACTGCAGGCAAGAGTGGCTCAAAGATTAAGGAAATACGCCAAACCACTGGCTGTTCCATACAGGTGGCCAGCGAAATGTTGCCAAACTCCACGGAGCGTGCGGTCACCTTGACTGGCAGCGCCGAGCAGATAACCCAATGCATCTATCAGATATGTCTTGTCATGTTGGAGGTGAGTGTTAGCTATTAGCAATATTACAATATTAAATAAGCATCTGTTAATTTATATATATATTTATATATATACAGTCCCCACCACGCGGTGCTACCATACCATACCGACCAAAGCCACAAGTGACTGGGCCAGTTATCTTGGCCAATGGACAGGCCTTTACCATACAGGGCAACTATGCGGTGCCCACACAAGAGGTATGTGTACAGTGCACGTATAAATTTAACTAGACTAAGTCATCTTCCAAGAGCTAATCGTTATCGCTATCGTTATCGATTAATATATACATATATATATATATATAGATATGTAACGCGACATTCTATAGCTATTTACTGCCAATATTTTCTATCGATTTCTATGAACTTAAATACATAGATTACTTAACTGATCCCTTCAAATACATCGTTAACCCCTTAATATTATTTTATTGTCATTTAATAATAACATTTTGTTGTCCATATGATTTGATCCATTCATTTTTATATTTTTATATTTATATATATTCAGTTGACCTCTATGCGCGTCTAGCAAACTTTTATTATAACCTTTTCAGTTTTTATGTCAACTCTCTATCTCCATACGCCAATATCTGTGTAAACAAAACAACAAGTCTTTAGTTTGTGTATCCAATTTAATTAACTCCAACATTTCTCTTGCTCGTTTAGAACTTCCCCATTATGATTTGCACCTCTCTCTCTCTCTCTCTCTATTTATCTATCTCTTTCTCTATTTCTCTGTCTTTGTCAACCAACACACAACCTTTTTTATTGATCTCCCCTTCAGATGAACCTTGACCCTGGCAGCCTTGTCTAGAGCCGTACCGACTTGTGACCCATCATTTTGCAGTTTCGAAATGTCCCGTGTGGCGCTGCAGTTGGGTACAGTTTGGCATTGTACCTAACTTGTGGTGCTCGTTGTCCACTTATTACCACCTCCTCCCCGTCGTTTACCGTTTCTTTGCGCTCTTGTACCGTCTTGTACCCAAGCCATAAGATTCTTCATTTTCAAATGTCCAAAGGTGGCCCCGTCCCCTCTCTTCCCCCCAAACAAAAAAATAAAAAATAAATAAATGAAATCAAAAACAATAAACTAATGTTAATCATTTACAGCAGCAAAACTAAAATTGATAGATTGATTGATAAATATTTTAATAATATTTTTAAATACATTTTTCACATATGTTTATTTGATTGTTTGTTTTTTTTTTTTGTGTTCTTTTAGTTTCTTTCGCACTCTCTTCTCTCAGGTTAAGAGCATGTAAAGAGAGTGTGCGCTCTCTCGCTCTCGCTCTCGCTTTCGTGAAGTGCAACGTAACGTAACTGTTTTTTGGGGGCGGCCGCACTTATGGAACCTTCTATTCTATTTTTATACATACACACATACATATATAGGGCTGCACATTGAGGCAGCCGCCTCGAGTTACCGAGATGTAACCGAGTGAGTTTGTGCGGGGGCTTTACAACTCTCACTCTACATGTGTGTCTTCTCTCATCTCTCTCTGTTCTAATCGAATCGAATCAAATGAAATCGAAACAAAACGAGGGCTCGCGTGCAGCGTGTGGAGAAGTATGTTCAAACTACACTAGCTCTATAATAAAACCCTCTCCCAAAATAAAAATGTATACCTCATAAACAACAACACAACAACCAACAACCAAAATGAAACTCCTTTTGAGTACCACCAAAAACGAAACTAATAGTACTGAACAATTAAATACTTCCCATAATAATGTTAAACAAATTCTACAACTACAACAACAACAACTTTGTTTCTATCTATCCTTTGTTTTTTACTTTTGGCATATATATATAGAGATATATATATACGTAATTCTCTTAATTTTGTGTAGTACATACTTACAATCAGCAACAATCCATTTGCCAAAGTTTCAATCAATTACAAAGCTCGCCACAGCAACAACCAACAAACTCAACAATCAACAACAACTACAGCAATTTAAAGAAAACCACAGCAACAACAACAACAACTCTGATACTTTAGATGAGTTATATTCATGCACACATTAACCATGAAACAAAAACAACAACATCATCAACAACAACAGCAGCAACAACAACAATAGCAACAACAATGCAATTAGCCAAATGCAACAACATACTATTCAAATATCGTCCTGCCCGAGCCCTCACATCATTCAACTCTACTCTATCTCGCTCTCTTTCTCTCTCTCTCTCTATCCGTCAATTTATCAATGAAATCAGCGCAAAATGTTTCTTTTGTTTATAACACTCAACATCCCAGCTCCAAAGTTAATTGTTGTGCAACAACAGCAATAATAATAATAAACTACAACAACAACAACAGCAACAGCTGCAACAAACAAAAAAAAATGCAAATAAATTGATAGTTAGCCCCTTAAGCCCTCGCTAGCCCATTGTACCAAACCGAAAGTTTCAAACTAAATAAACAACAAGTTTTTGTTGTCACATCAAATTCAATTAAAGCTCGCAAACAAAAACAATAATTCAAAATAGTTGTACCATTTGCGCTCTCACTCGCTCAACAGCATTCGCCCCCCTAGCGCGCTCTGTCTCTCCCTCTCTCTCGCTCTCTCTTCAGTCCTTGGTTATTGTCGGTGTTGGTTTTTAGCATATTGCGGCGTTTAGTGTATATTCAGTTTACCCTGCCCCCTGTCCCCTGTCCCTTGTCCACCGTCATCCGTCGCCTCTTTGCAGTTATCAGTTGTCAAGTGGGTACAAATTGGTTTAACATTGTGTATCTTGGGTACAGCTTGGTACATTTGTACCTAAAGCTAAATTGAGCTGCTTAAGATACGCACACACTTAAGGTACACAATTAGGTACAATTGTACCAATACTAAGTGCTTCTTGATAAGCTGTGGCGCTCAACTGTTGAACTTGTGTCCCTTATTTACGAATAACTGTAACCACGATCGATTCTCTTACCTTCTCTTGGTTCGCTCTCACTCTCTCTCTGTTTGTTTTAGTTGTTTACCAAGTTCCCCACATATCATTTATCGATAATCAATCGTCAGTCTCGCCTACACCGATACAACTCTGCACACTCTTCCGTTTGTTTTTTTTTTTCTTTGTTCATCCCTCCGCTGCCTTGAAAAGCTTTTTCAAAGTCCCAAGCGAACGAGCTTTCAACTGAAATATATAGCAAACATATATTTGATAAGCTTTCTATTTCAATTATATATATATAAATAAATACAAATTATCTAGCTCAAAAATTTATTTTTGGTAAATCAATTTTTGTTCTTCTACTTTTTTCTTCTGTGAAAACTGTTGCAAACCAAATACAAATACAAAAAATAAAAATAAACTATTTCCCACGTACACACAACAAAATGAAACTGTTACTGTATGTACGTACATGCAATGAATATCATGAAAAACGATAAACAAAACACCTTTAGACCTGTCCAGTATTTCCACTTGCTTTGGCTACCGGTGGTCTACATGCTGGTATTTCAGGCTTAGCGGATCCTTTGTTAAAGGGGGCACATTTACCAGGAGCGGTACCAGCACACCACCACCATCACCTACAGCAAATGCCCGATGTGAGTTTTGATTGATCCGAAAATGCAAAAATACAAAAATACAAAACTACAAAACTAGTACAACAACTGCAACGACAACAACAACAACACAAGTCGAGCCTGTGTGACGAGACAGCGTTTGTTTCTTTTTTGGCATGTGTGTTGCTGTAATCCAACAAAAAAAAAACCCCAAAATTGTACCCTCTAGTAGCTAGCTGCATATCCCTCAGCCAAGCCTGTATGAACACCTATTGACCTTACCGCCCCCGCCCCCCAAGCGCCTCCGCCTCTGTTCGTTAGCCCACCCTTACTTAGTTATATTTGTGCATTGCTGTTTGTTGTTACTCGTATTGCATTCCCCCCTCCCCTACCCCCATTCGCCCGTTCTTTCCCCATCTTTGTATGTATGTAGTTGTGTTTGCCTCTCTCGCTCTCCCTCTCTCTCTCTCTCCATCCCTGCCCTTTCGTTTGTTCTCGCTGTTTGCGGCTTGTAGTTTGTGTTCTTGTAGTTACCTTTAGTACCTCTGGCCATTTCTTTTATGATCCCAACGTTTGCAACTGTGCCCAGGTCACATTTCAATAACATTAACGTACTGTTGTTCCCCAGCTCCCCAAAGCAACTGCTGGACCACAAAGTTGTTAATATAGTACAACAAACCCCTTTTCTTCATTTTTTCTTGGCTTTCCTATTTAGTTTTCATGAGGAATGGGGAATGAAATCCCCAGACTTCAGAGACATTAAAAACCCATCAAATGCAAGTTGATGTCAGAAGTTCCACTATAATTTGTGAATTGTTTTAACCTTGTGTGTGTGTGTGTGTGTGTGTGTGTTTCTATGATGCTTACCCCTCCCCCTTTGTTTACTTCTTATTGAGTTGCAAATATATTTCCATTTATGAAGAGAAGAAGTGCATTGAGAAATATGTATAATATTTTCATATAACGAAGCGAAGCGCATGTTTTATTTGTTTATGCATTAGATAAATATTTGATTTCAAGTTGTCAAAAACCACACACACACACACACCCACACACACAACACGTAAGCACATGCATATACATAAATACATAAGCACGAGCATTTCATATAAATATTTTATGATTTTATACCAGATTTGTTCGCTCCCTCGTCTGTTTTTTCAGTCATTCTTTTGTTGTCTTTTTAGTTCTTAGTTGTGTGAGCGTGTGTGTGTGTGTGTTGGTTTACTGCATTTGATATATTCAACATTCGAAATGTATATGCAAATTTCGCATTCGATTTGAGTAATTTATAAAGCAGGCGACTGCATTTGCCACACATTTCGCACATTTCATTCATCTTCAACCTTCCCACTCTACAACACACTTATATACATGTGTGTGTGTGTGTGTATGTGTGTGCGTGCATTTAATTTGCTGTAGGTGCTATGGGGTGTAAAACTTTCAATTGCAATAAATATGCAAAGAGCCATAAACTTTCAAGATCGCAAACGTTTTTTTTTCTTTGCTCGTTATAGAAATGAACGGCTAAATTAATGTTTGCATATGTTTTATTGGTAACAAGCGTTAGAGAATTGCATATTGCATTGCAAATTAATAGCAAACGGCAAAAAAAAATACATTAATGTTGTAGCACAGTGTAGAAACAATGAGCAACAAATGCAGTAAAAAAAATAAATAAATAAAAATCTCTAGTGAAACAATTTCATATTTTTGAACTTATAAAAAATGTAAATTCAAACGCCAAAAAGTATGCAATGTGTGCAAATTCTAAATGTTTTCATTAAATAATTAACTGCATAGCATTATTTAATTATAAAACAATTGTTTAATAATAATTAGAAGCTCAGCAAGTTTTTACTAACAAATGTTATATATTTGTAATTAGCTATTGAAAGTTACTTTATTGTAGAGCGCTTTTCAGCGCTGTATTCCTTATAGTTAGGCTAGACTGTAGTAGCTTTCCCACTACAATTTTGTCTGTAGAATCCAGTCAAAAATTTGTATATATCTTTTGTGTAGAAGTTTTAAACTAGCAATTGCTTTGATTTTTATTGTACATCAACAAATAGTGAATACTCTAAACATTTCAACACACACACACACACACACACACACATTTCTATTCTGTACAAAATTGTGCATAATGTTTGTCTCTTATGTAACTGTAAATTTGTGTTTTCTTTTCGTTTTGCTTAAGTTCTTTTTTTTTACCTCTTTGCTTTGCTTTTAGCAAATACTCTTACTCTATTATTTGTGTACTTACAATTTGTTGTTCGTTTTAACATTTGATTTGTTTGTTTGTTTGTTTTACTGTGCGCGCGTTGTGTTGTGTTACCAATCCCAAGCCGGTATATATATATTTATTATATATATATACTTTAACTTATGTAAATGCATAAACCCAAAACCAAATCCAATAAGAAAAACTCTTGAGACTAATATGTGACATATATTCCACATACCTTCTACCTTATATATATATATATACCATTCTCAACAACAAACAATATTAATAATAATCATAATCATAATAATAATGCATAATGAATTGTATTAATGTATTGTTAATGTAACGCTGTTTGCCCTTCCACAGGTTGCCAAGAATCCGTTGGCCAGTTTGGCTGCTCTGGGCCTTGCCGGTATGACGCCAGCCAGCACCGGCGGCATCAATCACACAGGTAAGTTCCTATACATATTGCCATTAACGTGGAGTATCTATAAGATAAGAATTATGTTTAATTTACAGCTCTGGCTGCCCTGGCTGGCTCACAGTTGCGCACTGCCAATGCGAATCGGGCACAGCAGCAGCAGCATGAGATGACCGTGTCAAATGATTTGATTGGCTGCATCATTGGCAAGGGCGGCACCAAAATCGCTGAAATACGTCAGATCTCCGGCGCCATGATACGCATCTCGAACTGTGAGGAGCGCGAGGGGGGCAATACCGATCGCACCATTACCATTAGTGGTAATCCAGATTCGGTTGCATTGGCCCAATACTTAATCAATATGAGGTGAGTGTAATAATACATATGTATATATATATATCTATTTCATAGTAAAATTAACAATATATAACACTATATATGTATATATATACATGTATATATACATATGTATGTAGTGTAAATTTGTTATTTGATGTGTGTGCTATAACTAACAATGAAAATGAAAAATTTTGTCGAATTGATGATTTGCAAATTGACAAAGCAAGAAATTAAGAAATAATAAGGTCTAAGGAGGTCGTCGGTCGTATCGGTCGAATCGGTCGTCTCGGTCTCTCAGTAAATGTTTAATCATATACACATAAACATATACAACAACAACAACAACAACAACAGCTAGAACAACTAGAACAATAACAATATAATACTGTTAGAGGTCCTGTGGCAGCGCGTTCAATAGACAACTATTTAGTTTAACTTTAAGCTTAAGCTCAAAAACTCGCCGAGTATTTAAATGTTTAAGTGTTTAAGTCGTAAGCCCGCATATTCAGCACCCTAACTTGCTGCTTTCTAATTGTACTGCAAATGTAATGCACAATTTTCAATGCATTGACAATACTCAATACGCAAAAACCAACTCAAGCTCAGCACCAGTTAAAACCCAAAAATATTAGCATTATTAATTTGTTTCTACTTTCTACTTTTTGTTTTACAAGAATTAATTAACTCTAAACTATGTGTGAATATATAAAAAACCACTTAGCAACTAGTCTATCAATCGATATATATCTATCGATATATATAATATACACGAAAACCCCATCCCCCCCAAAGAAAAAATAAGTCTTAGCTCAGCTCAGCAGGCATTTTGGAGGAGGAGGAGGCTGAGGAGGATGAGGATGAGGAGGAGGAGGAGAAGGAGCAGGAGCAAAATGGACAGCACCAACTAAATCTACGTCACGCAACGCACTGTCTCTTTATCTCTCTATCTGTCTGTCTCTCTCTCTCTCAATCTCTCTATCTATCTATCTCTCTCGCACATACAAGCAAGATATATGCAACTGGACACAATTGGTACTCTTCAAACTCTTCAATCACTTGAAACTGCAGTTCAACTCACCAAGATAAACAAAAAAAAATATAAAAGCAAAACATAAGACAAAGAAACCATAAATATAAATATAAATTTAAAAATTAAAAAAATGAACAAACTATGCTCCTCTCTCACTCCCCCCGCCCAAAATCCGCAACATAACTTAACTTAACTTAACTTAACCAAACATCCCATCAAAACATGCAAACTTCAATCCCTCCCCCTCCAAAACAAAAAAAAAAGGCTAATTTAAAAACTGTTTCGGTCAAGTCCTCACAAGCAACAACAAGTTTTCTACTCCTACCATCACCAAAACAAAATACCAAAAAGAAATAATATTTGAACGCCGCTCCCACCAAACAAAAAAACCAAACCAAACCAAACCAAACCAAACCAAGCAAACCAAATAGCGCCAAAAGTTCTACACAGAACTTTGCTATACCATCCGTTTACTCCGTACCGTTCCTCCACACAAAAACCTCCTTAACCTTTTTTGCATAACACTAAAGAAATTTAAATCCAAAAAAAAAAATAAAAATGTTACCAACTCAATTCCACAAAATCACAAAAAAACCAAAAAGATTCAAAAAAAAAATACTTTGTTTTGAAAACTTACCTGAAAACAAAAACAAAAAAAAAAAGAAAAGAAAAACCAAAAAGAAAACCAATATCCCATATGTTCCTTTCTCTTTCTTTCTGTCTCTATCTATCTCTCTGTGTACCTCATCCACAGCGTTGAACTGCAGAAGGCCAATCTACAGGATCAGGCAGCACAGAATGGCACTGCAGCTATGACAGCTGCTGCTGGTGCTGGTGCTGCTCCTGGTGGTGGTGGTGGCGGTGGTGTTGCTGCCGCCGCTACTGTTGGTGGTGCTGGTGTTGGTGTTGCTGGTGTTGCAGCTGCAGCAGCGGCAGCAGCAACAGCTGCTGGTGTCAATGGCAACAACTGCTTAGCGGTCTCACTAACTGGCAGCAACAGCAACACCAACAGCAACAACAACAACAACAACAGCAGCAGCAGCAGCACGGTCAGCAGCAATGGCAGCAGCAATACCAACAATTATGCCACCAATGGCACACAGAACAACAACAACACCAACAGCAACAACAGCAACAATGCAGGCAACAGCAACTCCACATCTCAACTGGGCATCAATTCAACAGCCGCGGCCGCAGCAGCAGCGGCTGCTTTAGGCGGCAGCTCATTGGCCTCCGCGTTGCAACTGTTAACCAAACCGGGCGCCCTCACCGCCCTCTCCAATCTGAGCGCCTTGGATCTGCTCAGTTTAACGTCGTTGGGCAACAATGGCAATGGCACGCCCGGCGGACCGCCGGTGCAGACAACGGGCGTTAATCGGGTCAAGGGTCACTATGCCACCTCCCGCTTCAGGCAGCATCAGACAGAGACAGGCGTTGAGTCGGAGAAGGCGCGCAACAAGTTCAATCCCTACTAGGAGTAGGACAAATGAATGCGCCAGTAGAACGTTAAGCGAACAGAGCTACAAATCTGTAGCCGTGTGGCCAGCCTAAAAGTATACACTGAGAGAAAAGTAAAAATGCAAAAGAGGAAAGCGATCATCAGCTAATTAGTCGAGTTTATTAATAGCTTCTTCTAGTTCTAAACGAGTTTATAGCGTTGCAATAGCTTTAGAGTTAACACAAAACAAAGAAAAACAAGAAAAACAAAAAAATCCCTGTACAGGGTATAAAAAAGAAATTTAAAATTAAAATTAAAACAAAAAAAAAAGAAAACGAACAGAAAAAAGTTGAAAATGGCAATGGAACATTTGTAAAAGTATTTGAAATTTTGAAGACAATGTGTATAATTTAGTAGACAGCGCCTAATTGCAGCAGTATCAAAAATTAGTTTATAATTTTGGCAACAAGTTGCTTGCGTTATAAGCAATGAAAATGAAGTAAAGTGAAGAAATGCCAACAAAATTGAAGAAAAGCAAAATCAAGGCAGCTATTTAGACATACAAACATATATACATATATACATACATACATACATACATATAATTGGTATTTTCAAGCTCTTGAACAATGTTGTTTATCGAATATATATATATAAAAAGAAAAAAAGGAAGAAAACTTTGGAATTAGCCCAAGTATTGTAATCAAACTTTTGACCAAGTGAAATGCAGCGTAAGGACCCTAGTAGAGACTCCTAATAGGTGTTATACATACATACATTACATTAATACATACATACATACATATATATCTATATATATATATATATATATATATGTGTGTGTGTGTAAACGTTTTCCCTTGTCCCAATTTTGATAGTTATTAACAAATATCGTAATTTATAGAATTTGCCAAATTTTAGCGCATCCTTAAAATGAGAAGAAAGTCAAAGTAGAAAGTAAATTTTTGTGAATCGCTTAATATCGTATATCGTATTTCGTATATCGTACATCGAATATTGAATATCGATCACAGGCAGCATACACATTTAGCCATCAGTTTCCATTCACACGCCACTCACTGTAACATATAACTGTCATTGGAAACAGCTCCATCTTTCTATCTCTCTCTCTCCCATATGTGTACTAAGTAATAATTCATATTTTCTCTAACTGTAGCAACTAAGCTCTATTTGTATTTTATGCTCTAGCACTTAAGTATAAAGCTCCCGTTCCCGCTCCTGCTCCCGCTCCTCTCACCACCCCATCAGTCATTTGTCAAGCAAAACAAAACAAAAAAAAAGCAAAAAAACTTCTTTAAGAAGTGGTATATAAATTAACAAAAAGAAAAAAAAACAAATTAAGAAATATTAAAAAAATGAAAAAGAAATTCCAATGCATTGTGCTGAAAAGAATTTGGCACAGCGACTTTAATGGACCAATTCGCTCTAATTGACGCAATCGACGCAAATGAGCGTACAAAAGCATAACAGCAGAAAGCAGAAAGCATAATGAATAAAAAAAAAGAGAACATTTTGAATAGTGAAAGAGAAGAATACTGCAAACTACTTAGAGAGCCAACTGAAGGCAGCAAGAAAGAACGAGATAGAGAAAGAGCAGCATACATAGGTATACACATACACACACACACATATACAAATACACATACACATATTCATATGTGTTGATGTGATGAAGTTGATGTATTAGACTCGAAGTCTTGAATTGTTTATAAATCATTCGATAATTGGATTAGTTGTATCAATTGATTTTGTAATTTCTAAATTATTGTATTTATTAAGCGAATGTAAATTTGTTATTACATATTAATATATGATTATGCTTATTATTATTATTATTATTTAGATTTTCAAAATGTGTACCAAACAATTTTTGAATTGGTGAAAACGCTAAACGTTTGTTGAAATGAAAAGTATTCGGAAAATGAAATTGAAATTTCTCTCCTCTTTACACAATATATATATATAAATAAAATTAAGAATTTTATTATTTACTAAGGCAAATGACACATATTGTAATACACACACACTCACACACACATACACAAACACTTACATTTATTTAAGCTAAGCGGGCTTACGATTTTATAACCAAATTATATATACATACATATATACATACTTACAATACATACTCGTATATACATACATACAAAGTAGTTTTTGAGCAAAAGCAAACAATTCTTATAGTGAATGTAATACAAATTACTAAATGCTAAATATTTAACATACATAGACACACTGAAAGATACACACTTAACTAAATTGGAATCGCTTTAAACTTAGTCGCGATCCTTAGCAAACAAAACAAATTAAGTAAATCTCTTTATATGCAATGAAACAAAATTATATTCAATGAAAATTGCGTTTGTAATAAAGTGAACAAAAAAAAAAAAAAAATAACTAAAAATAAAAAGGAATACTTACAATACTCGCTAAAGTGCATGAAACATTTACACACGAACGCTTCAATATTCTATTTGATTCCTCTCTTCCAAGACCAGTCGTGTTAGAACAGTTTGAATGCGGGTAAATGGGGTAAATTAATTGGTAATATCGGATATATTTTGGTAAACAAGATACACTGCATTTATTTCTATAATATTATTTATATGAATTCGATACAATATGAAATATTGATTTGTGTATTTAAACTTTGCAGAATATCAATGGAGACCGCTGGACTGCCCATACCTGGTTACCATTATATTGCGCCCAGTGCAATTGTTAAGACACCCATACACTAAGTGCAACGCAACTACAGCAAACAACTAATCCACAACAACCACAACAACAGCTACAACAACAACAACAACAAACAAACAACATAAGAAAAGCTACAAGAAATCGAATGCAGCGAGGGACTGCAGCTGAACTGGCAGCAGAGGCGACGGCAACAGCGGGGGAAGAGATAACAGCGTCAAATGTTGAAATATATAAGCAATAAGTAAAATGCAAAGCGAATGAAAAAAACACAACAAACAAGAAACAACAACAGCAAGAAAAACCGTATAAACCAAGCGAATAATAACAAGAGATGAAATAACATAGAAAGGAGCGAAAAGAACATAGACATCATATACATACAAACACAACGTTCACACACACACACACACACACACACACGCAGAGAGACAGACGCATACAATCATATAGACAGACATATAAGCATACATACGCGTTATATTTATTCATTGATTCTTATTAATTATGATATTTTTATTAAGTTTAAAAACCAGAAATGAGAAGAGATAACAAAACAATAAATAAAAAAATAAAAGTTTATGTTAAAACCGTTTTAGGGCGCGCTGCTTCAATGTAGTTATGCCCAAAGTGTAAGAACAGAACAGCAATTAATTATAAGGTTAGTCAAAATGAAGACAAAACAAACAAACCAACAACAACAACAACAACAATATTTATAACCAACAACAACCAACAAAATCAGTAAATACAGCAAACAAGTAAAAGCAAATTTCTAAATGCAATTAAATTAAGTAATTGTGCATGCGCATAACCAAAAACAAATACAAAACAAACAACAAATTTAAGCATAATACAACAAAACAAAAAATAAAAATAAAACATTAAATTTGAAAAACAAAATATTTAACAATAATTGAAGCCAAGCAGCAAGCATAGCAAAGCAAAGCAAAGAGACAAAAATTACATAATACAAACAAAAAAAAAAGTAAACACATGAAATTAATCAATTAATTTCCACTTTGTTAGGCGACAAGTTTTGTGCGTTTGTTGTTAATATTTATATACATACATACATACATACATTACAATTATATATATATATAAATATATATATATATATGACGGATATATACATACAAACAATACAAGAAAGAGAGAAGAAAAAGAAAAGAGAGAACACATATAAACATCTATATTAATTGATAAAATAATTTGTAATTTTATTATTTTTATTATTGTAATTGTTATCGAAATTGTATTTGTGATTTTTGAATATGTTTAGACTGAAGGACAAAATTAATTCTGTTTATTGATTAAACTACATACATACATATATTAACTATGAGCTAATTAAATTAAATTTAACTCAATTGAATACGACTTGATTTTTACATTTTTCGAAATTAGTTATAATTTGTTGTACGGCAACCGAAAAGGATAAGGAAATTAAAAATGAAAGCGAAAGCGAAAGCTAAAACAGTTATCAGAAACGTCAACTGAGCGAAGAACAACATTTGAAGCCAAATTTATTTTTGTTAAAACTACATTTCGCAATGTGTTTTGGTTTGTTTTATTCTTTTTTATTTTAGTGAAAATGTTAAATTAAGTGACCAAAATTTAAATTACAATAATAATATGTAAGCACTTTTGCGGCGATTAAAAAGACTTTTCTAATGCGTGGAAAATTTTTAATGAGAATAATGGATTTAATTTAATTAATACTATTGCGATTATGCTTAAATTAAAGTATAATTTAAATTTATTAGCTGTTAAATTTATACGCAAAACAACATCAACAAAATAAACTGATTTTCAATGTTAAAATTACAAAAAAAAAAAACAAAATACAAAAACAAAAAACAAAATAAAAGAGAAACTTAAATTAATTTTATTTAAATATAGTTTTTAGGCTGGGCAGCAAGAAGCAAAAACTAATTAACAAAGTAAATAACAAATAGCTGTGGCTTGTTAAATGAATTACTAAATTATTTTAAGCCACAATAGCAACAACAATTTAGTTACATACACATAAAATCACACACACACACACACACACACAGACACCTACATAAGTAAAATTTAAATAAAAATCAATTTATATATACACACATATATACATGTGTGTGTCTGTTAGGTTAGGCTCTAGCCGAAACATCAATCCGTAAGCTAGTTAAAAGAAGAATGCGAACAAAAATGAAAATTTGTTGCGACTCGCAGCAAAATGTGTCAAATTTTGATTATACAATTGAATTATACCGTAAGGAAGAAGAACAAAAACAACAAAAAACAAAAACAATTACCCAACACATATCCACAACAAAATAAGAAGTGTAACATAATATAATAATTGTAATCAGCAGCAAATTATACAAAACTACAAAACATATAAAGGTAAACATATCCCAGAGAACCCAAACATTATAAATGCATATATCATTTTATTACATACTACTTATTACTATTACTATTATTATTATTATTATTATTATTATTATTATTAATTTTTGTGATTGCTTACAATAAACTTCAAGTTTCTTTCTCTTACTTTTTGTTCACATAAATATTATAATAATAATAATAATAATAATAAAGACACTTATGAAGCAAAACTTGATTACAGGAAATTGTTAATAGCATAAAATGAAGCATAATTGATAATACTATTATGATAATGATAAATGCATTACTGTTAGCTTAGACCCACTCTTTACTTATAACTGACAAAAGAAAATAAAAAATAAAAATGAAAAAAAAAAACAAAACAAAACTAATGTTTAAAAAATAAATTGAGGATCAAGCAAAATGTGCAACACAGGCAGCAAAATATCTAGCGAAACTATTTCGTGATTTTAGTGACAAATATTTCGCTGATGACAATTTGAAGCAATCATTTTTGAACCAACAACAAATAAAAAAAAAAACAAATTATAAAAGTTGAATGGACGCAAAGCCGTATATCTATATATAAATAAATTATATATCTATATATAAATATACATATATTAAATAAATTATTATGTACACTTGTATTTAATTGTATTTGAAATATTTAGTAAATTTTTTGCGCAAGTTACAACCAACTAAATAAAAAAGAAAAACAAACAACAAAAAAATCATATAAACAATTATAATAAAGTAATATACTGAGAATGAGAATGAGATTGAGATTGAACGCACGTTGACGGGTTAACAGCGGATAGTAACTGGGACTACTATTTGTAACATAAATGTAAACAAAAGGGATAACATAATTATGTGCATGTGTGTGTATTGTATAAAGAAACTACATTTAAAAATAGCTCAAGACAACAATTTCAAAGGGATTTTTACTAATTATGTGTATGTGTATGTAAATTTAATAAACAAAACAAAAAAAAAAAAGAAAACAAAAATACAATTTGTTGAAAACTTGTAAATTTGCAAAGGAAAAATACGTGTAAGAAAAGCAATTTTAATGGTGCCTTAAAAACCAAACCAAGCAAATTTCTTCTTGCCCCACATACTCGACAACAACAACAGCAAAAACAACAAGAACAACAAGAACAACAACAATACCAAATAACACAGCCTTTGTGTGACTATTTCTGTGGCAGTGTGAGTTTTCTACCTTTCCACCGAAAAATTCTATAAACAATTTTCCTAACTTGTGAAACTTTCCCAGCTTATGGTATGATATATTTAGTTCAAATACTATTGCTTACATACTTACATAAGCCTTTCGACATAAAGAACTTATCCCTTTTAGAGACATAATGACCTACAATTGCTCAAAGCTATTCGAGCTTCAACAACCACAAATGAAATTGAGAACAACAACAACCAGTGTGTAGAGTGGCCCGTTAAAGTACTTGAGAACAACAAGAACAACAACAACAACAAACACAAACAAAAGAAAATTGATAATGAAAATAATAATGTATTTAATATATTTATTTAATAAACTTAGCTGCAAGTAGTAGTTGAACAAAAAAAAAAAAAACTTACACCGAAATCCGAAATCTAAACCGATTATTATGAACAATTAGTCAGCATAAATAAGAAAATATACTAATTATTAATACATCACATCACAACACATATAAATGTTTCTCTCTGTGTAATTACAAATGACTTGAATGTATTTGCTCACATTTTTACAATACATGTCAATGATATAAAACCAAAATACAATTTAAAACTACACAATAAGTCAAAAAAAAAACAAAAGCATTTAAGGCACTTGACATATGGATTGATGGATGGATGGATATAAACAATTGTTAAATGGCAAATGTAGTAAATGAACAACAACAAAAACAACATATTTATATACATATACATAAACAAAGAATAAAACAGAAGCTTATTTTTAAGGTATTTTAGATATTCTTATTTAATATCCAAAAAAAACAAAATGCGGAATGAAAAATATGTGGAAAATATTATACGAGGAGAATTTTAATTTAGAAAGGAAAAACAGAAAACAAAAGCATATAAAACGCAAATCAGGTTGATGTCAGATATATGCAAATTTATTAACTAAATATTGGTGTTAGACGTTGTTAAGCATTAACTTCAACCGGACAACTCATGTTAATTGCGCACGGAACAGGCTAAATACAAAAACTGAAAACAATGGCAGAACTATACTCCAATGACACTAGCGGCAAATCGGCATCTGATGAGGGAATCCAGTAATAAATTGATAAGATGAACTTATTGCTAGCTCAGTACAATAGGGCACTGAGTGTGCTTTCATGTGCTTTCATGTGCTTGCAGTGATGTGTGAAGCTTTTGCTTGATCGACTGCCTTGCGCAGTTGTACAGTTTTCTATGCCAGTGTCATTAGGACTTAAGCTGCGCCTAGAAGCATGACTAGACGATAGGGAATTCACATGGGCAAGTTCTAAGTTCTTTGAATAGAATACAAACACAAATGGATTTGTTTATGCTGCTTACACAAAAGAAAAAAAATTAATTATAAATAACAATAATAATAAATATATAAAAACAAACAAACAATATTCAATTCGTTCTATAATTTTCTAGACTTTTGCGCAGTGTAAACACAATCCAGCAAGTTTATCAATATAAATTACTCGTATACCATTTGGTTGCTGCATTATCTCTCGTATGGTTCAATACCAGGCAGAAAAAGTAACTACGTGTATTCCAATTCATCAAAGCAATTGAAAAAGGAAAATAGAAGGCGTGCATGCAACGTGTATTGCCAGTAATTACGAATATACGAAACAGCTAAGGTTTCTCAATGGAAAATGAAAAAGAAAAAAACAAAAACAAGAAAACAACAACACAACACATATAATGCAAACATATAACCAGTAACTTATATAGATCAAAGAAATAACTACATAATACATGCAAACAAACAAACATACATACATATATACATAAGAAAATATTAAATGCGATCTAAAAGAGTCTCAAAAATATGAAATACATTGCACATGTTCATTACAAGGATAATATCTCTGGAGATTGTTTACAGGCTGGCAAGGAATTGGCTTTGACATTCGAATGGGAATTGGCATGAGAAATTTATAATAATAGTAACTTACAAACTGTTTTCAATGATATTATCAATATGTATGTACTATATATGTGTGTGTTTGTATATGTGTATAATAATAACAAAAGAAACAAATGAAACAGAAATATTTATAAATAGACAAAATGTATTATGTATGTGTTGAGTAAAATGCAAATGAAATCACTAGAAAGACAATTGCATTTCCGATGACACACGCAAATTGGACGTAATCAAGTAAAATAAAATAAAAATAGCAATGGCAAATTAGGCAATTAGTTGTTAAGTGTCTCTCTATCTCTCAGTCTTTTATTTGCATGTAAAAGCGAAAGAATGAAAATGCAGCGTAAAATTGATAAAACTGAACAATTGGGATCAACTTATATTTAAAATATAAGATTAAATTATAATAAAATAACAAAAACAAAACGAAAAAAAATACAAAACAAACAAACAAACAATTTATGAATTACACAATCATAATTAAGACCCCACACACACAGTTGTTGGTACTTGTAGCAGCTATCCAGCATTCGACTCTATGAAAAGTATTGCATAATTGTGCCAAATACAAGATCAGTTAAAAAGAAAACAACAACAATAATAATAACTATAAACGAAATCATTCAACAACAGCTGGCCAAAAAAGATGAAGAAAATTGTCTAACAAAATGAATTTTGTTTGAAACGACAACAGCAAAACAACAACAACAACAACAACAAGAACAACAAGAGCACAAATTTGAAAATTTGCTTTTTTGGGGGAACAACACATAGGAATTATACGAATTTCAACAAATACGCAAATTTATGTGAATTTATTTGAAAGCCAATAACATTGACAGCTATTTAAAGTTCATATTGCGCAAAAGGAGCTTATTTAAATGAAAAAGAAAACAAAACAGCAACAGCACAACAACAAACAACACACACATAACAAACATATTAACAATTACCTTATCAGAAGAAGCAAATGTAATAATAATAATAATATTAATATGATAAAAGTGGCTGTACTTTCGGTTTGAAACTAAGTAAATAATGTATTTGAAAAGTGTGCCAAAAACCAAAACTAGGTGAACAATTTGTTATGGATGTTTTATCGCTTGGAATGCCGATTGCCCCAAACTATGATGATTATATATTTATAATAGTATTCTTGCCAACGATTTCCATTGTTTTTTCTTTTCTTTCTTTCTTTTATTCGTTTTTGTTCATTTGAAATTATTCATTGCATACTTTTGAGGCAATTTGTTTGTATTCCTTTACTTGTATATATACGAAATGTGTAGGTATATTTGATATGCTGCTTGATTCGAAAATGTTTCAGAATATTTCCCAAGAGAACACAGTCAGATAATACAATATATATGAAAAAGAAACGAGTAAAACAAAAAAAAAACATATTTACAAGTTGTAGAAAACTGCAAGGCAATCATAAAACTAGAGCTTCAATAAATGAAATGAACAATGTCATAATACAAAGTCGGAGATGAGCAACTATTAACTCTATGGCTAAATAAACATGAAAACATAGTTGAAAAAAAAATGCCTAAAAATAAAAGTGTTTTTGGATAAATATATTTAAGCAGATGAAACGATTATAATAATGATATGATAATGATATAAATATTTGCGTTATTATTGTGGTAAATGAGAGCAAACCAACAAGTAAATAAATATTTAATTAAACCACAAACAACCAAACTAACAATTTAGTGCCAATTTGTAGTGCAAATTTTTGTTTGCCAATATGTATATTTGTCGGATTTTTCACTATGTTCGGTTTTAAGTAAACACACAAAACAGTTGGTTTCAAAACCACCAATTTTTGGACATTTTCAATGAATAGAAAAACCTAAAACTTAAATAATAAAAATACGTGAAAATTAAGTACGAGTACTTGTAAACTAGCACACACAGCACCGCTTAGACATTCATGTCAATGTTGATGGATGGCGAAGAGTATTAAATTGAATTGAATGCAATATGTAGATGATGAGCCACCGATGCTCGATAATATACTAATTCTGTTTATTGCACAGCCCACACACACACACAGACACACACACACACCCACACACACATAAATTAGAACTCGATATCTCTTTTTTGTAAATGGCAAAAAGAAACACAAGAAAAATGAACGTGAAGTGAGAGCAACATCAGCTTCAGGATGTTGAGTATAAATTGTATTTGAAAGCAGCACTGAACAACTTTTAGAGTACGATTACGATTAATCATAATGCAAATTAAACACTACAAATTCAAGCAGAAAAGAATAACAAATAATAAGGGTATTGAGATGAAACGATAAGTGAAATGAAAACTTGTTTATCTGTGTACAACAATAATATTTAACATAATTCTTAAATGTGTACTATGAATCTATACAAAAACAAAAACAAAAGCAAAAAAAAAACTATATATAAAAAAAACAATATGAAAAGGAAACATAAATAAATTGCATTGCATAGATACAAAGGCAAACAAAAAAAAAACAAAGAAAAAACGCTACACATACTCGTTTCGTACTAGAAACATAAGCTGATCTATGGGATTGTGTGTGTGTTTTTAAATATCGAGATAAATTGAGGAATTGAGGCAAACTGAGTAGCCGGCTGTGTTGCTCAAGCTGAGAAATGTGGTGAAACCAGTTGTGAATTACAAATAAATACACATTGTGTTAATTGAGAGCAACCAAAATTCAAAAAAAAAATTCCAAAATGCCAAAGACGAACTCAGAATCAGTTGCAATCCCATATGAGGAGGCGATACAGCATACAGCACGAGATATACAAGAATACTTACAACTACACATGCATATATACACACACACATATACATACATATACAACATAATCAGAACAACAAAAGTTACAACAACAACCATTAAACTACATACAATAAGCAGCGGTAAAAAGCGGTATTAATTCATCATTGCGAAATGTACAACAACAAATGGTAAATAAAAACAAAGAAATGTTGAATAAAATAAAGAATAAAACAAAATAAAACAAAACAAAGACGGGGAGAAAAGGAAAAAGAAAACAAAAAGAAAAACAAAATGCAAACATTATTTACAATATATTTACAATTCTATAAAAATTATATTTAAAATATTTACATATATATAAAGCATATATATGGACAAAAAACCAGATCATCTTGTGTATGTATGTGCGGACTAATATAGTGCAAACCATAGCCGTGACACATACACATACATAGTACACACACACACACACACACACACCCGCACACACTCACACACACACACATTAAGAGCATACTCACACACAGGCATCTCGTAAATATGTTACACAGTATATGGAAATGGAGATACTCACACATTCACAAAGTTAAGTGCATTATAATTGAATTTATAGATTTAAAGACACAGCAGAGAAAAGCATAAAAATTAACAAACGATAAGGAAAAAAATAAAAAAATGCTAAAAACAAAATATGAAAAACAAAAAGATAACTAAAACTTATCAAGATACAAGATATCAAGTGAATTATTTAAACCGTTTATTATAATGATTAATACCAGTGCATATGTATTTATTCGCAACTCATATACATATATACATCATATACATATATACAATACATATTTATTTCCGTTGCAATTCAATCACGTATCATAAATACTTAAGTCAGCAACACAGCAAACCATCTCATATCACTCTGATAACACTCCTTGTTGCATTGTCTTTATAGACCTTATCAACATCTTGGACTTCAGAATCTGAACAGTTTTATTAGTTGTCTGTGTTATCACAATGGATGCTGGCATTGTCAGAGCTTACTCAATGTTTGAACATTTTTTGTATGCATTCTTTGTTAATAATCTTTCTCGGCTTCAGTTTTTAATGTCCCTCAATTTTATTTATATTTTTCGTAAATATGCAGTTAATTTAATATCAAGAAAATAGAAAAAAAGCAAATTTGTTATAATTTCAAAAGCTTAAACCTAAATAATATGTCTGCAGATGCAAAAATATAATTTTTTCTAAATAATTTATAATAAATTGAGTACGAATCTTTCGAGAATGATAACACAATAACTGAAACAGCTGTTCACCTTCTTGAAACTGATATAAAACAATGCACAGTGTAATTATTATCAACACATTTACATTGACACACCCACACACACACACACATTCAGAAATAGTGCAAGTTTAGCCAAAATCAAGAATGAAATTTTTAAACAAACCAATTACAAAGCTAAATGTGTTGCGTTCTCGAACTAAATGTGTTTTGAGTCAAATTTTTACTTCAAATACCAGCAAAAAAAAAAAAGATATTATAATATAAAATAAAACAAGAAGAAGAATACTAAATAGAAAACAAATACACAACAAAAAAAAAAAACATAAGAACACTGGAATATTAGGAGAAACTTTCTATATGTATTGCGTGTGAAGCAAATTGAAATGTACCACAAAATGAGGGAGAGAAATGGAAATGGAAAAGTAAAAAAAAACATAACAAAAAGTAAAACAGAATTTAACACAATTTTTGAATTCATTAAATAAAGGTATGTGTTTAGATATATTCAAACAAAATAATTTAAATGTGTTTTCTTTAATTAGTTCGGAAGAACTTGACTCTATGTTTAGCATAGCTCCAAAATAATACTGGAAATTTTAGAAAGGATTTATAAGAAAGTTTTTTAAATGGTTTTGTTTTCTGTAAAAATTCAAACAATTAATTGAACTATATTTATTTATGCGGATATTGTTCTTATTTATTTTTTATATTTATTATTTATTCATTGCTTTAATGCCAACTGCTGTCATTAAACTGAATAAAGCTGGCCAAATTAAATAAAATAATTGGGTTTTTTCCGTACAGAACCGACAAAAGTTTCCCTAGTTAATGCAAATTACTAAGCAACAATTGGGGAAGTACTTTGCCTACTTAATAGATTATAAGTGGGATAAATAAATTTGTTGTACAGTGTACTGATCATATGATGCACAATAAAGCATATACAATAGTATCTATCTTACTCTCTCCTTTCTTTGTCTTTCTCTTTGTTATTATTCATATATAAAATGTGGCGAATAAAAGTAAACGAAAATATTAAAATGTTGTCAACAACAAATATAAATAAACAATAATATATGGACACGAGTTTCGTGTCTCATTCATAAACAAAACGCAAAGAAAAGAGAGAGTTTTACTAGAGAGAGCGAGTGAGGGAGAGAGAGAGAGAGATAGAGAGTGAGGGACAGCTATGAGTATAAGCTTTTTGTTTATGTATTAGCATTTTTATTGAGATCGGTGATAGTTGAATGTACGATTTGTTAACTCAGCCGATTAAGTCGATAAGCGCAGGCTGTAATGTCAAAAAAAGATTAGACTCTTAATAGAAATACAACTCGTTAAGCACGTGTAGAGAATTTTACGTTTAGCAAATTGCTCGGAGTACTCAAGTCTAATTTCATGAGTATTTTTATTTTTATTTAGCTTTATGTAAAGAATTTTCCAACTTTCTGCCCAATACTTAGAAGTAAATTAAAATTCTATTCTCTGAAGTGTTTCGAATTGAATACGACTGGTTATTAGTAAGTAGAAGTTAATGCAATGTTTAACCGGTTTGTTGTTAATTTAGCATTAATAACTCGTTTAAGTTTCTAACAATTTAGAATTGCATAAGTATTTACGTGATTGTTAAACATGCAAAAGTTTTACTTATTTGTATTACTTACTATCTGGATAGCTTTCTCATTTGTGTACTGACCTTTATTAAACATTGAGAGTTGTATTTTTTAAGCACCTGTTAAGTTTGAGGTGCACAGGGTATAAAAATACTTACATAAAATTAATATAATATGTATAATGTCTTTAATTAATTAATGCCCTTATACGGGATAAGTAGAAGAAAAGAGACTCAAAACTAGGTCAATCTGCTTTCGTGGCCTTGAATCATATTGACTTCTCTCTTTCATTAGATCACATAAATAATCCAAGACAGAGTAATCACAGAAAATATTATACGATATTCCGTATTATACGGTATAATAATGAGTTTTTTATAGCACTGGGGAATAACAGGAAAACAAAAGGTATTTTGCATTTGCATTTGCACAATACAGCAACATTTTAAGAGCTTTCAGATAATACGAAAGAGCGAAGAAGAGAAAGTGCTGCAGATAGCTATAGCTCTGATACTGTATTGCCCCCACGAGTGTGAGCGAGCCTGCTGTATTAAGCATTCACATGGGAATTCCTGTGTGTGAGTATGTGTGATCAGAAGGGCAAACTTACTGCAAGTGAGCGTGCATGTATGCGTGAGCTGAGATTGCGTACTGCGTGCGTGTTTATGGAAAGCTCGCTGAACTTAGCATCCACAGTGCAAAACATTCAGTAGCGTTTCCTTTTTTGGTGCAGTGCGTCTTGCTTATGAATTTTAACGATATTTAGCTAATTGCTTCACTTTTTAAAAATAATTGTAGTTATTATATAATCTATATAGTATATAACAATTGCTGTATCTTTATTATGTAAATGTATTTATTATATAAATTATATATATCTTATATATCTTAAACATTGTTTATTTTTAATAACCATGATTCAATAGTTATCTTGCTTCATAGTTTAATTTAATTTAATTACTTTATCAAAATATGGTAGACATTTAATTGATCATAAGTTGAGATTCTGTCTCTTAATATGTTCTTTATGTGCTTTGCCTCCTTGTGTCTGTTACATACCTTTGCACAAAACTAATGCATCTCCGGCACAGAGTATATTAAAATCTATAAATCATTATGGAAATATCACGTGAACAGCGAATGAAATATGTCCGAAAATAACTCAAAAAACATTTAAAAGCGTTACAAACGAGTAATTATTTATGAGGAGCACAAATTCAGTTGTTTACTTAACCAAATGCATTAATATTTATATTTAAAGCGCTTTCAAAAATTAAAAAAATTTATATATATATATATATATATAATAAAAAAGTTTCAAAATTTTCAATAGAAACATTATAAATTTTTGTACAAATATAGAATTTAAGTTTTTTATAGTTTAATGAACACTTTCCTCTACAATGTTTATGTGCTATCTTACAGTTCTTTTCTTCATTAGTAGAAATGTAAATTTCGTAGATTTTATTAGATAATCGGAGACAAAAAACTCTACTTGGGATTTAGGTATTGAGGGATAGGATCTTTTAGAGCTCCTTCTGACTGTAACATACATTACAATGCATACAATATTCCCTTCTACTCCACAAATAACAGGCATATTAACAATAGTGGGAATACATTGTATATTTCATTGTGTTTCCCAAATTTTAACTTGCAATTATACTGCCATAACGAAACTGTGAAATCGAAAGAGCTAATCAAATTTGTTGGCTCTCAACGCAAGAAAATCACAATCACAATGCCGATCGCAATCGCAATCACTTTCACTAGCAATTCCATCAACGGCAACGATTCACCAATAGAACGACGACACATTTGTCTTTCATTCGGCAGGGGAGACGATCGTAATCAATAGTTGTGTAGGCTCAAGTTGTAGTACACATTTTTAGTAGTTGATTGAGTAATCTTATCACATTGGAGAGACACAGTTGAGTGTGCTATTCGACAGGACAGGGCCTAATGAGAGGGCAATTTAAAATTGGTCGTCATCGGCATGAGAGAGCGACCACACCGATGGCTGTGGGACAAGTCGATCATACTGGCAGTGTGTGTCGCGTTTCCGTGCCGTGAACAACGTCAGAGTTGCGCGGATTTAAAAATAAACTTGGCAGACGTAAAGCAGTAAAAAAACGCGCGCATATAAATAAACTCAAACTCAAACTCAGTAAACAAATGACAGCAATGGGAACAACAGCAACAACCGAAGGGCCAACAACACCGGCAACATCAACCGTCCAAACACAAAGCCCCTCGGTTACGGCAACAAATGCTAATAGCAATGCCGATCCAGAAGATGTCACACTTGACTCAATACTGAAATATATTGGCCAATTCGGGCGATTTCAGTTGATCATATTTCTGTTAATCTGTTTGCCCATGATGTTTCATGCCATGTTCTCTGTGACCTACGTATTCACGGCCGGAACTGTGATGCACAGGTGAATATGGTGTCAAGTTCGTGAGTTGAGCGACAGCTAAAATTGTTCCAAATCAACAGATGTAACATTACAGAATGCGATGCACCTGGGAGTCGTTACGAGGAGCCCTGGACAGAGTATAGCATACCTAGGAATGGCAAGGATCTAGATAAATGTAATCGCTATGAAAATGATCAACTCTCCGGTTGGGATCAAGTCCAAAACATTTGCTTAGCCGACAATTATAATAAGTCCAATATCGAGAGCTGTCCCGGCAATGAATTCATTTTCCGCGATCAAGAAATTACTATTTCCAATGACGTGAGTATCAAAGGTTCCTGGAGCGATTAACCACGTCAACGAAACGTTGATGGGGTGCTCCGACACTTATCAGCAGACTCTGACAACAAATGGACTTTGATAATAAGTCATCCGATTTCTGCACATACCACTGGACCAAGATTAAGTGTCAAATGTTAAGTAACTTTAGGTAATCTTGACTGCTCATATTATGAAGGCGTATCTAAAACCTTTATGGGTTCAATGACTAATAAAACCCATAGCTACGTCTGCCCCCAACGTTCAACGATCATTTCAAGTCAGATATAGATGTATATAATCGAATGGGGCCTTAGACGGACTACAATTTGTGATAAGAACGGAATAGACAGCTGCAGACTTTCAACTGATTAACTCTAGCACATGTACTAGCGCCAAGCGCTTAACCAGGGAAGTAAAGCAATGCTTTCATAATGAAAACGAGAAAGTACACTACACTACAGAAAATATTTCAAATGATTGTGCTCAAAATTAAGGGTCAGCAACTGAATGAACACACAGAACTTCAGGGTTCAGTGCACCTTTGATATTTATATATAAAAACAGATGAAAACGTACAAAAATGTATTAAAATGCGTAGGTAATTTGAATCATAGGAAATCGCAGATATTTTTTGTTATATATCCCCATAATTTACATAATTCGTATTGCAAAGTTTCTGTAAATTTGTCTGCGTTCTTTGCACATTTTCTTCGTTTGTTTCAAATGGAAATTGTGCTGCCAGCAAATGTACATACTTTAATAATAGAAAAAAATGTATAAAAACAGAGAAAAGTGCAGGTAAACCAAGTAGTGGATAGAGAACATCTATGTACATTATTATTAATAACAGCTATCAAAAGAATACTATAAAGTACTAAATATATATTTATAGAGGTACAAACAAATCTATATAAAGTTTAGAAGTGAAACGCCATTTGGGGGATCACAAAAAGTTATAAAATGTTAAGGAATTCAATTGATAACTTTGTTTATGTTCTTTAATACAAATCGCAATTGCTTAAGTGCGCTTGATAAGCGCATGAAAGAACAAAGTTTCATCAGATATAATGATGAATACGTCACAGGTTTGTGGGGAGTCTGGACTGTGTCTGGAGTACAATTTTTCAGGGGCACAAACAATTGCGATATAGACGAGTATGAAAACATTTTAGATTAGATATGCAAATGAGAACGAATCACATAAACCGCAGACAAACTGGCTACTCAAGTGAATAATGAACTGCGAAATAAATCTATTGTTACACTAATTTAATGCGAAAAGATTTCCATATTATTTGCATTGTTCGCTCACATCACAACGTCGTGTAAATGTGTCCCTTAATGGTCTTTCCGCAATCTTTATAGTTTGGAATTTATTGTGACGATGAATGGAAATTATCACTTGTGGGCACGATCAACAATATTGGACAATTCTTTGGCATTCCACTCGGTGGCTTTGTGGCTGATCGGTAACCTTTCCCAGATCATTTTATTTATATTATTTGCGTTAATTTTCATTTCCATTATATTCGCAGTTATGGCCGCAGCTTCTCCATTGCCTTGGGTGGCATTTTGGGGGCTATATTGGGAATTGTACGTTCATTTTCGCCGAGCTATGTCTGGTTTCTGGTCTTTGAGTTTCTGGACAATGTGACGAGCAGCACATTGTACTCAACATGCTTTGTTATTGGCATTGAGCTGGTCGGTCCCAAGCGTCGTGTGCTCGCCTGCAGCGTTATAACCGTCTTTTATGCCGTCGGAGAGGTGGCTGTGGCAATGTTTGCCAAAACCTATCAAAACTGGCGAACTCTATTGCAAATTACATACGCGCCATCCCTCATCCTACTCGCCTACTTCTGGATTCTGCCGGAGAGCGTGCGCTGGCTGTTGAGCGTGGGCAAGGAGGAGCGGGCCAAGAACATTCTGCGCAAAGCGGCCAAGGTCAATAAGCGCAAGCTATCGGAGAGTGTCCTGGACAAGCTGGTAATTGCTAATCAGGAAAAGCTACAACAGTCCGAGGAGAGCAAGTTTCCAATTCGTGAGGCCTTCAGCAACTTCAAATGGCGCATAGCCAACTGCTCCTTATGTTGGATTGTTCATGTGCTAGTCTACTACGGGCTCAGTCTGAATGTGGTTCTGCTGGATGGAGATAAGTACAACAACTTTGCATACATTGCGCTAGTGGAGATTCCTGGCTTCTTTATGCCGCTCCTGATTATGGATCGCTTTGGCAGACGTTACTCACTCTGCGGCCTCATGTTGCTCAGTGCTCTCTGCTGCATTGGCACCATTTTCGCTGGTGGCGATCAGCAGGTGTTGCAACTTGTCCTCTTCCTGATCGGTAAGCTGACCATTACGGCCAGCTTTCAGGTTCTATACTTCTTTGCCTCGGAGATCTTCCCCACCAATCTGAGAAATAGCTTGCTCAGCTTTTGCTCTATGATGGGCAGGTTTGGTTCCATGATAGCTCCACAAACGCCACTCCTGGTGAGTCCAAATAAATCCTCTATCTATTACTCTAGTAATCGCATTTCTTTCTCTTGCTTTAGGCCAAATATTATGCAAATGCTCCTGCCATTCTGTTTGCCTGCGCTGCCATATTCAGCGGTGTACTGACTCTCTTCTTTCCCGAAACGACAAATGTGGTGCTGCCCACAACGTTAAAGGAGGCGGATGCCATTGGTGTCAAGAAGAAGCCCTCCAAGGGCCAAGAGCTCAATCTATCCGCATAGAAACACCGAATGTAGAGATATCAACTTTAGTTTTAAGAGAACCACAAGACCGCTGAAAGACATATCCACTATAGTACACAAATATATCATAGAATTTATTATATGTATATTTATATATATAAATTAATATATATTTAGATCTAGAGCAATGAGTTCTTAGCTTGTTTTCTTTGAAGTAGACGGAAGAACGTGGCGACATCTTCGCCAGTGGGAGCATTCGTAATTTCTGGAAACAGAAATATACTTTTTATTAAGTTGCGTAATATTTAAAAGTATTACAAGAACTTCTTACTGAAACATTAGTCAGTTTGGCACTGCAACTCCAAGTTGCCGGTCAATAAACTGGTTTCCACAGCATAAACTGTGTATAAACTATTCGCAGATGTCTGCAAATGATATTCAGCTGCATTCACTTCGAATTTGCATAAGATAGATTGGAAATCAATACATAGTTGTTCATATTTTACAGAAAACTGTTTAATATTGCCAAGGCAATCATACTCTAACAGCATTTGAATTTGGATCTCTTAGTTATACATATTTAACAAAAAAAAAAGAAGAGTTTAATCTAACAGCAACTGCAGCATTTTTAACATAGAAGTTTTTATCTTTAGTGGACAACGCAAATCTATTTAATTATAGTACGTAAAGTCCATTTTAGTATTATATTATATTATATTATGGAGGCACTGGATATAAGTATATCTAACTGGTAATTATTTGTACTCATTACTTTAAAGTTCACTTCGTTCTTATCTCTTCACTCGCTTGAAATAACTTGTAATTTTTAACTGAAGACAGTTTCAATTGCTTTGGGTAAAGAACTGTGTAATGGATTTGTTCCCCGCTGTAGAATTTAGAGAACTATTTAGCTGTCTCTTGGCATTGGCTGGCGATATCTTCTTGTTGGTTGACGCTGTTACAGTGCGCACCTCAAGTTGGTTGAGTTCACGCTGCAGTTTCTTGGCCATATGATAATCCAAATGTTCTGGCATATCCACGCTTTTAATGTAGGTTTTGCACTCAGCGCAGAGGTCCATGATTGCGCCACTGGAGCTGGCAGGAGGTTCCAGTGTTGGCTTGGCCGTCAGAAATTTGGTTATACTATTGACAGGCTTTGTGGCAGTTGCTGTGCTTGTGCCGCCACTCTTTTTATTAGATTTCTTGGCCGGCACAGGTTTAACCGTTGGCGATGCAGTCGTTGTATCAAGTCGACTACGCTGCATTTCTTCGCGCTGTTCAACGCGCAATTGACGGCTCAACTGTTGGGCAAAGTGATGATCCCGATGGCTTTGCAGAGCCTTGATATCGTCCGGTATTTGAACTCCACACTCATCGCATTTGACCATCTTAATCAGATCTGCACGTAGCTCAGGGTGTGCGTACTCAGCATAACTTTTTGTATAATCATTGCTTGGAATTGGATCGATAGGATTAACATGCTCCAATTTACGTTTCGATGTTGAGGGCTGCTCCAATGCTTCTATCTCGTCCAGAGCATTTGTGGTACTTGATTCGATCTCGTCTAGTTCGGCAGCTAAGTCATGCATATCAGCCGAGTCATTATCTTCGGCTGATTTATTTACTTGTTCTCTCGTTTTGTTCTCTTCCTTTTGCTGCTTTAAATACTTGGCAAAGAAACTCTCCTTAAACTCGGGAGGCGTTGATTCTGGTGCAGCTTTGTCGTCCCCTGTCTCATTTGCAACTGTGGCTTCAAATAGCTTTCGTTTGTATTGTTCAAAAAAGCTTTTCTTCGGTGGCACATCAGTTTCTACAGGCTTTATTTCTACTGTCGTTGTTTGTATTTCAGTTTTAGCTTCTTCCGCTTGTGTTTTTTCCTCAAACTGCACTGTGTTTGTCTCCTCTGCCAATTTATCCTTTTGATCGCTTTTCTTGGCTTGCAAATAAGTCGCAAAAAAACTCTTCATTTTAGCCTCTTCTGTTTGTTTCGGTTTCTGTTCCACAACTGACTTCTTCTCTATCCCATCCTCATCGCTGATGCGCCGCTTCTTGGCCGCCTGATTGGCAAACATTGTTTGCAGGCTACTTTGTGCACTGGACGCCGTTTCAAATTTACCAACGCTGATGCCCAGAAACTTGATGGCATTGTTCAGGGCCGCCTCGCTGCCCGCGCGTAAAAACGTCTTTGTATTGGTTTTGATCAGTTCCAATGCTTGCTTTGCCAGCGTCTCCTGATCGCTTTGATTGATTGCCGAGGAGCGGGAGCTGGCCACCTCCTCGCCATCTATGTCTTGCACATACTGCACAACCATTTGCTTCGCTTTGCGATTGTTTTCAATGAAGTCCTTTTCCAAACGATCGTTTATCTCACTGGCCAGCTCGCCAAGCCAATGTTCTAAGGTTTTTAAGCCCGTTATATTGTTACGGCCAGGAAACTTCTTGCAGCAACCAATACTTTTGGAGTAAAACCGCGGAGTGACCGCCTCCAGGTCAATGCCGCGTGCTATGTTATGTAGCCATGTTCTAAAATTATAATTTTAAATATATAATTATAGATTCATATACAATTGTTGATTATTACTTACCCATTTTTCTCGTCGAACTTGCGTTGCAGCTCTGATTCGCTGTATTTGAGCACCTGGCCCAGGAATTTCACACCAAGTGCCTCGCAAACTGTTTCACCGAATTTTCCGCCCAATCCTTTTATTTTTCCTACAGGCAATTGATCAAACAGCGCTGGTATCTCCGCCAGCGGTAGAATAGTCTGTTTGTTTGGCTTATGCATGCCCGCCGCTAGCTTAGCCAATATTTTATTGTGGGCAATGCCTGCCGAGCATTCATAGCCAGTTTCCGCCTTAACTGCTGCACGCACCTCTCCCGCAATGCATGCCCCAATCAATAAACGCAGGTCGCTCTGCCGCACAGCAGGCAAATCATTGGGATCGTATGATAGCATAAAACGCTCATCATCAACGTAAGGATTGGAAAATTTATTTGTTATCTTATTCACATATTCCCCAATATTATCATAGCCGACAGCATGACAATTGACCAGCTCCTGTGGCTTAAGCGCAAAGGCGCCCTGCAATACAGCAAAATTAAATGAGTTTAATCACTCCAATTTGAAGTACTCACTGTTTGCATCTGTTCCACTCGTTGGTTGACAGTTTCTGTAATATCCAAATAGGCCTCATCTACGGACGCGCGTTCCAGCAACTGAGTAAAGCGTTGCAGCACGTTAGCCACCTCCTTACCAGCATCGCGGTATTTGCTCGTGTCCGCCTTTTCCCTGATATTGGGCACCTTACACAGGATTATGTCGTGGCACAGTTCTTTTGCCTCATCGCCGCGCATGTGACGAGTTACACCTTTGGCGCGTGCCGCATAGTTAACAGCTATAATGCCTCCACCGCGCCAAGCATTGTATTGCACCACAGCTAATGGCTTGCCTTGGTACTGAGGCTGCTGTTTCTCCTCTACTTGGCAGAAAAAGCAGTCCATGTCCACTAGCAAAACCACACGATCATATTTATTGTGCATGCCAACAAAGGCACGTGTAGAATTGCTCATGATTACACTTCAGGTTACATTACTTTAAATCTTGCTTTTAAACCACTTCGTTGAAATTGCGCGTTTAATTTCACAAGCAACAAGCGCCGACAACAGCTGAGCATGAGCGCGAAAAAGACGACTATAGTTGGGCAGTCTGTGTTGGAAAATTACTCGTTTATAGCAAATATTATGTCCTTTTATGCTGCCTAAGCATGCATATTTAAACATGAGTCTCCTGAAGATTTCTGCATACTAAATGCTCTGCCTAAATTAACTATGGAAAGGTTCAAATAATAATTACATTTATATGGTGCTTATATTTTAAAACTACATCAAATGGCGCGTTTAATTTAGCTATAAACATTTGAACATATGCGCGAGAGAAACAACAATAGCAAGTGTATATAGTAGTGCTGCCATACTTGGCCTTCGGAAGTCAGCTGCTTTGCTGTCTATCGGTCCATTAAAGTATGGCAACGCTGTTATTGAAAAAATGTAAACAGGCAAATTATGTTCGATTAGTGTGTTTCACTGAGTAAAATAATTTAGTTTTACTCATCTACAATCGCGTATAAAACTATAAAAATGTGGAGTTTAAGCCTAGGCAAATAAACTAGGCGAAACAAAACTGGATGCAGGCAACGCCGCTATTTCTGATGTGATTTTGATTGTAAGAATACATTGTTTGAATCATTAAGACTAAATATAGATAATTATTACAATTGTCATTTAGAAGTTGTTACGCTGATAATAACTATGTAATATTATATGTAATATTGTACAGTCCCGGCATATTATATAAAATTTTGGCAAACCGCTAAACTATTGATTTTTTTCAAAGCCGCCTGCCAAATGCAACATACAACATATACACACGCATACATACAGATTTATTCATTTGGGTTAATGCACGCATTCGTATTTATTATCAAAGCAATTATTGATTTACGTTTGACCTAAGGCCTTTGACTGGTCAAAAATAGAATATTCCGTGTCGTGCTTTGATCTATTTCCGGCTTCATTTTTAGTTATTCAACCGGAATAAGTATACACCGGTTGGGGATTAGCGTTATGGGTGCGTCACATTCAAAGGTAACATTCCTTGACACTCTTGATTCATCCAGTGTTTTACGCGAGCCAATTTATGGCTTAATTAGGCAAACTCACGTTGACGCTGCCCTGCCCAAGTCAAGTGGCAGTCATATATATTTATTGCATGCTTAAATACTGTGACAGCTCCTGATGTCCTGATGATGATAGTTTTGTGGCATGTTGTGTGGAGGTGTGCGTTGTGCGTGGGCGTGTGTTTGTATACGAATATTGTTGTGACCTAATTTTGTTTGGTTTATGGTAGTAAACGATTAAGAACAACGAATGTCGCAGGTGCAGCACTGACCTGTATTAATATATCATGTCGTTTTCATCAAAAATCACTTAAAGATTTCGATTTAGTTGTAAGCCATTGACAAGAATAATAACATTGTTGAGCTGACATAATAATAACTATTGTAAGAAATTCATTAATGTTTAAATTTTTATTTAATATTGTTTATGTTAATACAATTATTATAATAGTATCATTATTTATTGTAACTTTTTTGATAAAAACTGCTTAAGATATTAGTGAATGCCCCTCTTCGTAAAATATACGATAGATTCATATGTATTTCCGTATTTGATTAGCGTCTGTGACCCGCATATAAATGCAAATGAATTATGAAAATCCATTTCAATTTAATTGTGGTAATTTAAGATGACAAACCCCCAACTAACACTACAAATATCCCTACCTTCTGCATAAGAAGAAAAACACAATTATGTTAATGGTTCATGCCCACGAGAACAGCAACAACCACTTGACTGAGCCCCTCAACAACCCACTCAGTCTGGGTACTCGTCAGCACTCAGACGGTCGTCATCGCCGTCACTTTTGGAGGTATTCAGAAGCTAACAAACTCATACAGGCCGACAGTCTTAGATGAACGCCAAACGATGAAGTCACTGGGGCGTTATATGGCAGTCGCTTTGTAGTCTTCCATTTGATTTGACAGTCTGTTTCAAGTGTCTTGTTTGCGTTTTGATTTACAGAGAACACAGCGTTGCCATGGTAAAGATTTTGCAGGCCTACAACTTTGCCAAGCAGCAGACATATTCTCTCAATGGCGATATTCTGGCAGCCACCTTGATTGGCAACAATCGCATTGCCATCAGCAGCGCTGAGCAGTTCATTGAGATATATGACATAGCTGGTAAACAGCAGAATGTAGGTGAACAGCAGGAGTATGTTCCGCAGGACGAGCAATCAGGAGCAGCTGCAGGAGCTGCGGGAGATGCAGCATCGCCTACGCCAGCAAATGATGAGCGTATGCCGGCCAGATACACGTTGGCCACGGTGGGTGAGGTGGTGCAACTAATATTCTGTGAAGCAGGTAAGTTCAAGGCGAATTCTATGTTATCAGTTCATTCTAATGCAATAAACAATCCTCTTACGCAGGGAAATACCTTCTAACCCTGGAAAAGGAGCAGGCTGGCAGTCCGGTTCACTCGAACAGCACCAGCATCAGCTGCACGTCGAGCAGCAATAGCAACACTGTTTGCTCTGAGGATGACACCAAAATGTTTGTGCGAATCTATGCCAACTTTTGGAAGTTTCCCGATGCAAAGCTTAACGAGTTGCCCATTACAATACGAATTGCCTCGATGACAACTCCAAAGACGCCACTGGTAGAGAGTATCGATGTGATTGAACTGCCACTGCGCAGTCCACCTGAGTTGGTGCAGTGTTGTCAGACATCGGGCAACATCATTGTGAGCAGCAGAGATCGCATCTATCTGTACGAGTATACACAGTGCGTGCATGAGAACACACAGCCGAGGTTCTCCTTCATTGATTTTCTGCCCTTCAAGTTCTTTGTGCAGTTGAATTTCGTGCCATTGCGTCTATGCCTGGCTGAGAATGTCATAGCCTGTCTAAGTCATCGCTATTGTGTGGCCTTCAAAGTGGTAGATGCCCTGGCAAATAAAACCACAGCCACGACTCATGACTTAAGCTGCCTGGATAACGATTATGCTGGCGATGAGGCCTTGTCGGAGTCCCTCAGCTTGGGCAGCAAGGCGAGTGCAGCGGCTGTCAGTAGCACGCACAGTCAGCAAAGCTGTGAAAGCGACTCCTTGCAATCCTCCAGCAGCGCCAAACCTGTGTTGGTCAATGGTTCAGGCTTAGCTGGGCGCACTCCATTGGATTTTAATGTGGCGCGACTGGTGAATACCGCATATGGCCGTGAATTTGAGCCCGAGCTGCGTTCCCAATGGGATCAGTGTGAAAATGGCAGCAATCGCTTCGGCAGTCATGAAGACAATAGCCAAGAGATAACCATAACACCACAACGCGCAAGTGAAATCAAAATCAAGTTAATCAACGAGGCGAAGGCAATGAATGTGAGGGGCATATCAGCAGGTGGCAGCAGTGCTTTGGAAGATGCTTCCGTGCAGTATGATGTACGCAAACTGCTGCAAATCTGCATGAAGTCATCAGAGCCGCAGTCCCGAGTCCTAGATATACTCCGTTGCATGGACTTGAAGGCCATTTATCAGCGCAACAGCGAGCAGCAACTCGAGGAGGATGATGAGTACGATATGGGAAATCAACAGGTGCCCAGCGCAGTGACCACATTCAAGCATGCAAATCGCCGCACACTGAAATCCTCACAGCATCTGCGCTGTGTGGGTCATGCCCTTCTCGTTGCCAGCAGCGTGGATGGATATTTGTATCAGTTCTGTGCACAGGGCAAGTGGTACAGTGAGAACGAGAAGCCAGTGGCCAGTTATAGTTTCACAGCACCCGTGCTGCAGGTGCATATCAATGATTATGTCATCTATGCCATCACATCGGAGTCCGTGGAAACCCATACCTCACGTATTGGCCATAAGCTCTTTCACAATCGTTTTGAGTATCCGAGCATTGGTGGTTTGTTTCCGGAGGAGTCCTCGCCAGATGTCAGCTCAGCCATTGCGGTCATCGGACTGGCCGCTTTTATGCATGTGCAGTTTGTCTGCGTTAATCGAGAGCAGCTGGTGCTGATCACAAATGCAGCGCTTGAGCAGCACAAACGCCGCAGCACAGGTGAGGTGGCCGTCGTGACAGTTAAACGCAATATTGCAGCCAGATTACTGGCTGAGGCTAAGGCCAAGCACAGTAGCTTGTTGAAAAGCAGCAGCACAGCTGCCCAATCCTTGGTGGTGAACGAGTGGACGCTATACAGTCTGGAGGTGCCCAAGGTGGAGCACGT
Source organism: Drosophila macrospina (assembly GCA_035042075.1). Taxonomy (NCBI): domain Eukaryota; kingdom Metazoa; phylum Arthropoda; class Insecta; order Diptera; family Drosophilidae; genus Drosophila; species Drosophila macrospina. The sequence continues at coordinate 3,384,686 of JAWNLW010000591.1, forward strand.
TATTGAGGATCTCGAGGGCATTGCCGAATCATATCGCAGTGCAAGCCATTCTAATTTCTATGATCTAATGGAGGAGGCTCACGTCATGTTAAGATTGAGTCTTACGCTCCAAGGTGAGCGTCTTAGTGCAGAAAGGGAACAGGAGCTCCGCAGAATGTTTATGGCCAACTGTAGAAAACTGGCTGACTTTTCAATATGGTAAGTACATTAAAAAATATTAATAAATAAATAAATAACATTGAAAATATTATAATGTAGACAACTGAAACAACGAAATGCATACATGTGTCAACAGATATACTAGCCTCTCTTGCTGTCTGCTTCTCTTCCTTCTGTTATGTTCAATTTTTAAAAAAAGATCTCTTTTATTTCAATAAGAGCTCTCCAAATTAGAAACAGTTAATCAGCGACAGACTCACGAAGAGCACACTCCGTTATTTTACGCAATTCGCTTTATCCTTCTTCGTAGTTTCGTAGTAGCTCATTGAAGCAAAGCGGCCACAGCTTCACGCGTTCTCAGAGCAAAGCAACACTAAAACATATGAGAGAATAAAGATTAGAGAAGATATCTTCGAAGTTGTAACTGTATCTTCTGAATTGGCCTTTCGAGCACTTCTCGCAGCAATCGCAATAACAAATATTGCAAATGTTATTGTAGATCACACAATGGATTGAGAGCTAGTAGAATTAAGAATTTAACTGCTTTAAACTTTAATCCCCAAGCGTCGTTTTAGTGCACGATAAAATATTAATATATTCACATGTTGTGTAATATTTAATATAATATATATTATATTATTATTATATGTAATATATATTATTATTATATTTATATTATTCGCTGCAAAGTACTTTATTAATTTTTTAAAACTTGTTTATTTGCCTGCCACTGATAGCTCCAATAAGCAAGAGGTTTATTTGCAAGCAACTGGTTTCTATAAGATGTGTCAACTGCAATTGGTTGACATTTTCAACAACTACATAACACAGTTCGCCGGCAGTAAAGAGGAAGTGGAAACGGCGCAACTTGTTGGCCTGATTTATACCATTAAGCTGTTTCTGCTTGGACTTGGCACGGATCGCCAGAAGTCATCGTTCTTGCATCAGACAGTAACACCGTATTTTACACCCGCCCGTGTGCTGCAGCAGGGATATAGACAGGTGCCGCTCTCGATGGAGTTTCTAAATATGTTCGTTAAACATGCGCCAGCAGATATACCCCAGATAATGCTGGGCTCGCCGGTGGTGGCGGATTCCATGAGTGGTGAGCTGATCAACTATCTGAAGTACTTGACAACGCTGTAAGTATCAACTGAATAATCAATTGATATTTAAAACTAATCCTATGCTGTTGTAGGACACCCGACGAGAGTCTTCTCTTGGCTGTGACGGCTTGTCGCATGTCTAATTATCTGCTGGCCCAGGAAATCATAGCCAAGTCAACGCGCCGTAGCTTGGCTATGGCCCTAATTAAGCATAAGAATGTGCTCTTCGATGACAGCACTGTGCTTTATCAACGACGCCAGCAAACGGAAAACCCGAATCAATCGCAATTGTCTGCACGCAAGCGTTCTCGTCGTGGAGCTGCACCAGCAAAGGTTAAGTCTTCCGGCGGAGGAGGATTGCCGTCAACACCAACGCCCAGTGCCATTGTTTCCTTTTCGGATTTCTGTGAGACCATTTTGCTGGCCAACGAACAGCCTGCTCTGATTGAGGCTATAAGCGATGCTTTCATTCACGCACTGTGCATTGAGCACAGTATAACACTTGATGTGGTGTTGCAGCTGTTCCTTAACTATATTGCCTCACACATTGGACAAAAGGGATATCAGACATCGCAGAAAGTCTTTGTCAGCATATTGCAAGTCTATTACTATGATCTTTACGACGTGAGCTCATCGCTGCAGCCGCATGAAGTGCGCTCGCAAACGCCGCCACAGTTGGACGATGATTACGATGAGGAATGCAGCAGCTCGCGTGCTCCTTCACTGCACAGCGAAGCAGATGTGCAATCTTTGTCAAGTTCATGTGCCAGCTCGGTGCCAGACGAACGTTCGATAAGTGGACGCCAGCAGCGCATTATTTACGATCAGTTGCAGGATCAACAAGCTGTCTCACCGTTTCAAAAGCGCAGCTCAAATGCTTCGCTATCTCAGCCGCAACCGGACGATGACCTGGCTGCGACCAATCTAAAGGGCCTTAAAATACTCTTTCGAATGTATATGGGTCGCCTGAAGTCGCTCAGTGATCTCATTACTGACCTGCAGTCGGCTGATGTAGAGCAACAAAGTAGTCGAGAGGATTTCCTCAATCTTCGCATGGAATGTATTGCTTACATGGTGGGTTTGGCACCGAATTACTGCACCAAGCCAAGCGTACGCAATGCCAATGATTCTCTATCGAACAAATTAATATTTGTGCCCTATATTCCCGACTATAAACTTGCCGAGGGCGAGGAATTCGAGCGGCATATCAATGCCTATGTTCGACCTATTCCATGCCTGCTGGATCGACCGCAATACTTGAATCGTTTGCCACCCTTCGAACGTGCTGACTTCAGCTATCCAAAGAAGGATGAGGGCGAGTTCGAAGTACGCTTTACGGGCTGGCACAATGAGTTGTTGACCTTGACTCTCAAGATTCAAAGCCTGTTGGCTTCCAGTAAAATAGATCGTGAGATCATTTCGGAGTTCTTGGCATTTATCCAGAAGGCTCCGAATCTATTGGGAATTGATAGCTTCTTGGTGATAATATTGCCAAAGAATTTGGCCATAAATTATATGCTGAGCTTTTGTCCCGCCTATTTGTGGCAATATGGCAAGGTAAGCATTACTCATCGTCGTATCCAGGAGCCGCAACTAATCAGTTTTTGTTCTTTATCTAAAAGTCCTGTGGCTTTACGCCAAAACATTGGGAGTCGTTGCTGCGCAAGATTCTTAGCAAACAGGACTCATTGCCGAATTGGAAAGCACATATTGCAGGTTAATCAAACTAAACATTATTCAAATTGCATTATTTAGCTAAAACAATTTATCTGCTATTATCTACACAGAGATACTCAACAACCTGGTGACGGAACTTAGCTTTGAGGAGCTGCTGCAATGCTTTCCCAGCGAGGTAATACAGAATCGGAACACAGCTCAATACTTTGCTAAGGAATTCGCCGAAACTTGTGTACTGTACGAGCAGGAGCAATTGGTTTTCAAAACACCTGAGCATCCAGAAGGCAGCAGAGAGCATTTGCCAATGGATAACATTGATGAGGATAACGTTTTTGAACTAACACTACGCAAAGCAGTGGCCAAACAGCGCAGCATTGCGCTACGCTCCATGATTGAGTCGACGGGCACACAGTTGTTCGATGCAACCAGTAATCCTATGTATAATCTATGAGTAACCTGGGTTTAGCCTGCATTGTTTGGGGCATTCCACTTTTTAACTAGTTGAACAACTTATCATATTGCAAATTGAAAAGATTGATTGATATTATCTAGATACATATTAACGAGTTTAACGGAACGCATTTGAAGTGAGATTGAAGGCAATTGTATTATGAACACTTTATATATAGCACTATATATATATATATTTACAAATGCATATATATACAACATCTAGTTAATATTGTAACCACTCTCTTTAAGCATTGTTTAATATTTAATATTTTTGTTTGACACAAACGCAACATTTCGATATAAATTGTAGATGTTTTAGCAAAGATTTACGACGATCTTACATAGGTTGTACCATAGATGTAGGCACTCGTATGCAGTATTCAATAGTGGCACGCCATATTAAACCAGTTAAGTGTTTAGGGTATCCACTCGAATAATTTATTGCAGAATAAATATCTGTATTTTAATTTATGACATTTGCTTCATGTCCGTATACCTAAGTTCTCATTTTAGCAAGCTTTAGTATTCGTAATTCTATATATTATATTATTAACAAAACAATCTCTCTAACTCATACACACATACACTCCAACATCAAGTGATATTTTTTTAAATTCTTGCAAATACTCTAACAATAAAAGAATATGAATTGTATGTTAAAGCGCCTATTGCCAAGTTTATTAGCCCATTTTAGAGCTGTCAAAACTGGGCAGATTGTAATTAACTTTCAGATGATGGGAATCATTTTTGTGGGCGTCCGTCGACGCTACAGATTTTAGCATGTGCCCTGAGCGATGCGGTGAAATATTCATCAATTCAGTCAGTCAGAAACGGCACAAATTGAAGCATGGAAGTCCAGCAGTTGGAGTTAGAAATTGCCAAGGGGAAGGCCAGAGGCTCTACTACAGCCTCAGCACCTTCAAAGGATAATAACTTGGATGACTTGACAGCTAACTTTGGCCAATTTGGACGATTTCAGATTATCAACTGTGTATTGCTCTGCATTCCCATCGTATTCAATGCCTTCAATTCGCTATCTTATGTGTTTACAGCCAGCCAAGTGGTGCACAGGTAATTGGAGTATAATTTACCTAATGATGACTTTATTTCATATTTATTACCCGACATTCTTCAGGTGCAATATCAGTCAATGTGATAATCTTCATAGTAATTATATTGAACGTTGGCTAAACTTCACAATACCAGAGAATAATGGAGAATGGGATGAATGTGAGCATTATATGGCAATGCCTGGCATTGAGGATCACTGTGAAGGACATCATTTTAACAACAGTGACAGAGTTGAGTGTGAAGCGGGCTACAAGTTTCGAGATGATGAAAATACAATATCCAGAGAGGTGAGCATGAGTAATGGATTGGGGATCGCATAAATACATTGCTAGTTTAAGTGGTGATCTGCGGTAATTATGTTTACAATTTATAGACTTGTGAAGTGTTTGCTTTCAGTTTGAAATCTTTTGCGCAGATCGTTGGAAACTCTCCATGGTGGGTACAGTCAGCAATATTGGTAATTTTGTGGGTAATCCTCTAGGCGGCTACTTGGCAGACCGGTAATCAAATTTATATATATTTATTTATCATATTTTACATATATTACATTTATTTTTAGATATGGACGCAAATCAATACTCGTCGCAGCTGGGACTCTAAATTTCTTGAGTGGACTTGTTCAATCAAACGCACCCGATTATTACAGCTTTTTGTGTTTCGAATTTCTCAATATGCTTCTGTCTAGCACATTGTTTCCCACTGCCTTTCTGTTGGCCATGGAGCTGGTCAGTCCCAAGCATCGTGTAATGGCTGTCTTAGTACTCACATCGACTCGCGGCATGGCAGGAATTGCTTTGGGTTATCTTGCCGGCTACATTCTTGACTGGCGTGTGCTGCTTCGTGTGATATATGCACCAGGACTGCTGCATCTGATTCTTATGTGTAGCCTTTCCGAGAGTGTACGCTGGCTGCTGAGTCAGTCGAAGGAGCAGGACGCAGTACAGATCCTGCGCACGGCTGCCCGTATCAATCAGCGACCACTGCCCGTGGACCAACTGAGAGAAGTGATGCGCAAGAATCGCCAGCTGGTGGCCCAGTCGAACGCAATTGATGGCCATTACAGCATCCGTCAGATCTTCAATGCACTCGGCCTACGAATTGCCCTGTGTTGCTTTGTTTGGTTCTCAAATTCGTTGATAATCCTTGGTCTAATTTTGAATTTAAAAGGTTTGAGAGGCAGTAAATTTAGAAACTTCAGTTTAACATCGTTTATGCAGCTACCGGGGATTCTAATACCTGCGCTCTTGATGAATCGCATTGGTCGTCGCTGGGTAATGAGTCTCTCTCTGGGCTGCTGCTCAACTTTACTGGTTGCTATAGCCATCTTCGATGAGAGTAAGTTTAAGGCGAGACTGTAAATTAAACAGTTGTAGAATAATCTCTAATTTATGAATTACTTATAGATTATCCAGATTTATCATGGTATCTGTACTTTGTGGCAAAAATGACTGCCACAAGCAGTTTGATAACCTTGCAATTCTTTACCTCTGAAATATTCCCCACAAACTGTCGCAATAGTTTGCTTTCCTTCTGCGCCATGATGGGCAAACTTGGGTCTGTGTTGGCTCCACAAACTCCGCTATTGGTATGTATATGTATATAAATATATATGAAGTATATATTAATTCAACTGCAAAATATTTACTTCAGGTAAATTACTACAAATATGCGCCACACTTGCTGTTTGCCACATTTGGTTTGCTTAGTGCGATTATAGCCATGTTTTTCCCCGAAACAGCCAATAAAGTTCTGCCAACAACATTGGAGGAGGCGCGGGCTCTAGACAAAAATATGCCAATGAAATAGCCCCAGCAACTGTGTGAAAGATTGTTGTATATATTTTAAGTTAGTTAGACAACTAATTGAAAAATAAGTTAGCAACTCGGCAATTAAGTTATTATTTATAATAAATAAGTTAAGACATAAAAGTATAACTAGTTATTCGCCTTAATTGCTCTGTTTGTAAGTCAGAATCAATGCAAAGATACAATAAATAATAATAACCTAGTTATATATGTCGAGTAAATCGTAAATCTTAGACGTGTCGGCAAAAAAATAAAAGCTTGCAATTAGCAATTAGTATGCGACTATTGTAGCAAAGAAATCTTTCGCTGGATACATTGTGATATAAAGTGAAATTCTTGCATAAGCTTATCATAAATTGTTTGATAATGCGTTCATTGAAATCGTTTAATAGGCGCGCAAGTTCATTAGCCTCCCCAAGAACTGTGAGAACTGCATTAGAGCTGTGTTTGTTGTACTTAAAATTTGTGCAAATGCTCAGCAATGATGAAGTTTCCGATGCCGAGACTCAGTTTTATTGCTCGACGCGTCGTTAACAAAAAACGTGTGAAAAACTTGTAGAAAATCTGCATTCCCAACCTCCCAGGCCTCCCCCAGCATTCAGAATCAGTCAATTAAGTGAGCGTTCTGTGCGCTAAACCAGCTGTGCTCAGTCTTTCGTTGACGGCGTTGATTGAAGCATGGAGAATCCACCAGTCAAGCCAGAGGCTGCCAAACAGAAGCAGGAGCAAGACACGGTCACAGCTTCACCAAAAGACAATCATCTGGACGCACTAATCATTAGCATTGGACAATTTGGACGCTTTCAGATAATCAACTATGTAATGCTCTGTCTACCCATTATTTGCAATGCCTTCTACTCAATATCCTATGTGTTTACGGCCAGCGATGTGGTGCACAGGTAAGTGAAGCTCTATCTGCCTAACAGTTAACTTATATTCATGCCACTTTTTATCAGGTGCAACATCAGCCAATGTGATGATCTTAACAGCAGCTATATTGCGCCTTGGTTGAACTTTACAATACCAGAGCACAATGGAGAATGGGATGATTGTCAACATTATGATGCGATTCCTGGCCCTGGCATTGATGGACATTGTGATGCTCAATATTTCAATAGAAGTAACCAAGTTAGCTGTGAAGCAGGCTATAAATTTAGGGATAATGAAAATACGATATCCAAGGAGGTAATTTTTATTTATTTCAAAATATTAATTAAATAAATTTATACAAAATATAATTTATAAATAGATTACATTCATTTAAATATTTTCAAAAGCAACAAAGTTTATTCTATATTTAAATTCACTAAAATACTACAAATTAATCATATTATTAGTATTCGAATTTTATTAAGATTTTATTAAAGAATCTATTCTTAGCGAAATTAATTATATAATTATATGCATTCTGCTATCTCCAGTTTGATATACTTTGCTCGAATCGATGGAAACTTTCCATGGTGGGCACAGTAAACAACGTTGGACAGTTTGTTGGCATTCCTCTAGGTGGTTATTTGGCAGATCGGTAAGTTTTCATTGGAATTGAATGAAAACATTTATTTAATTATTTTATTTGATATATCTTGCAGTTATGGACGCAGATTGATTCTCGTGGTGACTGGAGTGCTGAGCGCTCTCTGTGGTCTCGCCCGTTCAGTCGCCCCCGATTATTACAGTTTCCTGTCCTTTGAGTTTCTGGATATGGCTGTGGGTAGCACGTTGTTTCCTACAGCCTTTCTGCTGGCCATCGAGCTGGTTGGCCCCAATCATCGGGTAGTTGCTGCTATGGTAATTAGCTTGACCTATGGCCTCGCTGAGGCCGCAATGGGTTATTTGGCCAGCTACATCCTGGACTGGCGGCTTCTGCTACGCGTGCTTTACACTCCGGCTCTGTTGCATCTGATTTTCATCTGCTATCTTCCCGAGAGCGTGCGCTGGCTGCTGAGTCAGTCGAGGGAGGAGGACGCGATACAGACTCTGCGTAATGTTGCACGTATTAATCAACGATCATTACCAGATGATCAACTCAATGAATTAATTCGCACGAATCGTGAGCTGGTTACTCATTCGAAAGCAACTGATGGTCATTACACTGTACGGCAAATCTTTAATGCACTCGGCCTACGCATTGGCCAGTGCTGCTTCTTGTGGTTCACCAACACATTGATTGCCCTGGGCTTAACCCTCAATTCCATCAGCTTAAATGGCAACAAATTTCAGAACTTTAGCATGACTGGATTCATGCAGTTGCCGGGTATCTTGTTGGGTACTTTGTTAATGCATCGCCTTGGAAGACGTTGGACCTTGAGTCTATTTCTCAGCTCTTGTTCCATTTTACTGCTGGCAATGGCAGTTTTGGAAGAAGGTAAGTTTAATACATATATCATGACAGTTCAACAACAGCAAGAAACTTAAATTATATTTAGTTTTACCATCAATTTAAAAATGTATTTATGTACATTGTGTTTATCTAATTTACAGATTATCCAAATTTCTCTTGGAGCCTCTACTTTCTAGCTAAAATGACCTCAACAGGCAGCTTTATGGTTCTATATTTCTTTACCTCGGAAATTTTTCCTACCAGCTGCCGCAATAGTTTGCTTTCCTTTTGCTCTATGATAGGTCGCTTTGGCTCCATGTTGGCACCCCAAACTCCCCTCTTGGTGGGTATTGATGATTGTTAAATTGGTATTTTGTATTAACAAATCTGTATTTGTATTTTAGATATTCTACTATAAATATGCACCACACTTACTGTTTGCCACATTCGGATTGCTTAGTGCGGCTATAGCTGTGCTCTTCCCCGAAACAGCTAATAAAGTACTGCCAACAACATTGGAGGAAGCAAGGGCCCTAGACAAGAGTATGCCAATAAAGCACACAAAAGTATCAAAAGACCCAAGAAACTCAGTCTAATCAATTGAATGTGGTAAAATTGTAAATATTTCTTATAATCTAATACTCGCATTGGATGACAAGCGAAAATATCAAATTGTAAACTTAATATTATCGCGACCTAAGAACACTTATATATTTTTGTTGTAATAAGAGATTTGTCGACGAAATTTGAAGTTCTGTCTGTGGTTAATCTAATCTCAGTGTATTTGTGGTATATATCTCCATTTTAATAACACAATAATAATCAATGATATTTCCTTAATAAAATGTTACTGATTTCTAATAAATACTTCAGTGTTTATTATTGATTCATTCAGTTTTTATCTTTATTACTGTAATTCATTGAATAAATAGCAATATTATGTGTTTGAAATCGATTCACAAACGTTATTACTATTTGCATTAGAATGATAATTTATTAACAACTGATTTATAATATGCTATTTGTATGAAATGCAGTAAATATTTATTCGTAATACTAATACAGATAGATTTCATGAACAGGTTAAAATTATCTGTCTGCTGGCTCATTTGTGAATGCAAGTTTGGCCAGACTATCAGCAGCTGTTCATATCAGACATTGTGTCGGGTAAAATATATAAATGCAATAAGAAGAGAAAATTGTATTATACTATTTGCATGTACATTTAATTCTATTTGATATCAATCAGGAATGAAGCCGTTAAGCGTCGTCAATGCAGACAGCGTGTGAGCTGAGTACACATCGTTAACAACAAAATAGTCCAGACTAGTTGATAAGGTCAAGATAAGAGCACACAACAGAGAGAGGGAGTGCGAGAAAATAGAGTGAGGGAGGGTTAGAGAAAGCGTCTCTGCTGAAGTGTGAAGAGCAGAGCATAACATGAGTAAAATTAAGTGAGAGCAAATCTCGCATCTGTTGCGTGCCCGCCGCCAAGTGTCGTAATCAACCGAAACCAATTCAAAACAGAAATCAGAGAAGTGAAATATGAAAAAATGAATACAAGATAAATACAACAATAGAATACTCTTGCCAATCGCAATATCTGAATTCTTGAAGCTCAAGAAATACATTACTGGAAAATATATATTGTGGTTTTTAATTATTAAATTGCTTTGAAACGTTTCTGTCAATAAATGGAAAAAATATTTAAATAAAATGGATTTAAAAAAAGATTTAAATTACAACAATAATTGAAATTAAAAGAATCACGTTCTTTACAGTGGTGTCACAAATATTTAACCCAACGTCAGGTTCCACAAAATGAGCGAATTGTTGTTGTAGTTGTTGTTGTTGATGCTGTTGATGTTGTTGAGAGCGAGATGCAAACGCTACTGTTGCGGTCTCTGCCAAAGCGAATGAAAGAAGAATTGAAAAATAGAACTGTTATTATGCTTAAAATAGATAGATGCACGTGAGTTGATGGCTATCAGAAGCATATGTCTTAGATGCATCAGTTCTATTTACAAAAGACCTTAACTTAATTATAACAATATATTTATATGTAAATAAATGGTGTGCAATATTTTATTTATGTATGTAATAATTATAACAATGTATTCCACAAATCGCTAAGCAAGCCATGCATAATAAGTGAAATAACGTTAGTAAGGGTATCTTGAGTGTAGCCTGTTGCTCAACCTGTTGATGTGGTGGGCGCACAGCACGAATCAGTCGATGAGCGACGTTGCTCGCAGTTAGACGTCGACGGCATTAGGAGAGGAGACATTTTCAGCATTTATACGTACTTATGGGATATAAAAAGCGCAAAAGAACCAAACGGAATATTTATAGGTTGCGCGCGTTCGATAGACACATAAAAAGTGCATTTTAACACGTGTATTAAGAGACATCGAATGAAAAAGCAGAAAACTTGTTATTTTAAATTGTTTTTTTAATATCCGATCACATGGCGGTCGATAAGGGGAGTGGAAATGGCGACGACACTGCCGAGTGTCCGAGAACGACCAATGGCCATGCCGTTGAGTCGGAGACTGAGAATGTTGAGGCAGCCGCAAGTGAAGATAACTCTCTGGATGCAATTCTTGTGCGTATCGGTCAGTTTGGACGGTATCAAATCATCAATTATGTGCTACTCTGTGTGCCCATGGTGTTCAATGCGTTCTTCTCGATCACATATGTGTTCACCGCCAGCTCCGTGGTACACAGGTGAGTTACCTGCTAAATCCACGCTCTCTTATTTATCTTATCTGACCACACGTTGTCGACACAGATGTAACATAACCCAATGTGATACCCCAAGTAGTTTGTATGAGGAGCCTTGGCTTAATTTTACAGTGCCTTATACGAAATCCGGTTGGGATGCCTGTCACCGTTATGTAAACGTTCCCGGTGTCAACCAAACCATATTAGATGATCTCTCGCGTGGCATGTGTTCTCCAGAGTATTTTGGCCAGAGCAACGAAACCTGTGGCAACGACTTTAAGTTTCGCGATGAAGAGAAAACCATTTCAACTGAGGTAAATATTCATTTTGTAGCATTAGAATCATTCGATATCTTCGATATCTAAAAGCAAATGTTCTCTAATTTGTTTGTTTTTATGTGGAGAAGTAAGATTCGGTGGGCAAAGAGAAAAGTTACTATATAAACAGATGTGAGTGGAAATAGTATTTGTTTAATTTTGTTTTACTCATTTTTTCTTTTTAATGGATTTTTATATTATTGATAAGTATTCTTCACTGGGAGCTCAACAGCAGTTATCAGCTGAAGCTAAAGCAATTAGTTGATAATTATATATTCCCCAAATAAAATGTATAGCTAACTTGAATTTATTGGGATGAATTGTTGTAAATTCGTGAGATAATAGAAAGTATATTTAGTTATTTCAATTTATTTATTTGTAATTATTTATTTATTTATTTGAATTTATTCAAATTTTCTTATTTATTTTCATTTTTTATATTTATTTCTTTTTATTTGTATTTATTTATTTGTCTCCATAGTTTGACATCTTTTGCAAAGACGAATGGAAACTTTCTATGGTGGGAACCATTAACAATGTGGGACAGTTTGTGGGCATTCCCTTGGGCGGATTCTTTGCAGATCGGTAAGTGAACCAACTACCAAAATGATCCCAAAGCCTAATTGATCTTTCTTTTGCATTAGCTATGGACGTCGTACTATGTTGGCATTTGCTGGAGCCTTGAGCGCCCTCATGGGCATCATTCGTTCGCTGTCCAGCAACTATTATATGTTCCTGTGTTTTGAATTCTTGGACATGGCTGTGGGCAGCACTCTCTTTCCCACCGCCTTTCTGCTGGCCATAGAACTGGTTGGTCCAAAGCGTCGTGTGGCCGCTGCAACAATCATAACAATATTTTATGCATTGGGTGAGGCATTTTTGGGTTTTTTGGCATCGCAGGTTCAACATTGGCGATGGCTACTGCGAGTGCTCTATGCGCCATCGATACTGCAAATACTTTTCCTCTGGATTCTGCCGGAGAGCGTGCGCTGGCTGCTGAGCCAGGGCCAAGAGGAGAGAGCGGCGTCTGTGCTGAGGCGAGCGGCCAAGATTAATAAGCGACCAATACCGGAGGATCAACTGGATGAGCTGATAACGAATAATCGAACCAAGCTGCTGCAGGCCAATGAGCATCAGTATCCCATCAGGCGAGCTGCTCTCTTTTTCATTTGGCGTATTGCCAACTGTTGCTTCTGCTGGATTACACATACTCTGATCGCCTTGGGTCTCAGCTTGAATTCTGTAAATCTGGGCGGCAATAAGTATAACAATTTCATGCTAAATGGACTTGTCCAAATTCCTGGTCTGCTCCTGCCTCTAATCATTATGGATCGCATTGGCAGAAGGTACTCTCTATGTGCCTCTATGTTGGTCTGCGCGATATGCATGGGTGCCTCGGCGGCCGTTGGATTGGGTGAGTTTACTACATTTTTTTTTTTTGCTTGGTTTTTATACATTAATAATAAAACAAATGAATTATTCAAATATTTATTTAATATAAATCCATAAATTCTTTTTACAGATAACTACGCTGCTTCCCTAACGCTGTTCCTAATTGGCAAGCTGGCTATAACTTGCAGCTTCCAGATTCTGTATTTCTTTACCTCGGAAATATTCCCGACAAATGTGCGAAACAGTTTGCTTTCGCTTTGTTCTATGGTGGGTCGTATTGGCTCAATGTTGGCTCCACAAACTCAACTGCTGGTAAGTGTGAATAACATATCTAACATAATTATAATACAATTAAGGGTTTCTTCTTCAGGCCAAATACAATACGCATGCGCCGGCAATCCTATTTGCTACATTTGCCTTGGTCAGTGGCTTTCTGACGCTCGGTTTTCCAGAGACGGCGGATAAAGTGCTGCCCACAACAATAGAGGATGCGCGTGATTTGAATACTGCACGGCAAATACACACTAATAAGGCGCAGGATCAGGAGGAGGAGGAGGTGCCCAGGAAAATGTGTTGATCCTATTGTGGAATGCTTACCTCAAAAATGGTTGCTAGCAATTGCTATTGCCAAAGATTTTAATTCGATTTTGAATCCATGCCAGAAGCATTTCGGATTTCATTTATTTGACTCTGTTTAGTATTAAGTGCAAATGTCGATTTTATTGTAAAGCGCAGGGATTATTTTTATAGTCTATTTTAATTTGTATATATATAAAGCACAGAAATAAATAAAACATTTTACACTAGATTGCGTATATGTTCTGGCTATCAATGGTAACAACCAGGGTTCCGCCATCTATGGTGTTATTTGTTAACTAGCTGCTTGTCTAGCCGAGTGCTAAACCATTTTTACAGGCAGCCCTAAAAGTATGCTATGCTTTCTACCAGCTAATGCGTAATACACATCAGTGCTCTTTCAAATAAAGCGTTTGCGATCTTCTTTTTGATTTTTCAAAGTGAAAATCAGAATCAAAACTGATAACACAATTGAATTGGATGCAATTAAATTGGGGTTTCCGTTAATAACCCTTGAAACGTAATTGCTTTAAGGTGTTAAAGTATCCTCTTCCGTAAAGTATATTGAGGTACTTAAAGATACTTAATTAAAAGCAGAACACATATTTAAAATGGTAAGATTTCAGCTTATGAAAAATATATAACTGAGCTAGGGTTTCTAAATTTAAAAGCGAACCACACGTTGTAAGTCTGCTCATTGTCGATAAACTATTTAAAAGTGCAATATAACAATTGTTTACAAATATTTGCTAAGTTCATTTGCACCGTCGATGATTGCAATTAACAGACACTGAGAAGGGGTCGCAGAGCAATGGGGTCTTATCAGGAGCGTCTTGTTGACATGCTGTCAACTTACGCACTTCGATAATATCTTCGGTTCGTAACCTTAACCGTAACCATCAACCCTATCAATAATTGCCGAGAGTGCTGATATTCAGTTAAATATCGTTCTTGATTGCGAATAGACATGAGTGCGGACTACGAGAGCGACTACTTTATGCGCAGCCGGTAAGTTAAGTGACTAAGCAAATGAAAATAATGTATTCCTTGTAACCTGGTTATCTATTATCACAGCAAACAGCGTGATAAGCCACCTTTGTGGGATTCTTTTCAGGATCCGCCAGGAAAACGTACAAGTGGCTCTGATGCCGATTGGAAGAAGTTGCAATTTTTCATGAAAGTTTTCAAGCTTTTCGCTTACATCTTGGTATTCAGTGTTGTCTTGGCATCCAGCGTGGCAGCCAAGCTGGTTTATCTCTATATGGCTGGCAATACAAATGGTGATGGAAAGGTGCAAATGTGCACCAAATACCGTAAGTCAAGGTCGGGCCAAAAGATGGCCAAACACGTTTGATAAGCTTCTCGACATATGTATGCAGTTTTAGTTGACGGCCAAGTGATGGCAATGCGCAGCAAGCTGGAACAAATTGCATGGGTTTGGGCCCTGATATTCGCCTTTGCCGCCCCCGAGCTGTTCACCTTCCTGCGCGCCCTCCGCATCTGCATGTTTAAGCGCGAGCAGCGACCCAGCGGACTGGAAGTGGCATTGGTGAGTAATGAGTTAAAGGTGACTTCCCTACAGTCCCAAGATTGATAAGCTTTCACTCCCGCTGTTGCCGTTAATCAGGTCACACTCTTTGAACTGCTGCACGTCGTGGGCTTGGCGCTTCTCACCTTCACAGTGTTGCCGCAATTGGATGTGACGCGTGGAGCGATGCTTGGCTGCTGTGTGTGCTTTGTCCCATCTCTGCTCAGTGAGTAATACACATTCAAGAATCATTGAAGCATCTTCTACTACGACTACCATCGAGCATCTTATCAGCCTCCTTGTCGGGGCCAACTGACAGCAATTAAATTGATTGCCATTTGCCACCGCTTATTATGTTTTCCCCATTCTCAGACGTTCTGACGGGCACACGTTCGCAATGGAAATCTGTGGATATGACTGTGTATGCCGTTTCTATTTTGGCAATGATATCACAGGGCAGCGTCTTTCTCATTTGGCCAGCAATGTCTGCGCAGCTGGAGGTGCAACTTATGGCCATACCATTGTTGTTGGTCTCATTTCGGTGGTGGGAGAACTACGCCAATACAAACGAGACAATTGGTAAGTTAACTAGTTGATCTAGGTGCACTGGGTTACAAAATGGTATATAATTATTTACCTAGTTAAGAAATTACTCAGAATTGATTGGTTTAACTTGTGTGCATTGCACATATGCATACATACTACGTACAGAAAGCTAGCACAAACCATTTGCATGTTTGTAGCTTCTACATAAGCTGAGTGTTACAACACTGCCAAATTCTGTGCAACTTCATTTCAGAATTAAATTATGCTACGAGGTTAATCGTAATTTATGCACAATTTTGTTATTTGCAGTATTAGAAAGAAATTATAGCTATAGCTTAGGGATTATTATAATGATCATAATTATTGATTGATTATAATGATCATTACGATTTTAAAGTTGCCAGATCACATTGCTGAACTTGAAATATGCGTCTGTTGCGAGAGGTTGCCACTTTAAAATTGACTGGGGCCGATATCGATTTTGGGAATCGAGCGGCGATATATTAATAGACACAGTTATAAATATATAATCTATATAAATAAGCAGCTAATTGAATTTACATTTGCAGCATACATTATTCGTACCATACGCTTCACCCGCTCCCGTTACCACACATACCTATATTTGGCGCCTTTGAAGATAATTGTGTTTGGATTGTTGGGTTTCCTGTTGCACGGTCAGAATTTTGTAGAGTATTTCACACTCTTCTTGAAGGCATGGCAAACTCACACCATAAAGCTGAGGGTATGTAGAGCTGAGCTCATTAGAAACATTGCTTCTATCTTTCTGATTGCTTGTTGTTTTTGTTTTTGGCATTGGCATTACAGTACTCGGATGGGTTGCAGGATACGCTGAATTTGGCAGACACAATCAATGGCAGCTCATTTATCAAGCCGACGACAGGCACCCAGTTCTCACTGCAATCGAATCCGAATGCGGTTATCTATGCGTTGCTTTTGCAAGTGGGCGGCGCCTATTTGTGCCACATTTTCGGCAAGTTTGCGTGCAAGATAAAGATACAGAACTTCAGCTACGCCTTGCCACTTAACCTGGCGACACCAATGACCATTTGTGTGGCAACGTTCCTTTCCCAACTGCGTGCTGCGGATTTGTGCTCGTTGCATGGCCTGATGCCGGATTACCTGACATTGCAGTCACTTGGCCAAAATCTACAGCAGTTGGGCACCTTAAGCCTTGATTATGCACTGTGGTTGTGGCCCCTATGGTGGCTCGCCCAGTTATGGACGTGCCTGCACATCTGGCGACCGAGGAACGACAAAAACGCACCCACCGAAAAGCTGTACGTGTGTCCTTGGTACTGCGGACTGCTTGTGGATCAGTGCTCCATGATGAATAGACGCATTCTCGACTGGAGCGATGAGTATCTCGCCTTCAAGGTGCGTAGCAGACGAGAAATCTTCTTAATATGACCCGCAAATTCATTTTTAATTTTGTCTTGAAGTTCATGTTAATGAATTCTTGTAATCAGGCGTTAACATCAATCATCATGCCAAGTTTCTACGCTAACTGCTTCCAGTCTTCCTGTTGATTATCCGGACTTTTGAATTCACTTCCCCTCATCTCTCAGTTGGCATCTCTGTATTTGTACAGGACTTTTTGACTGGGTCGCGATTCGCCTCAAATGTCAGGGAATGTAATTAAGTTAAATGGTGGGGAAACTGTAAAGTTCTGGGAGTGTTTGTATATATACTCGTATGTGTTTTCTCTTCTCTGTTCTATTTCCTCTTTCACTCTTTTCATGCGCTAACTGGCGGATGTACTGAAATTTTCGATGCGTAGGCTTTGTCGATGTTAACTTAATTAAAAGTGCTACAGTTTGGCCTGCGTGCGGTGCACAAAGTGCTTTGGCAGACGTCAATAGCTTTAGTCTCAAAGTGGAAACATAAACACACAAAAAGTAATTAAAATCAGGCCTCATATGTTGATTTTTTAAATTATATGTTAGACTGACGTTGAATTATGTGTTCCTTTTATTTTGACATTAAGACACTCAAAAACATATTTTCTTTCAGTTATTCAACTTAAATTGGAACTAAAGTTACCTTTTTTTGCTCAATGTATTTGATTCATTATATATAATTTATATGTAGATATAGGCTAGATCTTAGTTTCTGATTGTTCTGATACATTCTAATGTCAAAAGGTACATGACAGCTTTCTTATTTTAAACTAAATCAAACTGGTTAAGCTATAGCTTGATGATTAAACTGTAGAGCATTGCGTAGCTCTAAGCTAAATACCTCTAACTATACATCTATAATAGTTATACTAAGTAATTTTAAACCTTTCACACAGAGCGATTTGATGGCACCCGGGGATGCAAAAATGGAGCTGTCAGCAGACATCAATGCCAGTCGTGATATACAGGAGAAGGATAAAATACCGCAACTGATTGTTTGTGCAACAATGTGGCACGAAACAGAAGAGGAGCTGATGGAATTTCTGAAATCAATTGTACGCTTGGATGAGGATCAATGCGCACGACGAATGGCAAAAACGCATCTAAATGGTGGCAAAGCGGATGATGAATACTATGAATTGGAAAGTATGTAAATATGTCAAGTGCATCCTTCTCTTGCATTTCGAGTGCTTTTCTTTGGCATCCTAAAAGTACTCGAATTTCGAATTTTGCATAAAAAGCGATGGCGACGCCTCTGCCTCTCTGCTGTCCAATCGTAGACACACTGCAGCTGTCAGTGTCCTGCTGTCGTCGGCAGTTGTCCTGCCTTGCATTTGTATGCATACATAAAATGTACCTCTATTTGCCTTCGGGTTTGACTTTGCCTTGGCTATATAAATTCCGCAAGAAAACTGTCAAATTAGAAATTTATGCATGCCAAATACAGTACTGCATAAAAGTATCGCACTATAACCAGCGCCAACAGCATCACCAGCTGTGTACTCAGAATACAACGATTGCTTTAGATACTATTTATAGCATTTGGCGACTTCATTTCCGCATTTGCCAAAATGGCAAACAGCCAAATGTTGCCTTCAAATCCACGTATAAATTTGTTAAACAGTTTGACAAGTCAACGAATTATGCCAAGTTTTCACTTCAATAATATCAATATACAAATATACAATAGTTTTATGATAGTAAGCGAGTCGAAATTAATTATATCTTTTATTATAAATAAAGGGAATACTAGTATATACAACAAAACTAATTGATATAAACATTATTTTAAATAATATTTATAGTAATTATAGTAATTAATCAATCCACTTTTCAATCAATCAACATTTACTAAAACTTGAACTCATTCGTTCATTTCCCTTTTCTCTTTCACAGCCAATATATTCTTCGACGATGCTTTTGTGCTGGACGAGCGGCACTGTCAGAACAAGAGGAATCCTCCGCTAAATGAGTATGTCAAGACATTGATCCGCACTATAGACAAGGCCGCCTTTGAGATCTATGGTGTTAATATCAAAATCAAGCCGCCGTTGAAGATTGAAACACCGTATGGAGGTCGTTTGGTCTGGACACTGCCGGGGCGAACCAAGATGGTGGCCCATTTAAAGAACAAGGACAAGATACGTCACAAGAAGCGCTGGTCCCAGGTCATGTATATGTATTATCTGCTGGGCTTTCGTATCATGGAAACAGAGCAGCTGTCGGCTAGACGCAAGGCTGTTATTGCTGAGAATACATTTCTGTTGGCTCTGGACGGAGATATTGACTTTCAGCCGCGGGCTGTGCAGCTGTTGATTGACCGCATGAAGGCAATTGATGAATTGGGCGCTGCGTGCGGACGCATTCATCCTGTGGGTCGTGGTCCCATGGTCTGGTATCAGAAATTTGAGTATGCGATTGGACATTGGCTGCAAAAGGCCACCGAACATGTGATTGGCTGTGTGCTCTGTAGTCCGGGCTGCTTCAGCCTGTTCCGGGCCAGCGCACTTATGGAGAACAGTGTGATGAAGCGCTACACTCTGGTCAGCTCAGAGGCCATGAAGATGGTGCAATATGATCAGGGCGAGGATCGTTGGCTTTGCACTTTGCTGCTGAAGCAGGGCTCCCGCGTGGAATACTGTGCCGCATCCGATGCCTTCACCCATTCGCCGGAATACTTCAATGAGTTTTACAATCAACGCAGACGCTGGGTCCCCTCCACCATGGCCAACATCTTTGACATACTGGCGGATGCCAGCACTGTGGTAAAGAAGAACAACTCCATCTCCACATTGTATATCATGTACCAGGGCATGCTTATGGTAGGTACAGTCCTGGGACCTGGTACCATCTTCCTGATGATGGTGGGCGCCTTGGTTGCAGTTTTCACCATCAACATATGGACTGCATTTCTCTGGAATTTCTTTCCCATTCTCGTTTTCATACTGAGCTGCGTTTATCTCAAACAAAAGTTTCAGCTGCTGATTGCATTTGTGATTAGCGCCATCTATTGTCTGGTAATGATGGCTGTGCTTATAGGTATCATTGTCCAGATGCTCGAGGATGGTCCACTGGCGCCTGCTTCGCTGTTCTTTCTGCTGGTTGCCGTACAGATTACCATATCAGGTTTATTTTCAATCTACTTGTTTATGTTATTCATTATTAATAAAGTTTCTCGATTTCGTTGCAGGTTTGATGCATCCACAGGAGTTTCTAGCTCTGCTCTGCGGTGTCATCTACTACATTACAATACCATCGATGTACATGCTGCTTATGATTTATTCAGTATTTAATATGAATGATGTCACTTGGGGTACCCGAGAGGCGCCTGTGCTAAGAGATGATGGCGAAGAGTCACCAAATGATCCGGATAACTATTTACCTGGCTGGTTAAGCGATTCCCTTCTGATTGACTCCGAACTGGGCGAAATAACATTGGTGGAGCAACGCTTCTGGAAGGATCTCATTAAGCAATATCTGAAACCTTTAGAGCTCAGCAAGGAGCAGAAACAAACAATGGCCGATGACTTAAAGGAACTGAGAAATATGATTGCCTTTGCATTTGTAATGGTAAATGCGATCTTTGTGCTGATCGTGTTTCTGCTGCAGCTGAAGAAGGACTATTTGCATCTGAAGTGGCCCATAGATCCCACCGATTATGTGTCCTTCGATCGGGACAACCTGCAAGTGGGCATCTATAGGCAGTATAAGGAGCTGGATCCCATTGGACTGTGCTTTGTTATATTCTTCGGTTTCATTTTGGTCATACAGTTTATAGCCATGTTCTTTCATCGCTTTGCCACAATGTCACAGCTCTTGGCCAGCATTGAACTGGATTGGTTTCGCTCCAATGGCCAACTGAGTGATGAAGATGCTGCTCTGGAGCTAAATGGCAGCGCAGTGCACATAGCTCGACGTCTGCAGCGACCCAAACGACTCTTTGACGATGATGATGCGGATTCCCATCATTATGATGAACTAGAAGTGGACCAGGACAACCATCGTGAGAGCATGGGACGTCGACAGACTATCTTCAGGCTGCACGAGTCGCGCAACAAACCGCAGAGTGACTACAGTGATTTGGTCAGGAATTTTGAGAGGCGTTTCTTCAGTGAGGATGAACTAAACATGAAGAATCTGCCGTTGAGCCGCAAATCCATTAAATTGTTTCAAGAACGCCGCTCGGTGGCCAAGACCAATGCAGTTGTCACGCCCAAAACGGACACACGCCCACCCCTCGTACCCCTTCCGACCAAGAAAGTGAGCTTCATCAACAGCAACATGCAGATCTACGACAATGAATCCCAGTATTAACCATATGAATCTTTCAACTATTCTTAAATGTCTTCTTATATCGTATCTACAGTTGTAAGTTGATAACGCTAAAAGCTCTGTGGCAAAAAAATATATAATTAATTGCATTTAACTCAAGTGGCAAGTCAAGGCAGTGAAGCTTACTTCTTCCAGCATTCAGCACTAGGAAGTCTTGCGCCTCATTAGCATAATTACAAGAATTGTGGTGGGGTAAGTGAACGGAATGGGTGTGGGGTGTGGGTGGCGTCATTCATCAATGTCGTTACGATGCTTAGAGTTAAGTGCTTCATGGCTGCGCTTTTTGTGCGCGTCAAGTAAGTAAAAGAAAGTTCACTCCTTCTAGTTGCGAAATGCAAATCAAAGTGTGATTAGCTTGGATTTGATGAAGTTTCTGCTGCAATGCACAAGTTTTTACTGCATTCTATCTTTAGCGCACTCACTCTCTCGCTCGCTTTCGTTCTCTTTCTCTTTCCCACTCTTGCGCTCTCTCCTTTTTTCTGGGCATGTGTGTGGGTGTGGCTAGGTGTCGGCATAAGTGTTTTGTAAGTGAATTTTCTTACTTTTTTTTTACAAAGTTAGCTCAGTAAATGTAAATTGAATGCAGACCTGAATCTACTTTACCAATGCGCATATATTAAACGAGACACAAGCTGGACTAAATGTGCAGCAGGGGCAGGGGGTACACCCAGGACTATGAACTGAACAGCAGGGGATGGTGGGAAACAGAGGAAATGTTAATGATTCAAGTGCACTTCAGGAGTGGACCAACTAAAGGCAAGTTTGTGGAAACAGAAGGCCATAAATTCAACTCAGTAAAAAACTAATGAAAAGTAAGTCAATAAACTGAGAAAAAAATACAGTTTTAATCCTATTAGAAATTGTGTCCTTAATGAGAAAATATTGCGAAAGGCTTAGAGAACTGCGGAAGGTGTAACTTTTTGATTAAGTTTATTAAGTAGCAGAGTAAGATTGCAAATCATTATTAAATGACTTAAGTATGTATCAAGAGAATATATATAAATAAAATAGTGTAATTAGATTTATATTTATATTAACTAAAGTAAGATTTACTAATAGTTATGCTATGAAAATACAAATTATTCAAATATATTTAAGCAGCAATCGCAACTGATATTAGAGGCAAATACAATTTATTGCCACATTCAGCCACATAAGTCGAGCACTGCGAATACGATAGATATTTATTGCCAGTTTCAATTATATATGCTATTGTTCAACGAATGCAGAAGAAAAGAAAAGCCAAACAGTACAAATTTATGCCAGACTTGACACTATTTAAGTTTCGTATTTGACCAACGTTGCGTATGCGTAACAATGTTTTGTTGAGCCTCTGCCACTGGTGTATGAATACATATTTTCATATTTATGGATTTTAGTTTCTTGTGCAGCAAAAAGCATTCAATGGATGCATAAAACAAAACGGAAACGATACCGGCGCATAAAGTACAAAATTCGATTGAAAAACTTTATATTTGCAGTATTTTCAGGCGTTTGCTGTTGCCGTTGCCATTTGCTGGCTGGCAATTGTTGGTACAGTGAGACCAAGTGGCATGCAACCGGCCTGGCCAGGCTTGTACATAATTTTGCACTTATCTGACCCCAGGCAGTGGCCCCAGTGAGTCACTTTGGGTTTTTTGCTATTGCATTTTATGGATTTTCTATGCATTCGCAATTGCAATCGAGGACAACGGCCAGGACACGCCGCGACACGACGGGACATGCAATAATGAAACTTTGTTATTCTATTTTGCACTTATTATTTGTTCTTTCTTTACTTTTATTATTTATTTTTAATGTCATTTAATTATGAAAATATTTCTGGCTGGGGTCGACAGCGGTTCAGTGGCCTGGCCACGGCTTTTGTTCTGGCTTCTCCAACTTTTGCTCAGCTGTTGTTGTCGTTGTTGTTGTTGTTGTTGCTGTTGTTTGTGAAAATAATTAAATGAAAGCTGCAGGATATTTGCGCACAATGTGCACTGATTATGTACCGTGTCCTGTTGTCTGGGTTTACGCTTGCACTGCTGTCCTTCCGGGCGTTGTCCTGCATTGCCTTTCATCGCCTCGCATTGCACTTTCTGAATAAACAAGTCTCACATTTTTGTCAGTTAATTAATTTTTTTCTCACTGCCCGCTAATTGTTTATGCCTTTAAACTTGTTCGTTACTTGTTATTAATTTTATTGTATTACTCTGTCTTTAATTAGTTGAAGTTGAAGTAACTAGCAATAAACAAACTCGACTGGGCATTAAAAATGATTTCCAATTTCATCATTTTAATTAACTGACATGGATTTGTAATTATATACATATGCATTGATATCACGTAATGTCAAAGGGTTGATTTCCCTTTTGAAATTGTATTTTTTAATCAAATAGAATTTGTAACAAATTAAGTAATTAATTTAATGTAAAGTACTTTAATATTTAAAGTATAAATCAATCAATGCAATACTAACTACTCGGACAACAGGACAAACTGATTGGTAGCTTAAGGACAAGTTAAAGCTGAATACTTGCAATGATGAAGTTGAACAAATTAAGATACTAAATAAGTGTGTAGAAAAGCAGCTCCTCTTTGTTGGATAAAGATAAAGAGATAAAGACAAAGATAAAGATAAAGGTAAAGAGAGAGTAACAAATATTGTGGGATAAATCTGATGGCACAAGTTATAAATATTCCAGCACAGCAACAACATCAACCCAATCTTTCTTAAAGATACAACCATGATTTGCATGATACAACCTATATTTGACGTATATATATATTAAAAAAGATAATTTGACTTTCATTTAATATAGAAAGAGAGTTGTACCACATTTTAAGCATACGAATAAAGTGCAGCAGAAATTGTATAAATGCAGCCAACAAAACTGCAAAACACTGCAAATCGCTGCACAAATATAAACAGTAACAATAATAAAGGCAACAAGAACTACAACTAACACAAAGACAGCAAGACAAACAACGAGTACAACAGTGTGATAAGCCAAAAGTTCTCCCATGCCCCACATGATAAGCAACTTCACAATGTTCCATGTATTCCGAGTGTAAATGTTTGCCATAATCTAAAACTGAGCTGATGCCTGAGTGTGTGTGTGTGTGTGTGTGTGTGTGTGTGTGTGTGTGTGTGTGTGTGTGTGTGTGTCTGTGATTGATAACATTTCTAATTGAATCACAACAAGAGCTGCATAGCTTTAGATGGGGAGTAGAGCAGACTGAGAGAGTGTGCGAGAGCGAGAGAGAGAGAGAGAGTGTGTGCCAGAGTGAGAGAGTGCGGGAGTGAGGGGGGTGCTGACCAACACCAATTTTAATCGCAATCGCAATGAGCGCCACTTACAATTACACATGTTTGCGCTTCATTAACATTATCAGTGGGCAGCCGAAGCCGGAGCAGTTCGTCACTTGGATTGGCGGCTATAGGTCGAAAATAATACAGTTTCAGTTGATTTCGTTGGGTATTACGGTTCGGTTCGCTCCTCATCAGTTCGTTTGCTGCAATTCTGTGATATTCCCGTGTGTTAAGATCCTCGATAAGGATCCGTGACATATATATTCTGTGTTCCTTTAGTTGCTGGCGTGGCTCATTAACAAAACTCATTTAGTTTTACAAACATAAATATTCGTAATAGACAAAATGCTGCGTATTAGCTGTAAAGCACTGCGCAACAATTGCTTTAGCAATACTTGGAGAGCGGTCAGCAGCCATGGACCCAAACAGCCAGTGAGTGTATGCAAAAAAATATGAAATAAAAATAAAGAACGAAACTAGTTCAAGTCAAGTAAATTAATATGTATAAATTAATGTAATCAACATTATATTATAAAATATAAAGTAAAAAATAAAGAACGAAACTAGTTCAAGTCAAGTAAATTAATATGTATAAATTAATATAATCAACATTAATTGCGAGTGATTTTAAAATCAGCTGATTTATATATTAAGCTTTGACTTTCTGTTTGGCGTTGAATTTAATACTTAATTCTTTATTTTTCTTATTTTTTAAAAGCATTTTTAATTTGTAAAGAATGTTTGCTTCTGTGTTTTATTTTAACTCTCAATCAAATAAAATTGCTTCTTATAATATTGTCTGAGAAATGGTGACAGCTTTTGAAACTTAAATTTAAATTAAAAATAAATTAAATATAAATTGCTTTTAGTCTAGGTTGTTGAACTTTGTTATTTTGCGATAGACAACTATCAGTAAAGTAGGTAAAATTAACGAACCAATTAAAAATAAATAATAAATATATAAATTTATTAAATATATATATATATAAACTAGACAATTGTGTGTATTTGAATGTAGATTTTAAGTAATAATATTTGTATTTTTACGTACATCTAATCTAAGCTTAAAGACAAACGTTTCTAATCTTGTAGAGATGTCTACCAACCTGAAATTGGACTTTGCTTTTAATTACTAAATACAATGCAGAACCGAGCTGTACAGAAATAGAACAGCAACTCTTGCAACTTGGGTCAGTCGTCCAATGGCCGATTCGCTATGCTATATAACACAATTATATGGTCGATTATTAAGACGTACGTCAGAGGCAAACGTGTGGACTGATAAGAGCTATTTCTTTAAGAAAGAAAGTTGATTTAAATGTGGGGGAAAATTGCTGACAAGATGGAACAGCTGTTGAGTTATTTGTGAGCTGATGTTGACGTATCTCGAATGGTCGTTCGAGTCCCGTCCATGGCAAAGTGCGTCAAATGGTTGCCTTTTTCTGGGTCGAGGGTTGAGAAGTGTTATGTAAGATGCTGATTGGGGATACCGCACACTCATAGATTAGGCGTAAAATTTTCCTTGGCACTAAAATTTAATCAGCACTCAATCAGCACCATAAAAATAAAGGCAACAACAATAATAGGCGAAATGTAGTTGAAGATTTCAGTTCGTTTTATGACTAATCGAAGTGGAAACAGCTTGGCACGGCCAAAAGGATTCTTGGGTCTAAAATGAAGGCTATCAAAATGCTTAGGGTTGAGCTAATTGAATGGAGAGCCGAAATCGATTTATGTATTTCTATTATTATTATTTTTTTTGGGTTTGGGTTTGGGTTGTTGCCTGTTCGTTCCGGTTGCTGGTTTGGGGCGTGTTGTAAATCATTTGCAGTTTTGGGTGCGGATTGAAGGACATGCAAAACATACAAATACGAAAAAACAAAGAAGCAAAAAGAAAATAAAAAACATTGTGTATTATTTGCCTGACATGCTGATAAAATGTCACACAAAGCGTTGTCACAGCACGACAGCTGGCAGTACAATACGGCGTATACGTGTTAAAATAAATTGTAAAGTGTAAATATTGTATTTCATATACGTATACACCCTCGCTCAATGAGAGCGGTAGAGACAAAGGCAGAGCAATAGAGAGCGAGAGAGAGAGAGAGAGAGGAGAGGAGGAGGAAAGTAGAGGGATGACAACCCACTTTGTTTGGCCTGTGGCGTACGGCGTTCGCCTTTTTAGTAAACTTAAAACCCCTTTAAATATGCATCAGGCTGCCCTGGCCCCGGGCAAGGGTCGACAGCTGCATTTGCATATGTCCAAAGTCCAAAGTCCGCTGTCCGCTCTCCACAGTCCACAGTCCACAGTTCGCAGTCCACAGTTCGCCGTCCACAGTTCGCAGTTCGTAGTCTGAAGAGTCCAGCGTAGCCTTTGACACTCAAAACGATTTGGCTAGGTCAGGGTCAACACTCCGACAGCCCTTCCTCCTCCCTCCTCTCTCCTGCCTCATCCACTGCTCTCACCGATTTTTGTCGGCGTCATCGTCGACCCAGTTTGACACGTGTTGGCAGTTATGGGCTAGCTATGCATAGGGGAACCCAGCTACAGCTATACTAGCCAGTATCTGTGTGTGTGTGTGTGTGTGTGTGTGCGTGTGCGATACATCATAAAAAAAGAACTACGTAACAGTGGAGCGAAAGAAAACATGATAGAGCGGAACAAGCGCTAAGCACGGCAAACAACAAACGACAAAACAGCGTAGATATTGTGTAGAGCATGAGAATCCAACAGCTGTTAACCATTTTCATTCTGGTTATGAGCAGATGAGAGTTAGAATCACTTGGGAATCACTTTAACATGCTGTAATTGACGCTACATTAGCTGGCAAATGGCTTATCGCTTTATCTTCGGAAGATTTACAAAATACTCAGTTATTCGTTAGAGATCTAAGCGCAGTTATGTGAGCTTATTTTTAGCAGCTCAAAATATAATATTCTCTCTGTATTATTGTTATTAAATGTAATATTTAAATAATAAATAAATTAAATAATAAAATGTAATATTTAAATTTAATATATATTTATATTATTTTTATAATTCTAAGTACTTAACTTTTTTTTAAAATATTTTTTCAATATATTTAAATAATTAACAATTTATAGAACATTTTATACCATTATATTGGCTATTTGTTAGTGCTATTTAAACTATTTTAATATATTTATTTTATTTTTATAAGTTTTGAGCAATTTTCGTATACTTTAAAAATTTGTTTTATGTATATTTAAATAATTAACAATTTCTATCATATCATATCATAGTACTAGCTATTTTTTAATAGTATTTAAACTCTTTACTGACTCCTGAATAAACCATTAAATTTGCTGCGTGCTTTTGCAACTTTTATTGAACTTTTATCAACCAATTTTTCCACAGTTTTATTTATAACGTTTAACGCCTACGCACGGGTATAAATTATTCCGGTTGACGAAACTTATTTGGCAGCCAGCAGTTTAATTGCTTTCTAATTAGATTTTTGACAGCCACACTTATTACGAACACTTGCCAGACGGCACTTAAGTCAGGCAACAACAATATTTTCTTATCAATATGAAAAGCAAAACACACGACAATCAAAACATTTGATAACAAACAATAAACAAATGAAACGAAGTTGATTCTATAAGCTGATCAAATACCAACTGAAGGTTAGCTTTGGACTCTGCCACCCAACACGCAAGTGCAATTGAAGTCAGTGAATATATCACGCATACGCCTCGCTGGCAATAAGACAAATGTGATTGGCTTCTGTTATTCTTTTTGCAGTAATACCAGAGATACAGTTTGCTTGTAAAGCTAACAGCATAGACTGTGCTTTGTGACAACTCAACGAAATGGTCAATAGCTAAGGTGAAAGCCAAAAAGGGAATACATTTTAGCAATTGCTGTTATTATGGTTGATTTACTGCAACAATTTTATGGAATTCAGTTGAATTTTGTTTACACTTTACAATTGTAACGAATGGAAAATATTTACGCCTCAATTCTATTTACAACTCTGTTGTGCAATAATTGGCATTAAGTTAGCCATCCACATTGCCAATGCGTTTGCCATTGATTTCGTTATAAAATATTTGAACACAAGTACTTTGTCGACTTTTATTGCGTCTGGAAAAAAAGGCAATCAATGGGGAGACATAACAAAATGTGGTGTTGAGTCAGTCAAGTGTGTGTGTGTGTGTGTGTCTGTTTTTTGCACTCTGTCTGATTGATTGATGTGTTAGGTTACAAATGGAAATCGCTGTATAATTGTCAAGAAAATGCTCTATCAGCAAAAGGAAGCTTTTTATATGTTAGATAATTGAATGTGTTATAATTTATATTTATATTATATTTGATATTTCTTTGATTTATGTGCAGCTAAGCTTAGTTTATTTTTTTTACTAAACTTTAAAAACTTACATTTACATTTGTGCTTGCAACTTTTCAATTACATATATATATATATATATATATATATATATATTGTCTCCAATTTAGCAAAGCAGTTTCAGTCAATAAAAAATATTGCTGCAGATATCTGTCAATTTTATTTCCAACTGTCAGCTTGTGTTTTGTTGACGGAAGCATTTGCTGAACTGATATTTCCGACTGCCGGGCATCAATCACGCTTGCCTTTGTCTCCCGGAAGAGAGCACATATAGAATGTCAAATATCGATTCATAGATTGCCTGTCTCTAACACAGTTGATGTGCAGGTGCTTGCAATTTATTCTGTAACTGTGTGAGTGCCATTTTGTAATTGAATTTCAATTGATATCAAATATAATTTATGCACAAATGTAAATTATATATAAATATATAAAAATATATAAAACTCAAACGGCAACAATTTGTAATTCATTTTTCAAATGTATGGCTACATTTTATTATTATTATTTATAATTAATATAATTTTAAATTATTTTATTATTATTATTTATAATTAATATAATTTTAAATTATTATTCGTACTGCTGACTAAATTATTATGTATATAGTTACAGCTAGTCTTAATACAAATTGCTGATTATGATTCGCATGCGGATACAAAATAGTTTAAGCTCGATGACGTTTAGAATCTGAGGAAGCAAGCTGTCTAATTAATTGAATTGTAATTTGTTGTTGTTCTTATTTGTTAACTCATTGCTGTCGCAATTAGATTTGTAATATGGCAGTTGTTTACTCTGATTGATAACACTGATAAGCACAGCGATCAGTGATTTCCCCTTTCCTCTTGCAGTGACTTTGACTTTTGAACTCTTCTTGACTCTCACGTTCTTCCATTGCAGTTGATACCACCGGAGAAACGCTTGGAGAAGGCCCATCCACAGTTCACGGAACGCAGTCAGCTCAAATACGCTCGACGTCTGGTCGTCAAGTTGGGCAGTGCTGTGATTACACGTGAGGATAATCATGGCTTGGCCCTGGGCCGACTGGCTTCCATTGTGGAGCAGGTAAGCGAGCATCTGATCTCCTGTAAATATTGTTCAGCACCATTGCATTGCTGACAAGCCTCGGGCATTTTCATCATAGATGCCTTAAGAGATTTGCGCTGACTTTAGCAATTGTCCATTTAAAGGTTGCCGAGTGCCATTTGGAGGGTCGAGAGGTCATAATGGTCACCAGTGGTGCTGTTGCCTTTGGCAAACAAAAACTGGCACAAGAGCTGCTCATGTCGCTGTCGATGCGCGAAACCCTTAATCCCAAGGACACAAAAGAGGTGATACACACACACACACACACATACACACGAAAGCACACACATGCACACAGACACACACACACATGCACACACAAATACAAAATCAACAACTTTCAATCTCACACAATATAATCCCCCGGTTTATTCATTAGTTCGATGGTGCCACATTGGAGCCACGTGCGGCTGCTGCGGTGGGTCAATCGGGTCTTATGTCGCTGTACGACGCAATGTTTGCGCAATATGGTGTTAAGATAGCACAGGTTGGTTAACCACATCCTCTATCAATTCCTATTACAAACCGCAAAGCTGAAATTGAACACTGCAACACTGCTAATTGCATTTAGGTGCTGGTGACCAAACCAGATTTCTACAATGAGGAAACACGCAACAATCTCTTCTCTACGCTCTCCGAATTAATTAGCCTAAATATTGTGCCAATCATCAACACGAACGATGCCGTCTCCCCACCAATGTTCATACGTGACGATGAGCCCGCCGGCGGTGCCAGAAAGGTCTGTCCAATTCACCCAGTCCCTTCTCTACATCTCTGTGTTGCTGTTCCTTCAGTAATGCATTCTACATCTCCTGCAGGGCATACCCATTAAAGATAACGACAGCCTGTCTGCCATGCTCGCGGCTGAAGTCCAAGCCGATCTGCTAATTCTCATGTCCGATGTCGATGGCATTTACAATAAGCCACCCTGGGAGGATGGCGCCAAGCTGATGCACACCTACACCAGCCATGACATGAACAGCATTGAGTTTGGCAAGAAGTCAAAGGTAAGTGAGCTAACAAAAGAGCTGAATTTTCTTCGCAATAAGCAATGTTAAGTAAATAACTGCATATAAACTCAGATCATTGCATTTTAAAGCTATTAACTATTTAGTTTGAGTATTTATTAACTTTTTAAAGTAACTTTGAATATTTACTCTAGACAATATGAATTATTTATTTGTAACAAATGTTTATACACATATATAAATTATAGTTTTCATAGTAAAATATATGTTTTATTATAAAACATATACAGAGCTCTCATAATACCAGAGACTCTAATGATTAACTGATTTAAACATATTAATAGTAACTTTAAAATCAACAGAAAGCTGTTTTAAAAATCAAAAGTCGTAGATACTTGTACTCCAAAGAATATTTACATTTATTATTTATTATATTCAGACTAAAGTCTATAAACAATACGTTTATTCTATGCTATCCGCGTGCAAAGTATACACATATATAAATTATAGTTTTCATAGTAAAATATATGTATTATTATAAAATATATACACACCTCTCATAATACCAGAGACTCTAATGATTAACTGATTTAAACACATTAATAGTAACTTTAAAATCAACAGAAAGCTGTTTTAAAAATCAAAAGTCGTAGATACTTGTACTCCAAAGAATATTTACATTTATTATTTATTATATTCAGACTAAAGTCTATAAACAATACGGCTATTCTATGCTATCCGCGTGCAAAGTATACACATATATAAATTATGGTTTTTATAGTAAAATATATGTTTTATTATAAAACATATACACAGCTCTCATAATACCAGAGACTCTAATAATTTCTTATCCGATTTAAACATATTAATAATAACTTTAAAATCAACAGAAAACTACTTTAGCAATCAAAATCCGTAGATACTTGTACTCCAAGGAATATTTACATTTATTATTTATTATATTCAGACTAAAGTCTATAAACAATACGGCTATTCTATGCTATCCGCGTGCAAAGTTTACACATATATAAATTATAGTTTTCATAGTAAAATATATATTTTAATATAAAACATATACAGAGCTCGCATAATACCAGAGACTCTAATGATTAACCGATTTAAACATATTAATAATAACTTTAAAATCAACAGAATGCTGTTTTCACAATCAAAAGCCATAGATACTTGTACTCCAAAGAATATTTACATTTATTATTTATTATATTCAGACTAAAGTCTATAAACAATACGGTTATTCTATGCTATCCGCGTGCAAAGTGCAACTTAAGCAGTTTGCAATTGTTGCAGTTGCTGCCATGGTCATTTCATTAGCGCAAATCTTGTTAAATATTTAAAAGGCAAAACGCGTTGACACCGCAGAAACTTTGCACAATAATTTCTCAGTTAGCTGACAGGTACAGGAAGCGGAAGGAGCAGTAGTTGCACCAACTACAGTGAGAGAAGCGGCAACTGTAGCTGTTGTTGCAACAGCTGCAGTTTCGCAACTTAATGGTGTTTATTACAGGCGGTTTATTGCATGCTTCACACTTTGGCCAACTATTTATAATACTCGACGCCTTCAATACTTTCAGGTCGGCACCGGCGGCATGGACTCCAAGGTGAAGGCAGCCACTTGGGCACTGGATCGCGGTGTTAGCGTTGTTATATGCAATGGCATGCAGGAGAAGGCCATTAAGACAATTGTGGGTGGCAGAAAAGTTGGTACATTCTTCACGGAATCAACGGAGAGCGCCAACACGGTGCCCGTTGAGGTGATGGCCGAGAATGGTAAGTGGCATAATAGCGACTGGCACAGCAACTTGTCCATTGTCCAACTGAGCTTATACTATTTAACAGCCGTGTGATAAGATAATCACATTAATAGCAAATAGTTTACTATCTATTTGAGTTTAATTGAGGTGAACACTTTACAGGATTCTTTTTATTGTTCGAATACTTGCCATTTACTGAAATTAGATTTAATTCTGACTTAGAGATTGAATTTGAAACACTGCTGCCAAACTGCCTTATAGTATTTTGGCTGTAAATCGTTTATAAGAGATTTATATTTGCGTCTTAAATTAAATAATCAGTAAGTTGCATATGCTTATTAGACTCTCTAATAGTTCATTTACATTTTGTTTATTTTATATTTAAATTTATTTGAGGTAAACTCTTTAGATGTTTCGTTGTTTATGAAATTTCAATTGATTGAATCACATTTTAAAGAGATTCAGATTTACTATTTAAGTGAGTTTAATGTTTTTCCATTTATTGAAATTAGATTTAATTCTGACTTAGAGATTCATATTTGAAAGAGCGAAAAACTGCTGCCATTTATATTGTATTTCAATTGTTTTGGCTGTAACTCGTTGACAAAGATTTATATTTGCGTCTTAAATTTAATAATCAGTAAGTTGCATATGCTAATTAGATACTCTAATAGTTCATTTATATTTTGTTTATTTTATATTTAAATTTATTTAAGGTAAACTCTTTAGTTGTTTCGTTGTTTATGAAATTTTAATTAATTGATTCACATTTTAAAGAGATTCAGATTTACTATTTAAGTGAGTTTAATGTTTTTCCATTTATTGAAATTAGATTTAATTCTGACTTAGATGATTGAAAGAGCGAAAAACTGCTGCCATTTATATTGTATTTTGGCTGTAAATCGTTTATAAGAGATTTATATTTGCGTCTTAAATTAAATAATCAGTAAGTTGCATATGCTTATTAGACTCTCTAATAGTTAATTTATATTTAGTTTGCTTTATATTTAAATTTATTTAAGGTAAACTCTTTAGTTGTTTCGTTGTTTTTGAAATTTTAATTAATTGATTCACATTTTAAAGAGAATCAGATTTACGATTTAAGTGAGTTTAATCAGCGTAAAAGTTTATTTATTTATTTTGTATTACAACTGCTTTGCTTTTAACTTATTTGCATGTTAACTGAAGTTGCATGATGAGATATTTTGGTAGTTATGTGAGCTATTGAGTCTCTGTCTCTCTCTCTCTCTCTCTCTCTCTCTCTATCTGTGTCTCTCAGTCTGATTTGGTTACTTGGGTTAATAGAGCACATTGCTGTTAGTGACACTTGCCTGATAGCTTGGGCCTGTCTCAGCCAGTCGGTTTGTCAAAATGTTAAGTGGCATTCAATGAGCGCGAGCTGGTAACATGCCGGGGGCAAGCACACTTCAAAGTGCCTTCTCGCTGACATAGTAGCCATTTAGTTTAGACCAACTGTTGTGGCAATTGGCGAGAAGAGAAACGAGGTCACAGCTTTGGTTGGATGTTGAGGTTTACCGTCGTCGTCGACGTCGTCGTTGTCGTCGCCGCATCCTTCCAGTGGCAACAACACTAAGTGGCAACTGTTGGGCCCCAAAGGTTGCCTTGCCAAAGGTTCTCGGTCTTGACTGGCATGTTGTGGTGCAATTTTTAGTTAGCAAGTTTAATTTAATTGTTATTAGAGACAGCTGAAACACGTTGATGGCAAACAGCTTGGAAAGTGCTTGTTAATTAGCAAGCTACAACTTGTTGAAAGTTTCTGATGCTTTTCTTTGGCTTTCTTTTTGGGAAGTTAGAACTTTCAATGATAAGAACTTAAAGATTAATGCATTCATTTATCTAAAACGCATGAAAGTTCTAAGTTTATTTAATATTTATTTCAAATGAAACAAAGCTGTTGTATGACTTGTTATGCAGTTGAGTTTACTGCAGATTCCATTCGCTGATATTCGCTACAGATTTTCAGCTTGTGTCATTGGCATATATAATTATTTTCAACACACATTTTCATTGCTTTTCGACAGCACGCATAGGAAGTCGTCAGATGCAGGCATTGAGTGCAGCTCAACGTGCGTCGGCTGTTAACAACTTGGCCGATCTGTTGGTGAGCCGGGAGAAATACATATTGGAGGCGAATGCCAAGGATTTGGCTGAGGCGCAGAAGAGTGGATTGGCAAAGCCGTTGCTGTCGCGTCTATCGCTAAATTCGGCCAAATTGAAGAATCTGGCGATTGGCTTAAAGCAAATTGCTGACGACAGTCACAAGGTAAGTGAAACTTCAATTAATTGACGTTGGCAGTGGGAAATGAAATTGAAAAAGTTCAAGTGGAAAGCAAATTGCATTTGTTTTGCTGTCGACAAATTATTGTTAAAAATTCTGTTGACTTACCAAACAAAAATTGAGTTAGTTTCAACGTGAGCAACGCGTGCAATGGGAGCAGCGAGAGCAACTGCCATGGGATATGTATGCTCTGCAAAATGGTCATTTTATGAGTTACAATAATGCCACACAACGAACAAGAACAAATACAATGTTAGCTGAAACTGTTGGCCATATGCAGCTACAGCTACAGCAACAGCAACAGCAACAGTAACAGCCAGGCTTTAACAACGTTATGAAATCTCCAAGCAATTTTACACTTCAGCTCAAATTGACACCGAAACGGGTTTCGAGCTCGGCTACAGCAGTGGGGGAACTAAGACCTAAGCAAGTGGAAGATAAAAGACAGCTCAGTTCTTTATGCTCCAAGCCCGTATGCTCTCTCCCTCTCTGCGTGTGTGTGTGTGTGTGTGTGTGTGTGTGTGTGCGTCTTGGCAGTGACATTAACCCGCACACTCACACGCACCCGCACGCAAGGCAAGTAGTGGCAACTGTTGATGGACTGTTGTGTGAGAAAGGGAGAAAGAAAGCAAAGGGGGGAAGGTGAGATGGCTCCGCTCTTGCAGCCAGCCGTTTTATTGGATGTGATTGTGCGGAAACGCAAAACTTTTTGCCGCTTGAAAGCAAAACTTTTTGCCCAGTTCTTCATATATATATATTTATATATATATATATATTACATATATATATATTTATATATATTGTAAAACAAGAACAGCGAAATTGTGACACAAAATGGCGGCGAAGTAAAAATCATAAAAGAGATGAAGAAAAAATGAGAATTGCGAAGCAGCAGGAAAAACCCATAACGCACTCAATAAATGTTGAATGGTTGGCAAAAAGTATTCGTGGGCGACAAACAAATGCCGCGAACATTTTTATTTTGGCCACAGGGAAGAGCAGCCAAAAGTTGAGTGTGAACGGGCGATAAATGTATGGATGGACAATGCATAATATTAACTACGTAAATAATATACAAAATATATATAAATATTTATTCATATATATATATAAGACTGACAAATTCGAAAGCTACTTGCAGCAAGTCCTTACTTAAATGCTCTAAGTAGTAATAAATAATTATAGTAAATTGAAAATTAGATTTTCTAGGTCATTCTATTACTGTGATTGAGCTTGTTATGTCAGTTAAGAAAGCGTATTAAAATTATTTTACAATAAGGAAATAGTTAAAGTTATCAATTGATTGCCTAATAAAGTAATTTAGATATTTTTATTTGAACTTTGGGAGCTATAAATGGAATGGGAACCTATTAAAATAATTTTATACTTGAGAAATAGTTTTTAATTGATAATTGAATGTAGAAAATTAGATAAAAACGTAAACTAGTTATAATACAGAACTAAACATATATAAATCAATTTAATTCAGAGAAATAATTACAGTTTTTTCTTCTTTTTAAATAAATAAGAAATAGTTTTAAATTGATAATTGAATATAGAAAATTAGATAAGAACGTAAACTAGTTATAATACAGAAGTAAACATATATAAATCAATTTAATTCAGAGAAATAATTAAAGTTTTTACTTCCTTTTAAATAATTTAACAAAAAAATTAAGCTAATCATTTTGATTTATATATCTAAACCACGAAAAGGAATCATATTAAAATCATTTTATAACTATGATAATAATAATAATAATAAATGGAAAGAAAACATATTAAAATCATTTTATATCGAGCAAATCGTTAAAGTTCAACTAATAATTCAATAAATAAATTTAGCAAATGGTGTTTAAATATAGATAGCTATATATTTTGATATTTTTGATTTGATATTTGATGTTTCAGTTTAGATATCAAATAACAAATCATTCTGTAACTAGAAAATGCTTAAAGTATTTAATTTATTATTCAAACTAAAATATTACATTATTTTTCTGATCAAACTAGTTATACTGATTATTTGATATTTAGCAGATTGTTAAAGTTTCAAACAAAAAGAGATTTATATTTCGCAGATTAAGCTAACTATAACAGCAAATGAAACAAATACAAATCATTTGTTGTAACAAGAAAATCGCTGACACTTCAAGCACATACATAATACATAAGTTTAGCTATTTGAAAGTGCCACAAAGTCAACACAATAGTTGTGATGCTCTTCTTGAGGATGGTGCATAATGAACCTCTTGCAAGCGGAGTGAATCCTCAGAGCCTCAGAGCGCATTTTAGGCGTGTTCAGAGCAAGCTAGCCATGACTTATCCAATTGTCCTTTGTAAATATAATTTAAAGTTTTGCGCCCAACGATGCCAAAGTCAATAATAATGACCATATAACCAAATTTACTCAGCGCACAACTTGAGCTTCATGCTGAGGTTGTTGCCTGTTGTTGGATCAGGGTGGGGGATGCAAGTTGAGGGTATGTTATTGGGTTTTGGGGCATGAGCCATGAGCCTTCGCCTTCGTCTTCGTCTTGGTGTTGGTGTTGGTTCATTCTTTGCAAACGAGGCAGACAGCTGCTGTCAGCACAGCAC